>JBBPDI010000002.1:7605357-7638173 GCA_037974545.1 Cucumis variabilis
GGTTAATGAGTTTAGCCAATTAATCTCAGATCATTGTAGCTTCTGATCTGTAGGTCCATTAGGTCCCCTTCCTAGCTTGTAACGAATATCCAGCACACGTGTCAATGACAGATTCCAAGAAGTTGGAACCTCGTTCAAGATTAAGCAAATTTATTAGTTATTCTAAACAAATGAAAGGTGGTATATTCTTCGATTCACAAGAAAACAAAGTGTTTGTATCGACAAATGCTACTTTCTTGGAAGAATACCACATGAGAGATTATAAACCATGAAGCAAATTAGTATTATATGAAGCTATTGATGATTCAACAAGGATTGTTGATGAAGCTGGTCCCTCATCAAGAGTTGATGAAATCAATACATCAGGTCAGCCTCGTCCTTCTCAATCGTTGAGAATGCCTCGATGAAGTAGGAGGATTGTATCACAACCTAACCGTTACTTGGGTTTAACTAAAACTCGAGTTGTCATACCAGATGATGGCGTTGAGGATCCATTGTTGTCCTATAAATAGGCAATGAATGAAGTAGACAAGAACCAATGAGTCAAAGCCATGGACCTTGAAATGGAGTCTATGCACTTAAATTTAGTGTGGGAGCTTGTAGATCTACTTAAAGGGGTGAAACCTATAAGGTACAAATGGATCTTTAAGAGAAATAGAGATTCAGCTGGGAGCTTGTAGCAAAAGGGTATACCCAAAGGGAAGGGGTTGACTATGAGAAATTTTTTTCCCTTGTTGCCATGTTACATTCTATAAGGATTCTCTTGTCCATAGCCACATTTTATGATTATGAAATATGGCAAATGAATGTCAAGACTGCTTTTTCTGAATGATAATCTTGAAGAGAGTATCTTTATGTCTCAGTCCGAGGGGTTCATAATCCAATGTCAGGAGCAAAATGTTTGCAAGCAGAATCGATCCATTTATGGGTTGAGACAATCATCCATATCTTAGAACATTAGGTTTGATACTGTGGTCAAATCTTACGATTTTGACCAAAACTTTGATGAACCTTGTGTATACAAGAAAATAAACAAAGGTAAAGTAGCTTTCTTAGTACTTTATGTGGACAATATCCTTATCATTAGAAATGATTTTGGATACCTAACTGACGTCAAATCTTGGATGGTAGCTCAATTCCAAATAAAAATTTTGGGAGAGGCACAATATGTTCTTGGGATCCAAATCATAAGGGTTCATAAGAACAAAATGCTAGCACTGTCTCAAGCAACCTATATCAACAAAATGTTGGTTCGATATTCGATGCAGAACTCTAAGAAGAGTTTATTATCTTTCAGGCATGTGGTTCACTTGTCTACTGAACAGTGTTCTAAAACACCTCAAGAGGTTAAAGATATGAGATGTATTCCTTATGCCTTAGGTGTGGGCAACATAATGTATGCTATGTTTTACACTAGGCTAGACATTTACACTAGGCTAGACATTTGTTATGCAGCGGGAATAGTTAGTAGGTATTAGTCCCCCCAGGGTTTGACCATTGGATGATTGTTAAAATTATTCTCAAGTATCTTAATAGAACAAAAGACTTCATGCTTGTGTATGGAGCTAAGGATTTGATCCTTACAGAATAAACCGACTTTGATTTTCAAACCGGTAAAGATTCAAGAAAATTCATGTCAAGATCAATGTTCACCTTGAACGAGGGAGCTGTGGTATGGCATAGCATCAAGCAACGATGCATTGGATGTTCTACTATAGAGGCTGAGTACATCGTTGCTTGTGAAGAAGCAAAAGAAGCAGTTTGACTCAGAAAGTTCTTGTATAACTTAAAACTTGTTCCAAGCATGAACATGAACATGCCCATCACTTTATATTGTGATAACAGTGGGACAACAACCAATTCTAAAGAACCTCGCAGCCACAAACGAGGAAAACACATAAAGAGGAATTATCATATGATATGGAAGATTTTGCAATGAAAAGATGTGATTGTCACCAAGATTGCTTCGAAACACAAAATTGCTAATCCATTTACGAAGACTCTCACTGCTAAAGTGTTCGAGGGTCATCTAGAAAGTCTAGGTCTACGAGATAAGTACATTAGATAATCTAGTGCAAATGGGAGATGTGTAATGGGTATGAGGATACCCTAGTTTATTGTATTTGTATATATAAGTTTTAGGTAATATACTTTTACATTTTACCATTTCCAATGTTTGAGGTTTACTTTATTATGTACATTCCATAGAAACTAGAGTCTGAGTCTAAGTGGGAGTTTGTTGAGTTTTATGTCCTAAAACTCATAAATATTAAATATAATCCATTGACCGTTATTAATAAAAAATATTATCTCAATAAGGGTTATTGTTTATATTATTAGTTTTGTCTTAATAACCTAATGAAAATAAACTAACATTCTAAGTTGTTTGATGAGTCTTCAATAATAGTATGTAGACACATACAAGAATCAATGTTCGAGATACAGTTTAAAGGTTCTATAGTATAGAGATAAGACTGGGTACCTTATCCTGGTAACACTATAGATACGACTCACTTTATATTTAATATAAACGCAATGATCAAACGTGTTTGTGTAGGTGACATGTGAGTGAGGGTATCTATGAAATGAGTTTGCTTAAGACCAGACCAGGATATATTAACCGCTAGATGTAACTCCTTTAACTAGTTAAGTTTCTATTTCATTAGGATGACCTAGGTAACTTAATTTTAATCCTGAGTGTATTATAAACTCCTGCTCGTGAGGGATTGCCTTTTGATTTATACGAATGAGAGTAGGCAAATTGCCAACTCAATATGCTTATCATTTTGGAGACAAAATCGAGTGGAGAGCTGGAAACATAATCACACAAGATGAAATTCACTCATTTCTAACTTTAAGGTAAGTAGTTGAGTGTTCCCTTAAATGGTGTCTCTAGGACTTGAACAAATGGCTCTACCCTCTATTTGACTTAAGAGAGGTTTCTGTTTAGCGATTGGGTCATAATCATGTTGTTCATTAAAGAAGCACTTATATTTAAGGACTAGAAATAACTCAGGGGTAAATCTATAATTTGATCCAATTGGTGTTACAAACATTTGTGAAGGACTAACTTACTGTTATTGGTCTATATGCATGAACACAGAAATATATCTACAGTGAGAAGAGTTCAGCTCTGACTTTTTAGTGGAGTGTACAAAGTTAATAAATATTGATTAATGTGGTTAATGAGTTTAGCCAGTTAATCTCATATCGTTGTAGCTTCTATATGTAGGTCCATTAGGTCTCATTCCTAGCATGTAAAGGGTAATGAGATTTATTTATATTAGGCAACCCAACTTATCCAACTTACCAAGATTAAGGTTGAGTCCAACACAACCTTAAATGGAAAAATTTCACAGCCTCAACTCCTCAATTTACAGTTGAACCTTCAAGCAAACATAAATCAACTTATCCCAGATACCATTTTATTTACGATCCAAAATATTTAATTTCGGTGTACTAAACCGAACAAGAGCTAAGAAAAACTCACCAAAGTGCCCAAATATATTGTAAAAGGTTAAAATTGAAGGTGGCTCGGCTAGCCAAGGCTTTGGTTCGAGCTTGGCTTGCGTACGACTTATATAGAAATGGCTCGATTGCATGTGGCTCGTGAAGAAAGAAGGATCGACTTGAGTTGCTGGAAATCATGAGTACGAACGACGGATGATCTCCGATAAGGGAGGCAACTGAGCTACGTTGATCGTCAACGGAAGGTGACGGAGTAGAGACGACGTGGCTCAGGTTGCATTCCATGATGCTTGACTGCTTGGACTGATAAAGGCAGCATGCATTTTAACTGTTCTTTGCCTGAGGATGCGCGGTTAGGTCAGGGCGTGGATTGAGTAGCAGCATCGCCGGTGAGACCAAAACGGCAGCGGCATACGTGAAGAGGGGGCGACGACAAGGTAGGGTTTTTCTTTAGGGAGAAGATGAATAGTAATCTTGGCATGCATCATGAGTGGCTTTAAATATACAATAATGGTAATATTATTATTATTTGATTTTCCTAAATAACTCCTCTTTTCCTTTTCCTCTTCATATTCCAATTAATGTCATCTCTCTCTCTTCATTAACTACCCATTCCATCACCTTTAATTTTTCTCTCTTTTTCCCAAAAACATAATATACTTCTCTTAATAATTATATTATACCCTGATATAATTATCCTTATTCCTCCATAACTTTATATAAACACATACAGTAATTATGCATAATACTTATAACTTTGCAAAATTTAATTCACCAACCAATCAATCCAAAAATCAAAATTTTAATAATGGAATCTCAAATTTCAAAATTAACCACATCATTCCAAAAACACTTAACTGCTACAATTCAAACATTTTCACACATAACACCCAAAATTCAATATAAAAAAATTAAAGTTAACTTTATAGTTTTGGGGTGTTACAGTGTTAGTGGGATTATCCAACAAAATATTAGATTTTTCCACTAACTTTAGTCCAAGGGCAATATGGTCATTTGACCATTCAAGTCAAAGTCAAACTTTGACTTTTTACCATTTTGTCCATCTTGACTAATTTTGACCTCTCGAACATGAATTCAAATTTATCTTTTTAGAATTCAAATCACATTTAATATAAAGTTGGTCAAAGTTTGACTTTTCAAAGTTAAAAGTCAACATTTGAACTTTTTTTAACTTTGACAATTTCCATCATTTTTTAGCTTCTGAATATGAATCTATATTCATATTTTTAATATTTAAATCACATTTAAATTACATAAATCATTATATCAAACGAATAACTAATAGGTATTTTACATATATTTGTTTCTCTCTTCTTACCTAATTCAAACAATTCAAATTATTCCATCATATTGTTCTAAGTTTATTCCATATGAGCTAGTAGGGAAATCTAATGTACCTATAGATCATGAGCTCTAATGATCAGAGATTAACTGACTAAACTTTTTTAGAATGAGCTAATCAACATTTGTTAACTAACAGGTCATTCCACTAAAATCTCGTAGTTGCACTCTACTCACTATAGATATATTTTTGTCCATATGATATAACCAAAATCAGTAAGTTAATCCTTCACAAGTTGTTCGTAACCTCGACTGGATCAAAATACTATTTTACCCCCAAGACTACATCTTGCTTCTTAAGTCCCACAGATCCACTATTGAACAATTGTTTTAATGTCCAACCTATAAACCGAATCCCTCTCAAGTCAATGAAAGGGTGAGGCTCCTTGTTCAAGACTTGGATTCAGTCCTTAAGGAAACAACCTATCTACTAACTCTAAAGCGGGTATGAGTGAATTTTGTCTTGTATCCTATGTCCCTAGCTATCAACCTGGTCTTACCCCTAAAATGGGAGGCTTATTGGGTCATTCCACTAAGGAGAATTTTGTTTGAACAGAAGTTCATGTTAGCTCAGGATTAAGATTATGTTATCTAGGTTATCAATAATCAAAATAGTTAGTTTTATACAATCAATAATGTTGTAACTTAAAAGTGGCTATTTTATGGTTCTTGTAAGACCCGTTTCTAATTTGAGTTTAAGAATTTAAAATCTGGTTTAGAGTTTTGAAAAGTTGTGTTTTAGATAAGAGAATGTGTTTTGAAGTATTACTTCACGATAAGAAGTTGGCGTTTGAATTAATCTGTGGAAAGAATTAAGAGATAAAATCTTTTATGGTTAATTATAACTTTTATGATTAAGAAGTTAATTCACAAAGAAATTTGAGAAAAAAAGGATTTGTGGTAGGACCTATAAGTATAAACGCTCACAAGAGAAAGAGTTTTTGTGAGAAACATAGTTATTCTAAAGCTATGTTGAGTGGTTGAAGTTATTTGTGGGATGGAGTTAGGCGAGAAGAAAGGTTTGGCGAAGAAAATGTCAAATTTGGTTTGAGAAGGATTAACGTGTAAGATTAAGGATTTAAGAATAGTTAGGTTAAATATTAGATTATTTACACGTGTTAAAGTTTAAGTAGAAGCTGGCAAACTGAGAAGAGTTAAAGCATGACTAAGTTAGTTTAAGGGTTCTATAAATAGAGGATTTGGTCATTAAGTAAGCACAAAGATTTTATTAAAAAAATGGAGGGCTAAAATACTGTTGTTTTGCATTGATGAGAAGGAGAAAAACAAAGTTTTAAGTGCTGTGGTTTGTTCCACGAGAAGACTCCACAAAAAGAGAAGGAAGAGGAGGATCTTTGGTAAAGTGTGGTGAGTGATAAAATGCATTTAAAGTTGATTTCTAAATCCATTTATGTATCAAATGTTTTAAGCAAACTTTGATGATTGAATGTTGAGTTTACTGAGTTATAAACATGTTTTCAATAATATTAAAGTATGTTACTGAGAAATGATACCAGAGCATGTAATTAGTGTTAAGTTTATGGATATTTGCAAAGCCATGATTTACGAGCATGTTAGAATTTCTAAAATAGAAAAGTTCATTGTTTTAGAAAGTTGTTTAAAACATGAGTTTAAATAGAATGGTTTTAAAGAGAAAATCATGGTACTCAATATACAAAGTTCTTGATAGTCAATGTACACAATCAGGGGTATAGGACTACGTTGACCACTTAGCTGCTACCACTGAGTCCAGGTAAGATGGTAAGATCAAAGGTACTTTGTTATCTTGACCGAATCTATTATGTAATAGCATGACCAAAAGTGCTCTGCTAGTTTGATCGACGTCTAATGGGTTAATAAGACCGAAGGTGCTCTGTTATCTTAACTAAATTTTCCTCGGCATAGAGTATACAAAGACAAAAGAGTTTATTTAAAGAAAAATTGACTAATGGGTGTTTATGCGAGATGTATATTGATATGTTTTGTAAAATAAAGTGTTTATCGATAAACTGATTTGTGTTCTAATTTATGATTTGGCAAAAAGGATTTATCAAAAGGCATTGCAAAAAGGATTTCATAAAATCTCACTAAGTCTTTTAGACTTATGTTTTAAAAATCTCATCTTCCAGGAACAGGTGTTTAAGCCAAGTAGAGAAGAAGGTTGAAGGGCTTGCAACGAGTTGAGAAAGCCACCAGGCAATTAAGAGTTGTTAATTATGTTTGGTAAAAGTGTTAGAATTGTATATTCTTATAGGACGCTTGTTATTAATAAAGTGTACGTTTTGAATAAGTTATTTATTACATTTGGCGTTAAGGTTGACTATCGTTGCATTTTTAGTTTAGTTGGATTGTTTAAAAGGAGTTAAAAACAAGCTTAGCGAAAAGATCAAATGCAAAGTTTAAGCTAAATCGCGTTCTATACGCACTACTTCCTGTGTTTTGGTTGTCTTGCAGACTAAGGTGCGACAGTTCTAGTCTTATGTAAACTCTTTACATCGGATGCCCTCATTTCCATATCTTTACATGAACGATTCAAGATTGTTGGGACTTATGTCATAAAACTCGTAGATTGTGAATATAATTCATTGACAGTTATTAATTAATAAGATATTATAATTATTATTTGAATAAGCGTTGTTGATTATATTATTAGATTTGTCTTAATAACCCAAATCCAATAAACTAACATCCTAAGTTGTTTGATGAGTCTTGAACAATATGTAGAGACATACAGGGATTAGTATTTGAGATCAGCTTAAAGGGTCTATAATATAGGCATAGGACTGGGTACCTTATCCTGGTAACACTATGGATACAACTCACTTTGTATTTAATTCAAACACAATGATCCAACATGTTCGTGTAGGTGACACGCGAGTAAGGATATCCTATGAAATGAGTTTGCATAAGACCAGACCACGAAATAGTAACCCCTAGATGTAACTATGTTAACTAGTTCGGTTTCTATTCATTAGAATGACCTAGGTAACTTAGTCTTAATCCTGAGTATATTATGAACTCCTGTTTATGACAGACTATTCTTTGATTTGTACGGGTGAGAGTGGCTAGGTTATCAACTCGATATGCTTATCATTTTGGGAACAAGATCAAGTGGAGAGCTAGCAACATAATTACATAAGATGGAATTCACTCATCCCTGATTTAGGGTAAGTAGATGAGTGTTCCCTTAAATGGTGTCTTCGAAACTTGAACAAAGGGTCCTACCCTCTCTATGGCACGAGAGGAGTTTCTGTTTATTGGTTGGACCACGGGTTATTTATTAGAGGAGCACTGATATTTAAGGACTAGAAATAATCGAGAGGTAAAACAGAGGTTTGACCCAGCTGGTGTTACAAACACTCATGAATGACTAACTTACTGTTATTGGTCTCTATCCGTGGACACAGAAATATATCTACAGTGAGAAGGGTTCAGCTGTGAGTTTTTAATGGAGTGTACACAGTTAACGAATATTGATTAATGTGGTTAATGAGTTTAACCAACTAATCTCATATCGTTGTTGCTTCTGATTTGTAGATCCATTAGGTCCCTTTCCTAGCTCGTAAAGAGTAATAAGATTTATTTATATTGGTTGTAATTTGAAATGTTTAAATTCTCATTGGAAATTAAAATAATGTATGGTGATACAATACAATATAAAGTTTATATTTTAATTAAATTTTATTGTATGAATTTAATTTTTGGATATGATTCAAAATTAATTTATGAGGGATTAAATATTTGAATGAGTTTAAATATTAACTAACGTGAATTTGATTCATATTAAAATTATTGGTTATGAGAAAAGTTTATATTTTAATATGATTCAAATTTGAATTAAATTAAATATAAGATATTTAATTTAGCAATTAATTAATTTGAGAATGAATTAATTGTTTAGTTTAAATTTATTTAATTAAATTAATTAAAACTATAAGATATGTGAAGGATATTCATTAAATATGATTTAAGTGAAATATTAAATAAATATGATTTAATTAATTAGTTAATTTGATATTTCTATTAATTTAATATACTTTAAATTAATAGAATTCCATGATTTCTCTCCTATCCACTGAAGGAGTTATAAATACATAGAAGAAAACAAGTTTTTCAACCTAAGCTTTTGCCTCTCTGCAAATACTCTTAGAAATTCTCTGAAAAACCTTTTCTCATTCTAATTGGTTCCTACAAACCAATCTCATCCTATAAGATAGGAAGGTCTCCAACGGGTGGTGTCCCCAATTCGATGATTTGTAGATTTAGAGACATGAACAAGAGTAAATTAGTCTATTATGTAATTCTCTAATCTATAATTTGTTTAAGCATGCTTAATCTTAGTTTAAATTATAAGAAAACTTGTTTCTGTAATTGTTTGCTAATGTACTGTATTTTAAGTTCCCAGTTAAATTGATCTAAGATCTCTGTAAATCTTTCGTTGACAAGGACTTTAATCCCTTTAAGGATTACATCGTTTGTACTAACTACAAAGCAGACCGCATCCATAGTGTCACCAGAATAAGGCGTCCATCCTTATTCATACACTATAGACTGTTGCACTATGTACTCAAACTTAAGTCACGTTTATGTCTCTACATAAAGTTAAAGTGTACATTAGATACTCTCAGGCCCTTAGTTTATTGGATTTAAGATTATAGTATTCAATTTCTACCCTCGTTCGTTTGTTGATGCAAAAAAGAGAGATTTCTTAAGCTTAAAACAAGGCGATATGATTGTCGCGGAATATGAAAATAATTTCACTAAGCTTGCGAAGTACGCGATACCCTTTATAATGGACGAGGAAGATAACTGCAAGTGTTTTAAGGAAGGCTAAGGGCAGTGATTTGAGTACCAATGACGACAAGTATGAATTGGTTGGTCTTCTCTAAAGATGGTAGAGGCAGTGATGTGTGTTGAGAATATGCTGGCTGGGAAAAGAAAAAGTTCTAAGGAAAAGAGATCAGGCTCGAAGATGAGTGAAGGAAAAGGAAGTGATGAAGCATAATTAGTAAGTTAAATATGGTTTTAGTCAAGGATCACATTGGGACGGTGATTAGAGTCCTAAGTGCTTAGAGTGCAGTAAATGACACTCGGGAGTTTGAAGAGACAACAAATATTTGTTTTTAATGTGGACGAGTTAGACGTATTCCAAATAATTATCAAGAAAAAGCCAAGGTACGGAAGGAACCTACATGAACAGAAGTAGCTTCTCAATCTATTCACCAAGTTGCAAGGTGGTATTGCGTTGGACAAAGAAAAGAAAATGATGGAGTAGAATTTTGAGGACAAAATTCCAAAATTGAGGGAGTAGTTGTGAGATTCAGATCCCAAAAAGGAAGTTCCTGTTGAGGAGGAGCTCCGTTGGAAAAGGCTAATTTTGACTAAATATAGAAAGAGCCAGAACAAGGAAGGATGCGTTTGGAGAAAGGATAATGCAAAGAAAAGCGCACAAGTCTAAGTGCCATTGCATTAAAGTAAGCGACATGATAAGAGTAGCTTGCGAGAAAGAACCATGATAGATGCAAAGAACTAGGCGTTGGATGTAGTGATGCGCGGAGAAGTGCTTGCACCTAAGTATGGTCGCGATGAAATAGGACTTCTGTTGAGAGGTTGGATGTCTGTACGAGGTGATTGGACAACCTTCCAAGGTGAAGTAAATTTTTTGTAGCTTCTCAAAAAGAGGGTTAGACGATAAGAAATTTGGCTTTCCAAGGACATAAGGTTGGAATCTCAAGGAAAATGCCTATTACTATATGAAATTGGCTTACGTGTCGAGTTTGGGTTAGCTACATAGGGCGGCGAAATGGAAAAATCAAACATGTAAAGTGTGGAGATAACCCTTGGATGTGAAATGTCTCTATAAATAGGAACAAAAGTCAAAAGAAAAGAGATGCCTGCGATGTTAGACATTTTGATGAAAATAGAAAATGCAAGTTCTGAGTGTTGAATGACTAGTTGACCGAATCACAAGGCGAGAAGAGGAAACTGAAAGCAGAGAGGAAAAAGTTGAGGCTAAGTATTTTGTAAGTGATCCTTATAAACAAATAATTATTGGTGAGTGATTCTCATATGTAAATGAAGGATCAATTCTACTCTACTTACATCTGAACTAATTTAGAGATTAACGTGCATAATAAATACCCTAATTAAATGAAATTAGGGTTAATAGAAGTTCATACCTTTGTAGCTTCCCATTTTCTTGATATCTCCTCACGAACACGAACCCATGACCACCACTAGAGTATATCTGCTATTCTCCAGACTTAGAACCAGATTGTGGAACCCATTAAGTGAAGAAAATAGGGAGAACAAGATGGAAATTGGAAGGAGATCATACTTAGAGTTGAGATTTTTTTAGATAAGCATAAGTTAAAATATTTTGTAATTCAAAATTTAAAATTAGCAAAATGTTTTTCACAATTTGAAAAAAGAAACTATTTATAACCTAATTACATGCAAAATTGCATGTAATTAGTTGGCCAAATCTCAACACCTATCATTCCACTAAGTATTAGTGGACTAGGCATTAGTGGGATTATCGAACAAAATGTTAGATAACCATTTTGTTGGATTTTTCCATTTAAGGTTTATTTGACCATTCAAGTATCCATCCCACTAAGCATTTGTGGGATTATCCAACAAAATGTTGGATTTTCCCACTAACATTAGTCCAAGGGTAATATGGTCATTTGACCATTCAAGTTAAAGTCAAACCTTGACTTTTGAATTCAAAAGTCAACATTTTGACTTTTTACTATTTTGTTAGTCTTAACTAATTTCGACCTCTCGAGCATGAATCCGCATTCATTTTTCTAAAATTGAAATCATATTTGAATATAAATCCGATCAAAGTTTGACTTTTCAAAATCAAAAATCAATATTTTGACTTTTTACAACTTTGACCATTTCCATCAATATTGAGCTTCAGAATATAAATCTGTATTTATATTTTTAATATTTAAATCATATTTAAACATAAAGCTCTATCTTACACTTATAAAAAATGGCTATATCAAATATATTTGTCAGGTCCTCTCTTTACCTAATTCGAACAATTCGAATTCACTACTACAAATTTGGCCTTCTTTGATGTGCAAAACACGTCAAAAAATGTCTACCTTGATGGTCTTTGTCCATCAAGCAGACAGACATCAAGAAAGCCTGCCATCAAGAAAACTTAGGGTTGTTCATAAAATATTTGAAAATTGAATCTAACCGAATTAAAATCGAACTGAAATCAATTGCATGTGATTCAGTGTGGTTTGTATTAAGTTAAAACTACTTCTTATGATGTTCGATTCGGTTTGGTTTAATGTTTTAAACCGATTCTAAAACCGAACTGAACCGCTTCATTTTAATAAATTAAATTAATAAATTTAAAGAAATGTTAAAAAAGGTTTAGTTTCTAAAACTTGGTTAAATATGTTGACCCGAGAGACACTGAGATCTAAAATAAAAAGGAAATTTTTATAGAATTTGATGCTTTGGTGACCCGAGATTTTTTGGAATTTAAAAGAAAAAGACAAATTTTATCGAACTCAATGCTTTGGTGGCCTGATATTCTCTGGAATTTAAATCGAACTGAAATCAAACCGCATATGCGATTTGGTTTTGATTCGGTTTGACACAAATGTGTAGTTCTGTTTGGTTTCATATGAGACTTTTTTGCATTTTGCGGTTCGGTACGATTTTAGCTTGAAATCGAACCGAACTGAACTGTGAACCCCCCTACAAAACATGTCATTAAAAACTTTTTCTTGATGGTATTGACCATCAAGAAGGGAACTTCAATGTTTTTTTTCCATCAAGGAAACTGAAAATTCCATTAAGAAAATTGTTTTTTTGATGGCCAAAACATGTCATAAAAAACTCTTTCTTGATGGTATTGACCATCAAGAAAGGGAACTTTGATATTTTTTGCCCATCAAGAAATTTGAAAAGCCCATCAAGAAAATCATGTTTTGGCCATCAAGAAAATGATTTACTTGATGGCCAAAACATGTCATCAAAAACCTATTCATGATGGGATTGACCATCAAGAAAGGGGATTTTGATGTCTTTTGCCCATCAAAAAATTGGATCAGCCCATCAAGATAACATTTTCTATAGACGTATTTTTCTCATCAAAATAGCCTTTCTATTGACTGATTATGCTCATTAAGATAGTCCTTCTACTAACGGATTTTGTCCATCAACAAAAGTTTATTCTTGACGTTTTGAACCCGTCAACTGTAACAGATTTAGAAAAAAAAATATGGATCATTATGACCCTCCCATATATATGACCTGTAATTCACCACAAACAATCTAAAAAAACTTGAAAATACCAAAGCCTCACAATATGAAAATCCATTACATACAACTACAAACTAGTTCAAACAACTCTTGCAAATTTGTATCAACTTCATAACCTACAGAACTCTTCCATAACTCTAAAACTCCAATAACTCGAAACTTCTAACTTCACAACTTATGCAAAATCCATTACATACAACTATAAACTAGTTCAAACAACTCTTACAAATTCGTGTCAACTACATAACATGCATAACTCCACCACAACTCCAAAACTACATAACTCATGCAACTCTAGAACTTCAACAACTCAAAACTTCTAACTTCACAATTTATGCAAAATCTATTACATACAACTACAAACTAGTTCAAACAACTCCTGCAAATTCGTGTCAACTACATAACCTACAGAACTCCCCCACAACTCTAAAACTACAAAACTCACACAACTTCAGAATTCCAACAACTCCTCACTTCTAACTTCACAATTTATGCAAAATCCATTACATATAACTACACACTAATTCATACAACTCCTTCAAATTCATGTCAACTACACAGCCTGCATAACTCCACCACAATTCCAAAAGTGCATCACTCATACAACTCCAAAACTCCAACAACTTGAAACTTCTAACTTCACAAGTTATGCAAAATCCATAAAATACAACTACAAACTAGTTCAAACAACTCTTATAAATTCGTGTCAACTACATAACCTACAGAACTTTGTCACAACTCCAAAACTACAGAACTCACACAACTCTAAAACTTCAACAACTCGAAACTTCTAGCTTTACAACTTCAAACAACTCATGACAAATATCAACAATCACAAATAGGAAATCCATATCATCAAACCATATAATTGAAACGCAAGTAACATATATTTCATAAAATTACTAGACATCCACCAAATAAACTAATGAATTTTCATTAATCAACCGTAAACCAATGTTGCTACAAATGTAGTATTTAACAAATAGGATCATATAAGATATAACTGATCTATAGAAATTGACATCGTATCGCGATATACCTAAACTATAAATATAAAAACTACATTCATTGCAATAAAAAAACATGTATCATATGTAGTGTCATAGAAAGTCACAATATTAAACTCTCACCACATCCAATTCAAATTGATTGTAAGGCGTTTGTCTCATCAATAGTAAATGAAATAAATGTAATTTAATAACTATATTGTACTAAGCGTAATTAAGAATAATAGCTATAAGAGATGGTGCAAGAAAATGCATACCACATTTGTATTTGTGACTCTCTTTTGCCTTACTATGTCTTGCATGAACTTCATCAATAGTACCCACATTTAATACTATCTGACTATTGAGCACATTATACACACAAATATTCAAAACACATGTTAAAATAAAAACACATGTTTAAACTGAACGCACATTATTATTTATTTAGAATTTAAGTACTCACACCTTAATAGAAACCTAAGTAAGAGGTCGAGCTCTTGTGTTTGTTTCAACATAAAACATTCTTAAGACTCTGAATTAAAAAGAATAAAATAATATAGCAAACTGCAATTTACATAATAAATATACACTTAATGTGAAAGAACTGTTAAATACTTACGTGTTGACCATAGATTTCAACTCGTCTTGAACACTACCATGTCTTAACGAATCAAGTGCATACACCGTATTTGTCTGTAATGATATAATAAATAATATCCAATGATATCTATATAATAAACATATGGTTCAATCAAGTTAATAAAAAATATTAATAATAAAAAACATATAAAAAATAACAATACTTGTTTTCTAAATTACCCTCAATTAATTGGACATATCAATAATTTATTTTTCACCGATACCAATTTATTACACAAGTATTAAGCTCTATGTTTGTTAGTACTTGAACCTTTTGAAATTTCCAGATTCATGAAGACATATTCCTCTAGAATACTTGGATCAGATTCATATAAGCATCTAACATTTAAAAAAAAAACTTCTGATATTAGAAATAGGCATTTAAAAAAGTAATAAAAACAAAATTTTGAACTTGCGGACTTGCATCATATAACTCAAGATCCCCAAAAAAACTAATTCCTCCATCAAACAAAGTTGTTTAATGTTGTCATTCATCACGAACCTTATTGCCACTGGCAATTTTAATTCATTAATTTTTTATGTTATTCCTTTCAAAGATTCTGACTCACAAGAATTTTTACTAGATGTCTATACAAAGAATGTCAAAAATTAAAATGAAAACATGCTAATGCGAAAAATGCATATTTTGAAATTAAAACCTTACCTTATTTTGTTTCTCTATAACTATAAGATGTTTTGTTCATGGAACGTGTGAACCAATTGCATCATTTACCGAATAAATGCTTCCAATAATGTGTATGGGCAACAAAGAATGACTGTCACATGCAAGGTGAACGAGAACCTGCATATTACCTACTTCAAGTCCTACTCCATAAACTATTTCATTCGTACTTAATCTTTCGAAAATAGATCCTGCTGTAACAATGCTATCAACCTTTCCAACAGAAAGATTAGATGGTCTCCCCTGAAAAATTACATTCACATCTCAATTTATCATCATTGTTAAATAAATTATGAAATACAATATATAAAATTGAATTAAACATAATATTCACTAGATTAACTTTTTTTCGTATGATGGATAGATGTTGAGATAAACTATTTCTCACTAATATTCTGATTGCATCTAAAGTGCATCTAAACTTGTTTCTCTAGTTCTCTTTAAAGACTTTAACTTAAACATTTTTTTTTTGACATTTGACTGTTTTCTAATAAAATTTGTGATTTCTCCTTTTTTCAGTTGGCATTTACATCAACAGTAATCTAAGTTTTTTTGGGTTTTGATGGAATGTGTTTGTGAAAGTATAATGAAGGTGTAATCAATCCACCTACACCTCTCATAGACGTCCTCAATGTTTAAGTGTTCTTAAAGCTTGAGGTAAAATATCATTTAAAACATCATATGTTTTACCGACATCTTTCTAGAGTTTATCCTATAATTTGAACAAATCATTAAAAATTTGTTTGTTATAAGTTGTAAATATGTCTCAAACCTATAAAATGCTAGTGATACTACTTTCATCGCAATCTCTTCAACCTCTTTATTCCTGAATTCTCCATCTTTACCCACTCGAGGATGTTTCCAAAGGGCAGCTCGATCGACTGACGGTGGTAATTTTCCTACTTTTTTCTACATGTATACAAATAAATTAAACGTGAAATTTAATAAACATAGGATAATATAATGCATAGTAATATAAACTTTCCAACTCTTCCCCCAAATTTACATAATCTTTATGAGATGATCTATGATTATATTTGTAATCTTTCGTGGCTCTTTTTGCATATTGTTACGTTTCTAAATCACACACATATAACACAAGTTAATGATGCATTAATATATTTAATTATAGAAACATGAAATAAGTCATAACACTCACTAGAAAATCTTCACTTAGAGATAGTGATACAAATGTTTCTCAATCAGAAAGATCAATAGCAGAATAGTTTAGTGGTGAAAATTTTAAGCATTTTGGTTCTTCTATGTATGGAAAAATATGATTGTTTCTTAAAATACTTTTGAAATTTCTTGATGCACTTCCAACTATTTTTCTAATATATTTCTTGGATTTTAGGTTTATTACAAATGATTTCTGAAATTGAAAAAAATAACATATATAAAAATAACGCCATATCTCATTATATTAATTTAAGAATAAAAGAAGTATACCTACCTGAATGCAAACATAAATTTTATCTTTTAATTCAGACGACATGTCTAACCATGAAATATATGTAACCGAAATGTTGTTTCGAACGCATGTCTCGATGTAACTCACCATTTGAGTTGCATTTTCACCAATCCATTCACCACGGTCATTGTAATCAACAACCAATCAATTTGCATCAAAGCTAATTTGTGTCAAATGAATCATCATGGTAGGACTACACTCCTTTGACTAGATGTCTCGAAAATATTATCAACCTGGGCTACATCCTCGTTGTCTCCAACTGAGAGGTGGTCATCATTACTATAGTCCATTAGTACGCCTAACTTGTTATGAAAATTAACATTATTATAGAGCTAATAACATTCATAAATAATAAGCAAAATAATAACAAACTTTACCATCTATTATTTAATTTTATTTACTATCCAAATATCATCACAATCAGTTTGCATGTAATTTGAATCATCTTAAACGAATTTATAGAAACATTGTTAGAACTGATATAATTTAAACTTATATCCCTTAACTCATTGTCATTAATATGATCCTCGTACTTTCAATTGGGAGGATTCAATACAACATGCCATTTAGATTCACTTGGATCTTTGATAAAACAACATGCCATTTAGAATCACTTGGATCTTTGATAAAAAAAAATACATGTATTGCTTGTGATGATAGGATAAAAGAATCTACCTTATGACCAATACGTTTAAGATTAACAAATATAAACCTCAATTCATCTGTCCTGACACTGTTAATACTATCAACCCAATTACATTTAAAAACTACAATTTTAAACTTAATATAGTTCAACTCTCAAATCTCTTGGATCACACCATAAAACGATATGATTGTCACTATAGGATATTTATCCTTTGCACTATGATATCATATTCACTACTAAATATACACCACTATTTTGCACATTAAGAAAACCATCACGATGCTCTGTATTGTAACGAATACCATTAATACCATAACTAGAGTCAGTTATCAAATTGGGCGAAGGACCATGTGATATCCATCTCAATGTATCAGATATTGTGTTGTTTGGTAACTCATATTCTGTAGCAACCTAAAAACCATAGGCATGTAAATATAAATTAGCAAGACCTTTTTAAAAATAACTAAAACAAAATAATTGAACATCGTTAGATGCATACTTGGCCACATATCTAAGAAATAAAACATTGATTGTACATATCTTGTTGCCATTTTAGATGTTTTGTATTTGATGAATACATTTTTTTTCAAATGATCCATATCTTTCTTACAAAGTAATTGTATCAACCTAACTCATCATGGTTAGAGATATCCTAATAGGTATACCATAATAAATAAATAAAGTAAATCTTTAAAGTCGACATACTCTATGTAAGATTGAATGTCATTTATCTTCTCTAATACATATTAATGAACCTGCATTTGTTGTTCTTTTCAGGCCTTATGTCAGAAGTTGCAGATAAGGGTTGTCCAATATCATCATTTTGATACTGTTATGTATGGAGAAGAATGATGGAGGAAAATATTTCTCAAACAACACAATATTACTGTTCTTGTTTCAAGATACTCAGTCGTGCAGCATCTACAACCTTACTACAATAAGCGTTAAAAAACAAACAAAATCATGTGATTTCGTTTCTCATGTGTTTAAGTAGTGCAACACGAAGTGCAACCAAAAGAAATTGTTGCATGAACACATGACAATCATGAGACTTTAACCCAGTAAGTTTTAGAGTGTCGATTGACATGAGGTTTTTTATGTTTGAGGAATATCCTTCTAGAACTTTCATTTTACAATGATTGGCAAACTGTGCGTTTCTCACTTTTGGATAATGTATAACAAGTTGGAGGTATGTATGTCCTATTCCTCACAACCTTTGGTGTCAACTCAAGACGAATGCCTAATTGTTAAGTCACAACGAGACGATAATCCATCTTTTATCTTACTAGGAATGTCGAGCAATGTACCCAACAAGTTCATACATTCCTCTCAATGTGCATAACATCCAAGCAATGGCGAACGTGAAGCTTCTTCCAATATTCAAGTTCAAAAATATGGATTTCTTCTTCCACAACTACGTGAAAAGTCTATCGATCTCTATCTAGTACTTGATGATTGTCGTTGTTAGAAAAATCATTATTGATAAACATTTCAAAAATACCTTCTCTTGACAACGGTTATGAAGCAATTCCAAGCTCTTTTTTCATAATTGAAAATCTTTCTGTTTTCTAAATGGATGATTAAGTGGCAAGAATTTTCTATGTTCAAGATATGCCATCTTCTTTTCAAATCTTAAATGTATAGTAGATGTGTTTTTGCCGCATATTGGACACAATATCCGTTGACAGTGCAACCCGTCAGATTACCATATGCAAGAAAGTCATTAACAATCCACAATAATACTGCTTTTAATGTGAACCTCATTTCGATATCCATCATAATAAGGTACACCATCATTCCATAGTATTTTCAAATCATCTATTAAAGGAGCTAAATATACATATATATCATACCCTCATTGATCTGACCCAAAAATTAACATTATTAGCATAATAAATTTACGTCTCATACATAACCATGGTGGAAGATTGCATGTCGTTAAATCAAGGGCCAATAACTATATTTACTATTCATCTCGTTATGAGGATTAATTCCATCAGTTGATAAGGCAAGACGGAGGCTCCTTTCCTCACTCCCAAAATTAGTCCATAAATGATCAATCAATTTCCAAGATGGACTGTCAACTGGATGGCGTAGATTTCCATCAACCAATCTTTCGTTTACATGTAATGTTAAATTCTTCGAATGTATTTGACTACTGAACATCCTTTAAAATCATGGAATTGGTGAAAAATACCAAACAACTTTAGTAGACACTCATTTTTGTACTTCAAACGAGGTTTTACACTTCTTCCACCTTGACTCATTACAACAAGGACAATTAGATACATCAGCAAAAATATTTTTGTATAGGCAACAGTCGTTAGGACATGCATGAATCTTCTCATATATCATTCCTAAAGTAACTAAATTTTTTTTTGCATCGTACGTCTATGCTGGCAATTCATTATTTTTAGGTAGTATACTTTTCAACAGACTAAACAACTATGTAAAGCTAGTATTGCTCCACTCGAATTTTGCTTTCAAGTGATATAATTTGTCTAGTGTACCCAAATTGGTCAAGTTTTCATAACCTGGATATAAAAGTTTCTCAGCATCTGTAAGTAGCTTTTAAATTTTTTGGGATCACCTACACTTTTTTATTGTGCCACTTCAACCATTTCAACCATATTGTCATCAAAATTTGCATCCAAAAGTTGTTTCCTAATATTGTAGTCTACATCAGGATCTAAATTATATCTAAAGCATATGAAGGTGTTGATAGTTTTATTGAGTTTGCACAAAAACATTCATGTGGCAAAACATCTATGTCATGTCCATGTATTACGTATGAAAATTGCAAATAATTAATATTAGTGAAGTCAGAAACCACTTATTAATCAATGATATTAACCAAAGATGTGACAATTAGATTTGGCATGGAGAAAACCTTACTAAGTATTGTCCAACACGAACAAGCTTTCTACTAGCCCTATAAGCGGGTAGGAATGAATTTCATCTTGCACCTTATGTCCTAAGCTATTTACTTAGTCTTGTAATGAGAGGTCTATTAACCTAGAGCTATTGGACTTGATATGAAAACCTTAGGATTTGAAAATTAGGAACCCAGTTGGGAACCCCTAATATCAAATGCTAAAACTCTTCATTAAAAATGACAACAACATAAGGGAATAGATTAGATTTGGATTGAAGACCAAGAGATAAAGATAGCTAGTTTTTCACTTTAAGTCCAAACAACTCCACAAGCTTATTAAACTTACCTAAATGCTCTTGGCATACAACCTTGAATTAAGAATTGCAAAAGGATGGTGATGAGGCTCTGTCATCTACCAGAGAATTTTCATTGATAGAAAACCCTAAATCTTATAAACATCAAATCAAATATGCTATATTTTATTTCCCTACTTTAAACACAATCCATTGCATTAAAAATGACATAATAGTTCATTTTACCCCTAACTCAAAGGAACTAAAACCCAAATGAACATAAATTGGTTCCATACTATAGGGTTAGCTGGCTTTAATTATAAATCTTCTAATTAATTGTTACTACTTAAATCTTCTTAATTAAGTTCACCTCCTCTTGAATGTAAAAATTCAATGTTAACTATAATTTCTAAAATCTTGAACATGTGATTGATCTGCGTACGTAACACAAGGGTGTCCTGGTTCATATCTAGGATAAGATGGTTTATTCTTGATGTGTGATCTGGAATAGAATGTCTTATGCATGAGATGTGATCTTGAATAAGATGCCTCATACTTGTTGTATGATCTGGTATGGGATGCCCTTTGCTTGCTACGTGATCTAGCATAGGAAGATGCATTATCCGTAGTGAAATTAATAGAACTTGTTAAATGTGTCGAGATTACTCCAGATAGCTACAACTTGGCAAAAGTATGATAAACGCTTGAGCTGAGGAAGAGGTACAAAAATGTAATTGAATAAGTAAAATGTTTTTGCAAAATGATTATGTGGTACACGTGGATCCAGAAATTTTATATAGGGGGCATTGGGCACTATTAATAAATAGACTAAAAAATGTTAAAAAATATTTTGACATTTAATTGATGCTCAATAATATATTCACTACATTTGTAGCAATAAAGAAAGACCGACAATTTTCATATGATTTTTTGTAATGTAAATATGTGAATTAAAAAATTGCATAAAAAAAAGAAAAAGAAAAAAGAAAGAATAATACATTTTTCATGGAATATCGTTGAGAGAGTGAAAGTTTAGATCACCGACTTTGTTTAATTTTTTCTAAATATTTGTTAGATAATAAATGATGGCTAGGAAATAAGTTAGGGTTTTATCTTAGTTAAGTTTTTTTTCTCTTTTTAAAAAATTATCTTCCTCTTAGAAAATCGTTGAAATTTAGGAAGAAATTTGATATTTTGGGAAAGAAAATTATTGACTTTTGGAATAAAATCTATTTTGTGACAATTTAAAAAAAATCGATATTTGAGGAAAGAAAATTATTGAAATTGGAATAAAAACTATTTTGTGAAAATAGTTGCAAAAGGTAAGAAGTGAACTCTTAACCTGGAGGTTATAATGTGGGGGCACAATCAATACACCAAAACAAGAATTTAATTAAAATCAAGCATTAACTTAAGATATTTTTTAATCCGACACTTCAAAATTAAAATACAAAAACCGATAATGTGAGAGGGCACCTTAATAAATCCACCCCTGATATACCCCCTTAGCCCCTTAAGAGGCATACGCCATGATATGATTTATGGTAAAAGCATTGAAAAGAGACGATTTCCTTATGATTTGTGATGAATGGTAAAAGGAGTAATTCTTCCTTGAAAGTAATAAACTATGATGGAATTGAAATGTTAAAAATGTTAATGCTTGAAAGGAGTAATTTTATTTTTTTAAAACACAGTCGTAATAACTGATTCATATGTGATTTATATAACTTGTTTTGGCAAAATGTTCATGCTATGTTAAGGCAGACTTGTTTTATTAAACGCGTTACCAAAAGTTGTGAGACCCGTGTTCAAAAGAAAGGTTAAAATTTGGAATTTAAATATTGTCTTTAATCACATAGATTAGGTGTTTTGATGAAGGAAAAGTATTTTGAAGCTATGCGATAAGAGTAGGCATGTTGAAGTTCTTCGCAGGGAGAAGAACGATTTGAGCAAAACAACTTAGGCGATCTGAACCTCATCGCAAACTAAAGCTATGCGATTAAAGATATAACTTTTTTAGGAAGTTTCCTATTAGCACTTAATCATTGGGTTACGTATCAAGTTTGAGTTTAAGCATGTTTCTAAGAAAGATTAGGCTTACACGTGTGCCACTTGTAGAACGAACTAAAAAGCTAATATGAAATTAGAAGTGACTAATTTATTTTAGATTTAGTATAAATAGAGGAGTAAAGTCTGAAAGAGGATTAAGCTGTTTTATTAAGTGTTACTCTGTTGAGGAAAAGAGCCATTAGGCGAGAAGATAAGTTTGAAGCTAGGCAAGAGAAAGTAGGTTTTGTGAGTAAATTTCAAAGTGTTTGTATACTTAAATGCTTTCTCTAAATTTATGAGTGCTTTGTAAACAATTATTTTAAATGAAAGCATATAGTTTGATTTCAAGTAAAGTCTCTATGTTTAAATAAATATGAAATTGTGTCTAAACCTTTAGTCTTAGCCTTATCGTTGCGCTAACTATTATGTGCACATAAAGAGTAAGGGCAACCATGTAAAAAACGCCTGTATGGTGTAATGAGGCGGGATAGTGCATAAAAGATGTGTATTACGCTTTGGCCTGAGCAACAAGAAGTGAACCAAAATATTTTTGGATATTGTCACAGTAGTCTAAACGCGAAGATGGTAAGTATTAGCATAGGGAATGGTTGCTTACTTCTCTGTGGAAGGACATATGAGATTAATGAGTGTTTATGCGTTATGATGTATTTCTGAAATAAGGCAATAAGTCTGTTTAAATTTAAATGATTTTGCTTATAAAATATGTCTCAAAAAAAAAATTCTTAAAACCTCACTAAGTATTTGAGTTATGATTTAATGTTTTCTTTCACGGGTGATCAGGCGTTAAGGCCAAGTTGAGAAAATGGTAAGAAGATCTTGGAAGGCGTTTAGTTTAAGTTGTTTAGTTTTGTATTTAATGACTTTGTTTGTAAGAATAACGTAGAACTCATGGTTTAAGTTAATAGAAGTACAAGTTTCCATTTTTTTTCTCTGCATTATGTTTCTATCACTTAGTAATATAAAAAGGACTTAAGGATGAACTAGGAGATAAAGCCAAGTTTCAAGGCTCAAGGTCATACCGCGTACCGTATAACAAGTTTTAAGTTGCTTGCTGGGATAGGTATGACAAAAGACCCCCCTCTCTAGGTAGCGAAGGACATCCATCGTTGAACTTGCAGCCTTGATCGCTTAACATACCTTATTGATCGCATCATTTTGGTTGTGGCCACTATCTACTCGCATATCATATAGTTGTTAGGTGAGGAAAGTCCAAGTATTGTTTAAAGTCACGTTTAATAGTTTGTACCAAATGTTGTAAGCAGTACTAAAAGTACTTATCATTGAAATGTCAATGAAGATCTTGAAATTCATCAAAGTCCAGATCCTATGTTAAATTTCTTTACGGTTGTCTTTTTAATTTTGCTTACGAGGCCTTCAACGTGATGCTCACAGAGAATATTGTACAGAATGTATAGGTGCTTGCACCTCTATTCCTTCGCAGAGAGCAAATTTGGTTGGGATGTGACAATAAAAAACTCCTTTGTCCACAAGTAATGTTGTTAAGTTTGTAGTGCTCTCACTACGATATAAAGCTTCTTGTCTTATATAGGATAGTTCAAAAGAGCTCCATTTAGGTTCTCACTAAAGTACATTAACAATCTTTGTTCCTCTATTAAAACTGTTCTAATTCCCGTTCAACTGACATCACACTTAATTTCAAATATTAGCTCAAAATTAGGTAAGGAAAGAAAAGGCACACTTCGACGAATTTAGTATAGGCCCAGGGTAGGCTCGAGCCCCTCCTCAACTTTATCATCTTTATATAATATGTATAGAGAAAACCATTTAGTGTTTAATATTTGTAGGCAGTTTAGTGGTAACTATGCTTGTCAGCCCTTCTTCCAACTAGAGTTTAAGTCTTTCTTATATAGTTTTTTTTTTCCAGATTTTTATTTTTTCTCTAAGTTACAACTCGAAGCCCTCTGTCAATAAATTTTCTGGATCCGCCACTGAAGGCACATTACATAACTTAGCTTTCCAATCATTGAAAGCACATTTGTGTGTTTGTCCTCACTTAGGCTTTACATTCTTCTTAATAATGTTCATTAAGTGGTGCAACTATAGAACTAAAGTCTATAAGGAGCCATCTATACTAACTTTTAATCTCACTAGCATTCTTAAGCGTAGGCCACTTCCTAATTACTTTAACCTTCTCAAAATCAACTTCCACTTCATGCTTAGAAACTACAAAACCTAGGAAGTTTACCTTTCCTATGAAAAAAAACACCTTTTGAGATTAACATAAAACTTTTTCCTTCTAGGTACATATAGAACACACCTAACACGATAGCATAACCCTCTAGTGTCTTAAAATATATTAGGATGTCATCAAAATAAAACACGACAAACTCTCCTTAAAATTTACGCAGTACATGGTTCATAAGTCTCATAAAAGTACTCGGCCCACTAGATAAGCTAAAAGTCACAACCAATAATTCATATAAACCATGCTTAGTTTTGAAAGCAGTTTTCTATTCAACTCCAACATTCATCCTAATTTGATGGTATCCAGATTTTAAGTCAAGTTTTGTTAACATGTTACAATCATACTATAAACTCTATTCATCCTTAGGTTGTCCAAAGTGAGTTGTGACTAATTTGAGATTGATGATTTAAATGGGTGGCCAAAGGAATAATGAAGAAGAATAGGAAGTTCAAAATTTGGCTAAAAAGTGTTAGTGTTAGGTGTTTTGCATAGTGCTAGGCTGTCAAGGGGTGTCAATAACCTCTAAAGGGCATGTCCTAGGCTGCAAAAGAGAGTATTGAGAACCTCCAAGGGACATGTATTAAGCAACCATGAGTGCTAGGCGTTAAGCATGATTGGACGACCAACCATGTTAAGAAAACCTCTAAGGACTAAGGGTTGCACAACAAAAATACATCTTGGGCGAGGAAGTTTTGCAAGGCAACAAATTATGTAAAAAGAACCTCTAAAGTAAAAAGTGAAGGCATGCCATGTGTTGAGGAGAGAACGAGAAGACAAGCTAGGCTACGACGACGACATGGTGTGTATGTCAAAGGCTAAACGGCATGGTGCAGTTGAAGGGCTTGCAATTTGAGGTTAAATGTCATGCAACCAAGGAAGCTTTAGGCTTTTTGGTAAAGGTTGATGGAGTGGATTCCAGATATCTAAGCATGCATGAATTTTTAGAGAAAAATGGCAAGTACGAGGTGTCTTAAGGTAGCTATGCATAGACTAGTAAATAAGGCAATTTAGAGGAGAAAGTTGTCCCATTTCACTCATGTGTTTTAAGTAATTCCAATTGCAAAAGCTCACTAAATAAGTCTTATTTAAAGTGTTAGGCTATTGGACAATGAAGATGCAAGGAAGACCTTCAACTATTGAAGGAAAGCCATAAAGGTTATTTCTCGGGTGAATTAGAGCAGTGTTAATTCTCCAGAGGCTATAAAGCTCATTACTTTGAATTTGGAGCTGGGGTTTTGAGATACTGTAGTTAAGAGGAAAAGAAACAAGTTAGTAGGATATTGCTTGATTTGAGTTTTGGATTTTAAGTTATGAATTTCTAAATTCAAGTTTTCTTTTTCAAAGGAAAATCTAAAGCTTCAGGCCATGAATGTCAATGATGGGCATTAAAGCTAGGTGGCAAGGCTAGACTAGTTGAGCTTGTGTCATGATCATTTGAGATATTAGTGGCATGTGATAACGTGTTTGTGTGTGTTGCACGTTGCAGCAAGGCAATGTATGCATTAAACCAAAGGTAGGCATTTTGTGACATGCGGTTGTGAGGTTAGCCAGAGCTGCCCATAGCCATGCCATGACCTATCTATGTTCGCATGTGGCATGTCCATGACGGTGTCATGCATGTGCAATGATCTAATGCTAAAATATGATTTTGCAAGTTTGGTATTTTGTTTTTGGATATTTTCTTGATATTTTTTAAGAATAAAGAGATTAATATGGAATATTAATTTCCTTATTTCAAACCAAGAAGAAGAAAGTGGAATTTCTTGAGCTAAGGAGTTGGGCTTCAAGTTTTGAGTGACAAAATGAATTTCAATGTTTATTCTTGAACATGAGTTTAAAGCTAAATGTTTCTAAGCATGCTTTGATAATTCTAAATGATATTTCTTTACTGATTTAGTAAATAATTTGTAAAGTATGAGTTTAAGTATAAGTTTAACAGTACAAATTTAAAGCATGATTTTATATTAAGCATGTTGTATAAGCTATTTTTCAAGCACGTTTGATAAACATGAGGTTTGAGAGCAAGCATGTTTTTAAGCTATTAAGTGATTTGAGTAAAGCAAGAATTCAATCAAGTATGTGTTCAAGCTAAAATTTCAAGTATCTTTTACATGAATCTATACTCGATGGTTACTATGTTTACTTAAGTTATGAACACATATTTCCATATTAATGTGAAGGCAGTAAGATCTTACAAAGCAATAAGATCTATGTTTCTTATACATCAGTTGGAGGTACAAGTTATTGTGTCTAAGGGGGCAGGTTACAATTAGAACTATGCCTATGGTTTGAGAGTTATGTGATGAGACATCACCTATGTTATGTTATAGACAGGTTATAAAGTAATGTACAAGCTAAAGCTTATGAAATGTTATTTCACTACTGGCATTATTTCAAGATAAAGCTTTTAGCATAAATATATAGAAAAGCATGCTTATGAAATAGTCACTCACTGAGTTTCTCAACTCATCCTTCTAAAATATTTTCTCACTTTTCAGGTAGTGATTAGTGTGTCAAGCTTGCTCTATAGCTGCGATTGGTGAACTGAGGTTATTCTCTTTATAGTTAGCATGTGTATGCATTTACAATAAGCTAGAAGTCATGAGCCCAGATAGTAAAATTTATTTTTCGCAGTATGTCTTTACTAGGATAGTTATACATGTTTAAGCATTTAGCTTATGTTGGTCTTAATTAACACACATTGTTAGTTTATAGGTTGCTGTGTTAGATAGGTTAGTTGGTTGGTAAGGGTTATCGAAGTATGGAAATGCTTGCTAGCCCTTGCACCCTCTTTTGGGGTCAGGAGAGAGGGGGCTCCGAGAGGGGATGTGACACATACAATTCATCTAGCATATCATCTAACCTAGAAGTAGGATGTCTATACTTAATTGTAATTTTATTAATAAATCTACAATCTAAACATATTTTCCAAGATCCATCTTTCTTTAGGTACAAGAAAAGAACACTATAAGGATTTAAACTTTCGTGTACATACCTGTGGGGAATCAACTCATCAATTTGGATCTTTTTGGCCTCTTGTGGATTGGTCTAGTATGCTAGTCAATTTGGAATCAAAGCATCTGAAATGAAGTTAATCTTATGCTCGATGCCCCTCAATGGTGGTAACTCCTTAAATCACTCCTCAAGAAAAACATTCTTGAATTTCTGCAAAAGAGACACAAACGTACTAGATAAAGAGGATTCAAGGACCTCGGTTAGCAAATGAGCTTACTTAAATGTAACTATGATCTAAGGTTTCGTTTTAAAATATAGCTCTTCTAACCTCATGAGATTTAACACTCTAACTTGCTAGTTTTCTCTCTTTTTTCTTTCTCTAAGTCACGAGCTATGATCTTTCTTTTATCTCAAGGACTCCTTTTCTTTTATCAATCCCTCATTTTTTCTCAAATTCTCCCTGTCTTTTCTTAATCCATTTTTTTCTCTCGAACTTTTTTTCCTTTTCCTTTCTCTTTTGCTTTTGTTGTAACTTCTTCTCTTCTTTGTCTAACTTCTATTGATCGATAAGCACTTCTTTGGGGGAAAAAGGTACAAGTACATTTTTTCTCCCATTGTATGTAAAAATGTAACGATGAAGAAAACAAAGTAACCTTTATTTGAAGTTGAGAGGGTCTTCCAAGGAGTATCAGCTGCATGTATAAGCATTTTATCACATAATACTTCATCCTTATATCTCTCTAGGGAAAAAGGAACCTTCACCTCCCTAGTCACCCTGAGTTCTCTGAGTCATTAAGCAGTGTAATTTGTAAGATCGTTGATTAGGTGTAGTATCCAAGTAAAGTCACAAGATTGAACTAGAGATCACCACATTCGTACAACTCCCATTATCCACTACACCGTACAGTTTGTATTTAAGGCAATATGTATAAAAAATAATCTCTCTCTAATTCTCCAAATCATCATCCTTCATGTGTGTACTTAAGACCCTTCTATTGACTATGTACAATCATGAAGTATCTTAGCTTCCACCTCTTCTTTTCCTTCTTCATCACTCATTAAAATTTTTGTCTAGTCATCATCAACACGTATGTCAATGACTATCTCACCTCATCTAATGATCGTTGACATCTTATTAGAACATTCTTTACTTATGTGACACATGCCCTAACATTTCCAACACTTAAGGTCTCTATTTCTACTTGTGGGTGCCTCCACCTTTGTTTTTTTTTTCTGAGGATTCTGCTTTATCTTTAGATTTGTCACTATTCCTAACTTGGGTTTAAGTTTATAATGAGTGGATTTGTCACCATATTTCCAAGAAGTCAAATGGGAAAATATTTTAGAAGTGTACCTTGATTTGCACCTTTAAAATTGCTTTTCAACTTTCTCTACTAGATATACTAATATCTCTATATCCTCACACTATTGCATTTAGACATGTTTTGTACACAATCTTAAAATAATGTTTTTGCACAAACCGCCTCTTCATGAACTCTCTCAATTCAAGTCATGCCTCCATTGGAGCCTCCTCTTGCCTCCTCCTCTTAGAGCACAGCTTATCTTTGAAACCCCTGATTTGTAAGACTATTGAAACTTTTTAAGTGTTTGTAAAGATAAGGGAGAATAAGATTCTAAAAGGGAAAATTCTTGTAGAAGTATTAAGGGTTTAAATCAAGAAGGAAAAGTTGGAAAATTTGCTAAAGTGTCCAAAAGAAAAAGAGTTAGGCGTTTAGAGGTTAGGTGAGCGACCAAAGTGACACTAAATAACCTCTAAATGACATTCATTAGGTAGCCAAGTGTTGGTTGAAAATCTCCAATCTAGGCATTTAGAGTATGTACTAAATGGCCAAACAATGAAAATAACCTCTAAGTGAGGAGTGTAGGTGTTTTAAATGGCTTGGTAAAAGTGGATTTTCTAGGTGAGATGATGAACAAGAGCTTAGCATGGGTGTATGGAAAGAAGGTTAAATTATGTGCTAGGTGAGATTACATTAAGAGGTTAGCAAGAATGAGTTGGGCGGACAAAGCTACGCAAGGAGAACCTATTTACGAGAAGGCATATAGTTATAGAGGTTAGTAGGCGAGAAACAATGCATTTAACAAGGCTAAGCGTTTAGTGACAGCACGAGAGAAAGGCTATAGAGGTTAGTTGGGAGTTTTGACAAGCTACGTGGCAAATTAAAGGCAATCAATTTAGAAGCAACCTAAGTGTCTTAAGAAAATTACATGCATTTTGCAGCCAAGTTGGAGGTGGATTAAGAAGTAGGAGGTGGCTTAAAGAAGTTAAATGGTGGATTAAGCAAGCATGAGGTGTTATTTCATTTGCATGCAGAATTTTCCTATAAATAGGAAACTTCAAATTCAAGTTTCTCACAATCCACTTGTGCCATTTACTTCAAACCACTTCCAAAAGACCAGAATTTATGTCTTGTTTATAGGCCTGGACTGCTGCGCAAATTGAATGCAAGAAAATTGATGTTTAGACCAACAAAAGGCGAGAAGATTGTTCTCAAAGAGAATCTGAGCAAGGAGGACTTTTTGCTGTCTATAAAACATGATAGAAGGAAGTTAAGACATTTTAGAGTAACTTTGTAGAAGGATGTTTTTCCAAAGGAGTTATAGATTTACAGTTATGATTTTTTCAAATTCAAGTTATGTTTCTAGACGAAAATAGTTTTTATGGGTAGTGGTCGACTGTCAAGCATGTCTAAGCGAGATGGGAGTGATTTTATATTTCATAGAGGTTATTTGACTTGTTTTGAGGCATACGGCATGACCATGGCATAGTTGAGCGGCAAAGGATGTGTCTGGATTGTGCGGAGAGGTTAGCGTGTAAGGTTGGGCACTCGCAGCACAAAGCACGCAAGGCACATGATGAAGGGCCCTCTAAGTGTCAGCCAAGACGCGTGCGACACCTCATTATGAGGTTAGCATGCAGCGGGCGGTGTCACAGTCATACTTGTCCAAGACTTGTTTTCCTATGGTCGTATGTTCTGAATACCCCCAATTTATCTTATATTTATGTCTTCTACATAGTTTAGCTAGTTTCTTTTACTTTTAAGTCATATTGCTGGGGAGTGACGTTTTGGCATTTTCATATGCAAGCCTACTAGAGCTGAAAATGTTCAAAATGTACTATAGAGGAGGCATAGTAGTTGAATCCCCGCCCAAGCATTGTCGTACTCTTTGCAAGCAAACCTTTTCCCTTACAATTGATAGTCTTTAATGCTTATTGTAACGTCGATTTCAATGTATTTTTTTCTTTCTCGCGTTTTATAAAAAAAATTTCCAAGAATGTAAAGAAAGATTACATCACACGTCGACTTTGTTCGTGACTTTCAGATTTTGATCGGCTGACTTGTTCATCGAGTTAGAACAAGTGTCGCACAATCGTTCGTGCCAAGATTGAAATGCTACGATTGTGACAAGTGGTATTAGAGCCAAATTGGCTGAGTGACAGTTTAGACAGAAAGATGTCGACTGCAAAATAGACGGGTAAGACCTATAATGAACGGTTGGATTGGATCAAATAACAGATGCTTCACTTGGTGGAAGTTTCTGATTCCATCCGATTTCTTGAGAAGCGGCTTGAGGATGTTTCCAAGAAAGTCGATGCTATTGATGCGGTGTCCAGTCATCTTGATGGATTACTTATACAAGATTTGTTGACTAGAGTTGACACTTTAGAAGCACAAGTTGTGAAAACTACAAACGTCATCTATGAGCATGAGGACAGTTCGTCAGGCTTTGCTGCCTAGATGGAAGAACGAGTTATTGATCTAGATAACTCTAGAAGAATATGATGGAAATGATAAACAGCATAACAGAGGATATTCAAGCCACCTTCGATGTTGTTAGGAATGAAATCGCAGAGGTGAACACGAAGGTGAACCTTACAATGTGAGGATTGGAAAATCAAGCTTCAACTAGAGGAACAATTGATGGAAACAGAAGACATGCGCAGCGAAAAAAAGGAACGGATTTTACTCTAATTGTCCCTTGTTAACATGCAATCCGAAACTAAACAAATTAGGATTTAGGAAAAAATACCTTTGACGCCTTTCAAAACTTTGAAATCTACTCACGAACACAAATCGGGACAACCACTAGAATTTACCTACTATCCTCAGGACAGAGAATCGGGTTGTGGGACCCAATTTGGTGTTTGAAAATAAAGGAGATAAAAGGAAATTGGAAGGAATAAAATTTGTTGAGATTTTAGGCTGTAATAATTAGTAATTTATAAAATTACTAGAAAAATAGCAAAAGTTCTCAACTATTTGAAAACACTCCTATTTATAACTTAATTACATGCAAAAATGCATGTAATTAATTTGTCAAATCTCAACACCTAATATTCCACTAACAATTAGTGAAACTTAGTGTGCTAGGTGTCTACATCTCATTTAGCCACATATCCCACTAACTGTTAGTGGGATTATCCAACAAAATGTTGGATTTCTCCACCAACTTAGTCCAAGGGTAAAATGGTCATTTTACCTTTCAAGTCAAAAGTCAAACTTTGACTTTTGCAAGTCAAAAATCAATATTTTGACTATTTACCATTTTGTCATTCTTGACTAATTTCGATCTCCCGAGCATGAATCCGCATTCATTTTTCCAAAATTCAAATCATATTTATAAGGTCAGTCAAAGTTTGACTTTTCAAAGTCAAAAGTCAACATTTTGACTTTTTTAAACCTTTTGACCATTTCGATCAATTTTGAGCTTCCTAGTATGAATTCTTATTCATATTTATAGTATTTAAATCTTATTTAAACATAAAGATCTATTTCTAATCTAAAAATCGATGGCTATATCACATATGCTTGTCGGTTTCTCTCTCTTCTCCCAATTCGAACAAT
>JBBPDI010000002.1:7638273-7656512 GCA_037974545.1 Cucumis variabilis
TTATTGATTTTTGAGTTACAAATTATAAACTTTTTAAACTTTTGGTTGATTTAAACAGGGCCCGAATAAAAGTTTTCCTTGATGTTATTGACTGTGACGGTTTTATAAAGTTTTATGTTATAAGAAGGGATTTTCTATTAAAGTAATGAAAATCCTAGAATTACTCTCCTTGTTAGGTCTTGATCTACAAAGTTCCTTAGACCTCAAATACTTCAAGAAGATAATTCTTTCATTCAACTATCATCTCACAACTCAATGTTTCAAGTGAATATGTCTTATTTTTCCATAACATATCATTCTTGGCAATATCTATAACACTGTATGAATCTCAGTAAAGATATATTGATATAGAGGCCCCTCACAATAGTACATCTCCCATTAGTCTTCTATATCATTCATACTAATGTCTCCATACACTGATAAATTTTTGTTAAGAATACATATCCACTAGTAAAGCTTACTTAGTCATTCTAAGTTACCTGATTTGCATACAGTATCTCTCTAGTATGCTAGACAATTATTACAATGCAAAGTTATAAAGATCTTTTAATAAATGACGAAGAACAATAAAATAATCTTAAACAGGATTATATGGATATATATATATATATATATCCTCAATCTTCTCACAACATATGCAACATGTCTTGTACAATTTATCAAGAATGTAAAACTTTCTATAATTTTTACATCTTTAGATTGAGAAACACTATCTCATTTATTTTTCTTAACATTCATACTAGCATCGTAAGATGTTCTTACAAGAGCATCATTAAAATATCAAATCTCTTTAATAGTATTCAATGTGTGATTGACGTAAATTGAAACATTTTCAATAATACTAAGTGTATCGCATTTAGTTTCACATAGATCTTTCACTTCAAAATGTGATAACTTAATAACATTACCAATATTTATGTTTGTATCACATAGATCTTTCATCTAAGCATACAAACATATAATCACACATTAAATTCAAAACAACTTTATTTTTCTTAACACTCATACTAGCATCATAAGATGTTCTTACAAGAGCATCATTAAAATATCAAATCTCTTTAATAGTATTCAATGTGTGATTGACGTAAATTGAAACATTTTCAATAATACTAAGTGTATCACATTTAGTCTCACATAAATCTTTCACTTCAAAATGTGATAACTTTATAACATTACCAATATTTATGTTTGTATCACATAGATCTTTCATCTCAGCATACAAACATATAATCACACATTAAATTCCAAAGAACTTTTTGTAAATACATATATCAACAATTCACTTCTCAAGACATTGTTTATTAAATTGTTGTTAAAGTTTTTCTCAGTAAACTTTCAGAAACTAGTTAAAGACAATAAAGAAATTTGACTCTTCCAATAACCATTGAGGAATATCATTTTTACATACACTTGATGTATTAGAAGACCACATACAACTACGTATAAAAGCTTTTAAGGCTCTATAGTGGTTGATATAGTCATGCAAGAACAAGAATCAAAACATCCTAAATTTCACGTGTAACACCCCAGGCCTAGGATTCGGACCAGAATTTGGAATTCGGATCTCTAATATTCCCCTGCATCCCTTGCGACCTGGCGACATCATCCTTACTATCCTTAAAGGCTTATTAGAGTGAAAGTTATCCCCACAAATCAACACGAGTCCTTTCAGCATGCTTTGTCCTCACTCACATGCATCCTAGGAAAATTTCCAGAAGGTCACCCAAATTACTCCAAGCTAAGGACGCTTAACTTTAAAGTTTCTATGATCGAGCCACCAAAAAGGAAAGTGCACCTTGTTGGTATAGGTATTAACTTTTATTCTTTTAAGTCTTTTTTAACAACATTACTTTCATGTCCTCAGGATCCCTCTCATTCAGATGTGGTATCGGTTCATTCATGTCTCCCTCCTAATCTCGGGCGTTACACCATGTTTGATTCAAAATATTTTTCATAAGTCTAAAGTTGCACCTATGTACTTATGATCAGTTTCCTTATCTAATGTGAAACTCTAGTTGCATTCCCAACGATCCTTCCTTCGAACAAAGTTCCAATTGAACCTCCCCTAAAATAGACACTCATTCATTTATCTCTTATCTAGCTAGGCTAACTCCTCTCTAGAGCATATTGCCTATTCAATAATACTCAACCAAGACTCATATCGTGACTACTTTTAAGGTTCCAATACACTTTTGTTCGACCTGAGAATTATATCAATATGGCTAAACCCAAGACAACTTGGAGTATAATTTTCCATGCCTTCTAAAATATATCGCATATTCGATAGCTTAGACAATATCTTAAACTTTCACAATGTCTTATGGACTTCATAAATGAGTTTGCAAATATTTCATACTACTAGCGAAGTTTAGTAGTATGCAAATAATGTTGTACGATCAAACTTTGCTTACAAGTAACAATAGTAATTTTAATTTCATGAAAATTAATAATCAAATTACGTGGCAGTTCATGCCACAAGTCATGCATAGCTCTCTAAAAAATGAGATACATTTCTACTCATACTAACATGCTCAAATAGATCGCAATAGATCTCAATATTCACAAACTGATTTAAATATATAAATGTATGTGCAACACTATTATGAGCATAATCAATGTATATACATAGTAAAAAAATTTATCAAGCATACCATAGATTTCTTGAACACATAAGACATGCTATCTTAGTTGGGGACACCCTCACACTTCCAAATATTTAGGTGCATAACATATCCAAAGTTGGACAATAGCATTTTGTTGACTAACTCAAATTCATCAATGGCATTCCAATTATGGTATTAATAACAATACAATAACTATAAATCAATATGTTTGCCAATAAAATATATTCAATATATACTTAGCAAGCCTATATTGCATATCATGCTCAAATAAAGACATGAAATAAAATTTTCAAATTCTCATATCATATATAAAAATTAGAAACATTGTTGAGCCTTAAACCATAGGGAAACCAAACCAATAATAAAAATCACCTCGATAAAGCTCAACAAGTTTTAAAAAGGTACAAAGTTACCAATCAAAATATTTTCACACATGAGTTTTGAAATAAATCTCATTTATGAATCTGACCGACAATATATATATATATATATATATATATATGTCACACATATAAATTTAGGACATTTTTCCTGTTAAATTATCATTATCGACTTTACATCATTTCTTAATTTTTAATTTCAATTTGGATTGAGAAATTTAAAATTTCAAATCTAGAAACATAATATAACCATCAAACAAACCGTTTTAATTTAATATGTCATGTTAAACCATCATCTATCTCTTCAAATTTTATATCAATCAAAATAAATGATTGACATATATATTAAAATAAACAGTTTCATCAATCAAAATAAATGATTAACATATCTCTTAAAATAAACGGTTTCATCTATCTCTCTTAAATTCTTTGCTACCATGAACTCAGATGAATGCCATGATATTTTTTTTGTGTGTGTGTTTTATGAGGTTTGTAGCAATTTGTTTCTACCTTGTAAACGCTATTGGTAGAGAAATTAAACATTTTAACATTCTTTTAACATATTTAATCTTGTTGTTGAAGTTGGCAAGAATCCAAGAGACTAAAGAATATTGAAAAGTAACCTTGAGTTCGATTGATAGGGAAGTGGAAAATGGAAAGTTCTTGTCTTTTTTCTAATGGGTGGATTATAATCCTCCTTTGTTATAGTTGTAAAATCTTATCCGTTTGGCTTCATTAATTGGGAAGAATCCGTATTTTCAATCACTAACTTCAAAACAATATTTTCCTCCAGGTAGAATGTGTTGTGTGTAATTGGAAATTGAAAATTTTTGTTTGGTGGATCGTAAGGATTGACACAATTTTCTCAACTCATGCGTGCACTTGTCCGAGTTAAGAATGGAATCAAAAGGAATAGGATTGCTAAGAGGAATTAGGGTTTCTTTGGTAAGAAGAATAACTTAACGCCATTAAACTTTTCTTTACAAAATAAATATATAAAGAATAATGAATAAAATTATAAAAAAATTAAATAATAATTATTATTAATTTCTAATTTAAATATCAATTATAAAATAATACAATGATGGTCATTTCCAACATGAACTCATACAATCTCTTAGCTCTGGTGTGCCTTATATCTAAGCCCAGGCACATGGCAACCTATATGTCTAAGTTTTTAGTCTTACATTATTTTTAAGTGTTGATTATATATATATTATTATAACCTACTCGATATTAGAACTTGGGCTAATTGAAAAAAAAAATTTTAATTGAAATATTGGCCCATGGCTTAAAGATTTGATTTTTTTACAAAAATAACAAAACTGAGCGGGACGCTCAGTTTAAAAAAGGACTTGAAACTGAAAAGTCTAAAATACCCTTATTTGAAACTTGCAAATGATATTCAATTGCTATTTGATTATCTTTTGAATTCCCTTCTAGTTTCTTTTTTTTAAAATTTTTGATAGCCTTATGAGGTAGTCACTTGATTACCTTTTTTTTTTTCTTTTTTTTTTTTTTTTTAGTTTTAGCCATCATATAGACTTTTGATTACCTTTTGTTTGTCATCTAATTACTTTTTTTGTCGTATTAATGTTTTATATTACTTGATTGTATTTTGATTCCATCTTATTAGCTTATATTCTTTTATACATCTAGTTGTTATTTGATATTGATTGCTATCTAACTGCTATTGAATATTGATTTGTTATCTAATGATTATTTGAGTGTTGTTTTATTGCTATTTGACATAGATTGTATATATATTTATTTGTTTCCTTAATATCATGTAACTTCAGTTTTCTTTTGTTAATACCAAAGAACAAATCATCATTCTCAAGGTTTGACTATCAAACTTGCACGCCATAAATGATGTAAAATTGATAACGAATGCAAACTTTTACCTGAAAGACTTATAAGAAGCTAATGTTAGGAATAAAATTCAGTAGATCTGAAAAGGAAACTTTTTTTTTTTATCAATCTCACTATATTGAAAAGATTCTATAGAAATACTTGGATAGTAAACAAGCATGTACTCTTTACAACTCTAGTGTAAAATTGTTAAAGAATGCTGGTGACAGTGTTAACCATTCTTACTGTGTGAGCATTATCGACATTCTCAGATATGTTGTTGATTGCACTAGGCAAAATATAGTTTATCTCGTAAGATTATTATGTAGGTTTAAAAGCAGACCTTGTATAGAGCGTTGGAATGCTGTAGATAGAGTTACAAGAGACTTGAAGAAAACCAAGAACCTAGGATTACATTATCAAAGTTTCCCGTTGTCCTAAAAGTTGTTAATGATGCAGATTAAAATTGCCTCCCTAATGACGCTAAAGCTACTAGTGGCTACATCTTTAGTAAACTCTAGTCATCCTTAGATTTCTCATAGTGAGTTGTAGGTAAGTTTAGTTTAAGGATTCAAGTGGGCGACCAAAGGAAAAATGAATATAAAAAAAGAAAAAAGTTCAAAATTTGGCTAAGTGTTAGTGCAAGGCGTTTTTCATAGCGCTAGGCCAAAGGGTGTCAATAATCTCTAAAGAACATGTCCTAAGCGGCAAAAGAGAGCCTAGAGCACCTCCAAAGGACAAATATTAGGTGGCCATGAGTACTAGGCATTGAGCATGGTTGGACGACCAACCATGTTAAGAAAACCTCTAAGCATTAGGGGTTCGGTGTTAAAAAACCATCCTAGGTGAGGAAATTTTTACTAGGTAGCCCAAGTATGTCAAAAGAACCTCTAAAAGTCAAGGTGAAGGCATGCCATGCATTGAGGAATGGGTGACAGACAAGCCAAGCATCCATGGCTAGGCAACATAGTGTAGTTGAAGGGCTTGCGAGTTGAGGTTGAATGTCATTCAACCAAGAAAGCTTTAGAAATTTTAGTAATGCTTGGTAGAGTAGACTCTAGATGTCTAGGCATGCATGAGTTTTAAAAAAAAGGGCAAGAAAAAAGTGTCCTAAGGAAGCCATGCACATACCAATATACAAGACAACTTTGAGGAAAAATTTCTTTCATTTCAGTTGTGTATTTTGGGTGATTTTAATTGTAAAAGCTCTTAAAATTAGTCTAATTTAAAGGGTTAGGCTGCTGGACAAAAAGGACGTAAGGAAGACCTCTAACCATTAAAGGAAAGGCTTGAAGGTCATTTCTCAAGGATTTGAAGAAGTGTTGATTCTCTAGACGCTAAAGAACTTATTACTTTGATTTTGAAGCTAGAAATTTGAGGTAATGTAGTTAAGAGGATAAGAAACAAGTTTGTAGAAGGCAATTTCTTGATTTGGGTTTTACATTTTAAATTATGAGTTTCTAAAATCAAGTATGATTTTTCAAAGGAAAATCTAAAGTTCCAGGCCATCAGTGAAAAGGTTGGGTGTTGAAGATGGGCGATTAAGTTGAGTTGGGCTAGTGTCACGATCATTTAAAAGGTTAGTGGCATGCAATAAGGTGTTTGTGTCTGTTGAGCGTTGCGACAAGGCATGGTAGGCGTTGGGTTCAAGGTTGCGCCTAGGTCATGTGATTGTGAGGTTCACTGCCCAGGGCCATGTCATGGGTTACGTGTGCCCACGCGACATGCCTACGACAGTGTCATGGTGTGTGTAGCGACCCAGTGGTAAAAGTGAATTTGAGAAGTTTGGTGATTTTTGGATGTTTTCATGTTGTTTTCTAAAGAATAAGGATATTAATATGGAATATTAATTCATTTGTTTCAAATCAGAAAGAAGGAAGATAAATTTCTTGAGCTAAGGAGTTGGACTTCAAATTGTGAGTGACAAAATGAATTTCAATGTTTATTGTTAAACAAGAGTTTAAAGCTAAATTTTTCCAAGAATACTTTGAGAATTTTGAATGATATTTCTTTATTGATTTAATAAATAATTTGCAAGCATGAGTTTAAGTATAAGTTCAAAAGTACAAGTTTAATGTATGAATTTATGCTAAGCATGTCTTATAACATAGGAGATTTGAAAGCTAGACTCTAAAGTGTTTAAAGAAAGCATGTTTTTAAGCTATATTAGATTATTTGAGTAAAGAAAGAATTCAATGAAGTATGTGTTCAAGCTAAGATAAATCTGTACCCGATGGTTACTCTCTACTTAAGTTGTGCATACATGTTTTCCATACTGATATGAAGGCAATAAGACCTATGTTTCTTATACATTGGTGAAGGTACAAAATATTGTTCCTTAGGGAGAAAGTTACAATTAGAACTGTGTCTATGGTTGAAAGTTATGAGTTGAGACGTCACCTATGTTATGTTATAGACGAGTTATAGAGTAATGTACAAGATAAAACTTATGAAATGTTATTCAACTGCTTGCATGTTTCCAAAAGCTAATGCTTGAGCATAACTAATGGACAAAAACATGTTTTATTAAAATAGTCACTCACTGAGTTTTCCAACTCATCCCATCAAAATATTTTTTCACTTTCTAGGTAGTGATCACCTGGTCGAGCTTGCCCTACAGTAGCTATTGATGAATTGATGTTATTTTCTTTATGGTTAGTATGTGTATGCCTTTAGCATAAGGTAGAAGTCATGTGCTTTGGTAGTAAGGTTTGTGTTTCCGTTGTATGTTTGTATTAGAATTATAAGTTTCATGTGTTTAAAACAATTAGCTTGTGATGATTTTGATTAACATACATTGGAAGTTTAGAGGTTGTTGTAACATTGGAAGTTTAGAGGCTGCTGTGACATGTAGGTTAGTTGGTTGGTGAGTGTTGTCAAAGTATGGCAATGCTTCCCATCCCTCACACCCTCTTTTGGGGTAAAGGAGAGGAGGGTTTTAGGGAGGGGTGCTTGAAATACTCTATGCATAAGTTTGTGTCGTGGATTTATCATGATAAGTTCTAATTGAGTGACTATTAGGCAACTAAATAGGGTTATGCGTTAAGAAGTGCATTCATATTCATGTGTTGCTACTTTGCTAATGATATGCATGCCGTATAAGTTTTCCTCTCTATCGTCCAAGTGTAAGCAGAAAGAGGTTTTTTGGTAAGTCGAGGGTCAAATACAAGGAATTTAAGATCCTAATTATTCTATCGCACAACTAAATCATGTGGTATAACTATAAAGTAAAAATTATGCACAATATACTTTTATCCTGACTATGTACACTAATTAAGGTGCTTGGCGGTAAAAGGTAAGTATGATGTAATCTTCCAAGTCTCCAATCTTTCAAAAGATGTTGATAAGAACTTGCACGTCTTGAGAGCTTATAGAAGTTTGAATATTCAATTCTTCAAATCTGAAGTACTTCATTGCTTCAATGCTTGGTCTTGGATCCATTATCATTTTTTGCCCAATTTTCATATCTAGGACCTGAATTGGGTTGAGTATAATAAAACTTAATTACCCAAACTCAATCAATTTATAGTTATCACAATGTTGGTTGTGATGACGTGGTAGAATTTAATTGGTTTAAATTTTTTGCTCAACAATAGACTATAAAAAATTTGGTAGATTTTGTTATATTTGTAAAATAATTTAATTTTTTTTGTTATATTTGAAAATGTCTCAAAAAAAATTATTAGAAAGTAGAAACATTTAAATTCAAACTAATTTGAACAATAATATTTTTAAAATCTAAATTATTGTTTTTCTTATAAAAATTTATTAGGTCAACAATTTATTAATTCAAATACTCTAAGAGTCCGCTTGGTTGAATTTTAAAAAAATATTTTTCAAGAAACTCACTTTTGTTTAAACTCTTTTTCTAAAAAAATTGTTTCAAATATACTTAAAAATCTATTTTGATTGGTTTTCAAACACTTCAATTTTTTTTCGAAATAACTTCTTTTTTAAATTAAACTCTTGAAAATGTAATCTAAACACATCATTATTATCAAAGGACCACAATCTGCAATGTGAACTCAAGTAAGGATTATAATTCATGATACATTGGATGTAAGAGAAGAATTGTGCCACGCCACCCTAGTACATGATCAATTAAACAATTTTCAGCACGTTAGTGCATTCAATAACACATCCACACATTATACGTACATACACCATGGTTCTCATACCAAAGATTATGCAGCCCCAGCCTCTGAGCAATGCGGTTTTATCATTGTTTGAAAAACAATAATAAGAAGACTTTGAGCATTTTTGTTTATTGTTGTCAAACCCAAGCGATAATGAAGGATGACACACTGCATCAACATTAAACTTGAACACACGGTTGGACACAAAACTGAACTAATTTACATGGATGTCTATGAATTATTAGTCAAATATGGCGAACCCAACCCAACACTTGGTAAGCCCAATATTTTCCTAAAGCCTGTGCTAGCACCAGCCGACAGCCAAGCCCATGAGGTTGGGCTTTGTTGGGGCTTTCAAGACTTGCCGCTTCTATCCAAACTCAAAAATACAAATTCTTTATCCAAAAACATAAACTCCAATTACAATGTAACAAATCCTAAAAAAAAAAAAAAAAACTTGAACAAAAAGCTATATGCGGTTGAAATTAGTAATCGTTGCAAACGAACAAAGAAGACGACTTACACATACAGAGACGATCTAACCAAGAAGAACCACTCACCATCCTCGTCATCGTCCTCACCACAGCGCCAGTCGAAGGAGATCAAGAAAGTGAAGAAGAGAGTGAGATTTGCTAACACCGAATCAGTGATAATCGCCATTAGTACTGACAGATAGGAGGAGGAGTTGGAGGATGAAACAGAAAAGAAAGTGAGAATCACGGTGAAATTGATGAAACAAGAAGCGAATCAAATGCTTTCAAAGTGCTCTAATGGTTGCATTCTTGAATTCGGAGATGTGGCTTCTAAACTCATGAGGATTCCTCTAATTCGAGTTAGTTCATATTCGGTGGCCAATTGAATGTTTTTCCCTCTTTTTTTTTCTTCTTCCTCAACTTCTTAGAGAGAAGTTTTAGAGATTTCTGGAATTATATTCATTATTATTATTATGTTTTATTTTTTGAATTTTACTCTTTTTTTCTTCTTGAGATTGTAACAGTAATATAGGGTTGTAAATTATATGATATTGTTCTATCCAAATTTTGTAGAAATTAAATTTTGAGTTTATAAATTTGTAAGTTAACTTTTTATTGCTTTCCAAAACTTAGATAAATTATAAAAACAATAATACATCTATCATGAAATTTTTCATACTAATAGATTTTGGTCAAAGTTATTTTAGACTAGTTTGAACATCGAACAAACTTACTTTTTACATTGCTTATTTTATTCGATGTAAAACTTTATTTCTTAAAATAATTAGTTTATAAATTGCACATATCTATACACTACTTTCAAAAATAAAAAATTATGAGTAAATTAGAGGAAATATCAAAATTGAAACATTAATTTAAGTTGAATAACATTTTGATCTGAATTTTTTTATTAATGTTATTGTTTTGTTAAGTAATCTCTTAAAGTGACAACATCTATATTTATAAAGACTATCATTAAATTTGTAAAGAAAATAAAACACAGGCTAGGAATGAAATATATATATATATATCAACATTTACATGCTGAGGCACAATGGTTGAAGTATTCCACTCGGAAAGAAAAAAAAAGAAGTTGAAGGGTCTGAAATTCTGAGGAATAAAAACTAATGTATTTTTCTGATAATTTACACGGTCAATAATTATAAAAAAAAATACTAAAATCATATTTAAAACTTCCTGGATTTTCATTAAGACCAAAGTATTTACCAAACATAACATATTTTCATATTTTATTGTTGATAAACGGATAAAGAATTTTCATATTTTCATATTTCATATTACAATGTTAATATGAAATTTTTATTATATCAAATCCAAAATTTTAGGAAATGATGCAATTTTAAATTCAAATTTTAGAGATCTTCCAATTAAACTTTTAAAATCCAATGATAAAATAAATATTTATTATTATATATGTAATCCGAAAACAATGAAAGATAAATATGAAAAATTTTGTACTTTTGTATGATATAATAAAATGTTACTAAGAATTAACCAAAGTTAAAGAACGTACAATGAATAAATTATATTATCAATCATTATATGAAAAATTATGTATTTGTATGATATAATAAAATGTTACTAAGAATTAATCGAAGCTTATGAAACGTACAATGAAAGAATTATATTATCAATCATTTTATGGTTAGCAAAAGGAGTGTGATTTAAATAGCTATTATTATATATATATCAATAAAAATAAATTGTGAATCATTTGATTTGAAGCCTACAAATCCAAAAATCTGGTATAAATTGAAGGCATACATCTTGAAAATGTTGGTGAAATGAGATCAATCCCACAAATAAATATTTATTTAAAATTTTTATAAAACTGAATGATGTGAAAATACACTGTAATCAAAATATTTTTTGGATTTGCTATTTTCAAATTGTACTATATTATTTTTCCATTTTCACGATAATCTCTTAATATTTTTCTTTGGGCTTTGTACACCAATAGACAAACCATTTATAGAGAAATTTGGAGGTGGCGGTTGGAAATATGGAAATATAGAGAACATCGACGTGGTGCTCTTAGCCTACAAGAGCTTAAAAGGTGAATGACAAAAAAAAACCTTTTTAACTACGTTATGACTTGATCCCTGCATTATAAATGGTATTTAGGCAGCTTAAAGGAAACTTTAAGTTTAATCTAATAAAAAAACACTTGAACTACGTTATAACTTTATCCTTATATTATAAAGGGTACGTAGGCAGCTTAAAGGAAACTTTAAGTTCAGTCCAGCAAAAAAAAAAAAAACTTGAACTAGGTTATGACTTGATCCCTACATTATAAAGGGTACGTAGATAGCTTAAAAGAAACTTTAAGTTCAGTTCAGCAAAAAAAAAAAAAAAAAAAAAAACACTGAAACTACGTTATGACTTACTCCTACATTATAAAGGTAAGCAACTTAAAGAAAACTTTAAGTTCAATCCAGCAAAAAAAAAAAAAAAAAAAAGAACTTGAACTATGTCATGACTTAATTCTTTTCTTTAAAAGATGTTCACCTCTGCTAAGGAATCATAACAAATTGGGGGCAAATCCCTAAATTCAAGATGTTCATGCCTAGTAACAATGTGATGCAATAAATTGAAGATGTATACAATTTGTGCAAAGACTATATAGAAGTTGAGTGCATGCAAAAAAAAAAAAAAAGGAGCCTCAAAATCAAGCTTAGAAGCTTCATTGATGATCCCTTATATTCAAGCTTGAAGGCTTCATCAATGTTGCAGCTCCACCATTCCGAAAAGATGACGATATTGCAGCTCCAACACGATGATAGTGTAGAGCCGCCTCGCCTCTCCAAGAGGATGCCCACAATGCTAAAGCTCCACCTCTGTCTCATCTTCAATGTACAGCAGCTGAGAGAATTCATCTTCATCTCCTTTAAGGCATCACATTTGAGAGGATTCATCTTCAACTTAAAACAATTTTTTAGAAAAAGAGTTTAAACAAAAGTGAGTTTCTTGAAAAATATTTTTTTAAAATTCAACCAAGCGGACTCTTAGGGAATTTGAATTAATAAATTGTTGACCTAATAAATTTTTATAAGAAAAAAAATAATTTAGATTTTAAAAATATTATTGTTAAAATTAGTTTGAATTTAAATGTTTCTACTTTCTAATAATTTTTTTAAAACATTTTCAAATATAACAAAAAAATTACTTTTTTTTACAAATATAATAAAATCTACCAAATTTTTTATAGTCTATTGTTGAGCAAAAAATTTCAGCCAATTAAATTCTACTACGTCATCACAACCAACATTAGATAACTATAAATTGATTAGATTTGGGTAATTAAGTTTTATTATACCCAACCCAATTCAGGTCCTAGATATGAAAATTGGACAAAAAAGGATAATGGATCCAAGACCAAGCATTGAAGCAATGAAGTACTTCAGACCTGAAGAATTGAAGATTCAAACTTCTACAAGCTCTCAAGACGTGCAAGTTCTTATCAACCTCGAGATTAACATCTTTTGAAAGATTGAAGACTTGGAAGATTAAACTTTTTCTTGGATTCCAAAAATCAAAACTCAAATTGACTTGCAAAACATTCTGAAGATTGAAAACTGAGAAGCTCTAAGTTTTAAACTTGTATTAGAAAGAAAACAATGAAGGAGTAAATATTAAAGATTGTATCCACTATATAAATCAATATACAAAGTTCAATTCCACGAATTACATTTCTACTGAAATTTTGTATGAACAGTTTTGTTGAGCTGGAAATTTCGGCCAATTAAATTTGTTACATCATCACAGCAAATATTGTGATAATTATATTTTTTTATTGGGTTTTGATAATTAAGTTTACTGAATCCGATCCAATTTAGGCCCTAGATATAAAAATTGAGCCAAAAAGAATAATGGGCTCAAGCCTAAGGTCCAACAAGCAAATAAGCTCAAGTCCAAGTCCAACAAGCAACTGGGCCCAGGCTCAAGCCCAACAAGCAACTGGGCCCAAGCCTAAATCAACCAAGGAAATGGTCCCAAGCCCACTTAAAGTCCATGGAAAGGTATGGAAATTCTCTATAAATAGAGACCTTCCCATTCATTTTAGAGATCTTTGGTTGAAGGAAGAACTGAAACTCTGAAGAACTGAAGTTCTGAAGAATTGAAGACTCAAACTTCTAAAAGCTCTCAAAACATGCAAGTTTTCATCAACCTTGAGATCAACATCTTCTGAAAGATTGAAGACTTGGAAGATTAAACTTTTCTTAAATTTCAGAAGATCGAAACTCAAGTTGACTTGCAACTACAACATTGTGAAGACCGAAAACCAAGAAGTTCTAAATTTAACTTGTCTCAGAGAGAAAACATCAAATGAGTAAATATTAAAGATTGTATCCAGTATACAAATCAATATACAAAGTTCAATTCCACGAATTACATTTCTTCTAAAATCTCGTGTGAACATCTATTTCAAATTTTTTTTCTATATTTTGTAAATAATTTGAATTTTTGTGATCCACAAGAATTCTTCGATTTTTTTAATGAAAAATTCTTTTATATTTCTATATAATAATCATATTTTAATTTTATATTGGATTTTCATGATTAATATCTTTTTGGAATTTTAATATTAACTATTGTATCTATACTTGACCTAATCTATCTTAGTAGGGATAGTTGGATAGTAATTTTAAAAAAAGAGATTTAGGTATAATTGTTTTTATAAAATTGATTTTTTAGTGATCAAATTTATGTTTGATACCAACCTCTTAAAATAATTTTTAAATATATAAAATTGACCTTCAATTATTATGTTTGATCTGAAGAATTAATTTAGAGTTATCCAATTAGTAAACATATTTTCTATTTGAAAAATAATTATTTAAATAAATAATTATGGTAAAGGTCTATTTCTATTTATTAATTATTATAGATATTGTTTGTTTTCATTAACAATTTATTGACAGACAAAGGTCTGTCATCTTTTGTTCAAATAATTAGAATTAAAAAATGATTTCACAAATAGCTTATGAACAATATTTTATCTAAAAACTAAAATAGATTATCATTTTGGGACTGTTTTCTAGTTAATCGTTTAAAAGTCACCTATAACCTAATTCCTTCCAAATCAATTCAAAATAATTTTATATTTTTCTAAAATTAATTTTAGTTCATAATAAACACTATAATTTGAACAAAAAATAATTTTGGCAAAAGAAAAAATTATTTGTAATTGTTTTCCTTTTCTCACACCTTACCCTGCCACCAACAATTGTGATTATTATTATTATTAGATTTAAATCTTATTTTAGTCCTTAAAAACTTTGTAGCTTATTATATTTTGGTTCTTAAATTTTTATAAACGTTTATTTCGGTCTTTAAATTTTTAAAAATAGCTTAATTTGATTCCTATTGTTGGAATTTCTATATTTGGATGATTAGGTTATAGATTCATCATGTTAACTAAATTGATTGGTTTTGAGATATTTACGTGTAATTTTGTCAAATTTATTTTCTATATTGGTTATTCTTGTCATGGATGTTAACACTAGTATGTTAGTTCTATTTAATTTTGGGTTTTTGATTGAAGTGTTGATTATGCTTCAATGTTAATATACAAAATTTAACAAGATTTTTTAATTATTTATCAATTTAATTAATAGAATAAATTTAAAGCTTAGTCAACCAAATATAAAAGTTTTTTTATAAGTTTGTTTGGGCGATGGAATTCTAACCAAATAAACCAAAATAAGTACTTTTTAAAAATTTGGGAATTAAAACACAGTTTATGTGCCAAAATAGAATTGAAAGCTTATTATTATTTTAATGGTATAGATTTAAGGTGGATGGTATGTATTTGCAAGTATGAATCCAAAAAAGGAAAAGAAGAAGAAGCTCATATTCGTATCTTAAAGGTATGATCATGACTTCAAACTCTATTAAACCAAATTATTTTTGGATTGAAAAAAATTTACTTTTAATGTTTCATTTTTTAAAAAAATGGTAAAAAAAATATTGAGAAACTGTTATAAATAGAAAAAAAATTAATTACAAAATATATCCAAAAAAAAAAATTTATAATTTTGCTTTAATTAGTAAATAGTTTCAATTTTTTTTTGCTATATTTGAGAATTCCTAAAAATATGGAGTCTTTAAAAAATATAATAAAGCGGTAAAATATTTACACTGTATAGAACAATTTTGAAAACAAAAAAAGCCCACAAGCCCACAATGAAAAATTCCAAAAATGCCTCGATTAATTGACATCCAACAGATGTAATATATTTGGGAAAGGACTATTTAGTATTTGGAAATGATTGTTTAGATTTGCTATTATTTTCTAGACGATCAAATCTAAATCTAAACGATTTTTTAAAATAATTTTTGGTACACGATCGTTTAAATTTGAGTTGTCAAATGTCAAATTTTAAAAAATAAAGAGAATGCGAAGGGAAAACAAAGAGGAAGCCAGAAAAAGATAAATGTTATCGATTTTAAAAATTTAAAACATTATTTTTAAAAGATAATGATCAATATTTAAGAGATTTCAAACCATGTTATATCTTCGCATCTAAATTCAAAGTCATTCACCTTTTCTTCGGGGTTTTCTTCAATAAATTTTGTAGTAAGGTGTAATCAAAGTGAAACTATAATGATCCAATTTTTTGAATCTAAGCTAAGATCATATCTCCTACGTTGAACTCAAGAACCTTACGTTGTACATCATCGTAACTTATTTGTCTACTTTGCCCTATCATAATATGTCTTTTAACCCTATCCCAACAAACAGGAGACCTACAACACTTACTGTACAAGGATTCAAATGGTTCCATGCCAATGGTAGCTTAATACCTGTTAATATATGTGAACTCCATCAAATGCAAGTGTGTCACACCCCGCTTTACCCACTTCACAAGATAGAACGAAGGCGCAACTACCTAAGCATTCTACACGATATTCTTTGTGAAGTAATACGTCGAACGCCTATTGAGCAAAATTAAAACAAGCGAGAAGAAACTTAACACAAAAAATGAGACTTTATTGTTATTTTGCCACAAATAAATTTAGTACCAATTACAAGGCTTAGGACAATCCCTTAAACCTGACTCTAAACATTACACAGACTCTTTTGCCTAATTGATACATGCTATGCGAACAGACAATGAGCATTACCAAAATGATGCGATCAAGGGACACATGTAGGTGATTAAGGCTGCTGCAAATTCAACGTTGGATGTTCTTTACTACTTTGAGGGGGGAGAATAAAACAAAAACATTTGAAAAGTTAGACTAAAACATCTAGTGAGTGAGATCCTTATGAATACTTTTAGGAATTAAAATTCATCTTAACACGACATGGATATTTTGTTAAATCAAGAGATATGAATATCATACAAAATAATCATTTCATTTTCAGTATTTTCAACAAATTGTACACCGTAAGGGAAATTATCACTTTTAATCTTTCAATGTAGGTATTATCGTGTCGTATATCTCTAGCACACTGCATCATTAACTCATAGAATCATTTTGCATATTCTATTACATCTTTGTACCCCTTCTTCAGCTCAAGCGTTTACCACACTCTTTTGTCGAGTTGTAGCCATGCATAGTAGTCTCAACGCACATAGCAAATTCCATCAATTCTATTATGCATGACTTGTCTTCCAATGACAGATCAAATTCCATCAATTCTATTATGCATGACCTGTCTTCCAATGACAGATCATACAGTAAGAAAATGACATCCCATACTAGATCACACAACAAACATGAGGCATCCTATTCAAGGATATGACATCCTACACAAAAACACAGCAAGTGTGAGGCATTATATCATACAAAGTCTAAAGATTATTATATTCAACTGTTATACAATTTCTCATACCTCTTTCAAGCTCATCATTTAATTACATTATTCTAGTGTACAATAAATACTATTCATTTGTAAATCGTATGCATTTTAAGAATTAAAAAGTACAAGGAAAATCATATAAGTCACGGTCTCAATAGAAATGCATTTTATAAACTTTTGGAACTTATAAATATTTAATGAGAGGAACCACTCACAGTCACTGGCAACTAGCTCCTCCGTCTAGCTTCCTTTGCACTTCGTTGGACTCGAGCTCATTCGCATTTCAGAAATCCTCAAAATCTTTCTAATTCTCTCTTAAGTGAGTTTAGGGTAAAAGCAACTTCAATTGGTCTGGGTTCCTCTATGTATAGGTCTTTCTGGTGTGTTTTTCCTTATCAAAATGATTACCAATTTGGAATCATCACGCGCATCTATCCAGCCTTATTCTGAACTTGGATTAGACGACAAGCTTCAATCAATCGCTAACCTTTTTGAAGGGATAAAAGCCCTATGTCAGCGGAAGAATTAAAGAACCATTACTCAATTTAATTGAGAATATTTAAAATACCAGTACATTGACAAAACTAGAATCAAAATTCTAAATAAATTCTAAGCATGCTTTTAAAGATCTAGAAAACTTACTTTCGATGACGTCTCTTAATCTATAAATTAATCTTCAAATTGGGATACCACCCGTCGGAGACCTTCCTATCCTCTGGGATGACATTGGTTTGTGGGAACCAATTGGGATGGGAAAAGGAATAGAGAATTTTGGAGAAACTATTTTGCAGTGAAAAAAAACTTGACTTTTTTCTTCATTCAATTTGTTCAAAGAAAACTGTTTTCTTTCAGATATTTATAACTCTTTTTCCTTCTTGGAATAGGAAAAGGAGTAGGAGAGAATCTCGAGATTCTTTTTATCAAATCTACTAATTAATTAACAA
>JBBPDI010000002.1:7686836-7709715 GCA_037974545.1 Cucumis variabilis
AATTTGTTTGTTTAGGGTTGCATGTTAACAAGAGGCATTTAGAGTAATTTTCGTTCCTAATTCTGTTGTGCATGTTTTCTGTTTTCATCAATCCTTCTATCAGTAACATTGATAGACAGTGATAGAAGTCTATAAGTGGCTATCTTTGATAGAATCTAAAATTTTGCTATAGCTTGTAAATATTTTAATTTATTTTTCTATTTTTTAAAATGCCCATATATATATATATATGTATTATTTATTTAATAAAACCTAAATAAAATTAGGTCTCCTCCCTCCCTCATTCGACATTCCTCTCTTTTCCATCTTCCCTCGTGTGTCGCATCCCTTTTATTCTTATATCTTCTCCATCTCTGATCTTCACAATTTGTCAGATCTCAGATCTTAGTCTCCTCTGTATATGTGATGATTTAACTATAATTGGAACTCCTTAAGAGCTTTCAAAGACAATAGAATATCTTGAAAGAATTTAAGATAAAAGATATAAAAAAAAAATTGTCTTAGTTTGGAAATTAAGCATCTAACAGATGTGATATTTCAATCAACTTATATAGAAAAAGTTTTGAAAAGATTTTATATGGATAAAGCACATCCATTGAACATTCTAATGCAAGTTCGTTCACTAGATGTGAAGAAAGATATATTTTGACTTTGAGATGATAATGAAAAACTGCTTGGTTCAAAAGTACCATATCTTAGTTCAATTGGTGCACTTATGTATCTTGCTAATAATACAAGAACATATATTACATTTTCAGTAAATTTATTAGCTAGATACAGTTCCTCTCCAATAAAAAGGCATTGGAATGGAATTAAACATATACTTCATTATCTCCAAGGAACAATTGATATGGAATTCTTTTATTCAAATAAATCAAATTTTAACCTAGTTAGTTTTGCAAATTCTGAATATTTATCTGATCCACACAAAGCTAGATCTTAGACAGATTATCTATTCACAAGTAGAGAAACTACTATATCTTGGCGATCAATAAAACAAACCATAATAACCACCTCCTCAAATCATGCTGAAATTCATTTAATTCATGAGGCTAGTCGATAATGTATATGGTTGAGATCGATTATTCAACACATTCGAGAATCATGTGGTTCTTCTTCTAGTAAACTCTTTCCAATAACATTATACGAAGACAAAACGACATATATAGCTCAAAGAAAGGAAGGTTATATTAAAGGTGATATAATAAAGCACATCTCCTCCAAAGCTTTTCTATACTCATAATCTTGAAGAAAATGGTGACATCATGCACTACAAGGATAGTGGGTATTGCTGACGCCGTAGTACGTCGGTAAAAATAGAAAAACACATCAACAAAGGTTCTCTGGACGTCGAAACCTCGTCAGCAAGAACTTCATAAATACTAAGCAGGAGTGTAATCAGGTTGGGTTGAGTTGGGTTGAGAAATATTCTCAACCCAACCCATATTTTCGGGTTATATAGGTTGGCAAACTGAATAACTTGAATTTAGTTTCCAATCCAACCCAACTCAACCCGTAAAATATGGGTTGGGTTGTCTTGTCGAGTTGTATTGTTTTTTTCTTTTTTTTTTTGTTTATACTTTCTAATGGTTGTAAAATTTAAAATAGTTCCTTTAAAAAAAATTCAAAATTCTTATCAATTCAAATTTCAAACATACATAATTCAAAGTTTTAAATTTCAAACATACCCTAAGCTCAAAGTTTGAAGCATTCATAGATTCAAAGTTACAAACATAAATAAATTCAAAGTTCCTAAACATACATAAATCCAAAGCATTCAAAGTTACAAACATAAATAAATTCAAAGTACAATTTTAATAATAAAAGGAATAAGAAAGAAGCCAAATATAAATTTGAAGTCCATTCAAGTATTCAAATTTGTCCTAAAAATCAAAAAACATACCAAGTAAGTAGTTTATATATATAAAATAAACGAAATGATGAAAATAAAATATTCAACCTAGTAACTTACCATGCAAATTGTCAACCCATAGATCATGTTTGTGATGTGACAGAGGACTTGATATTTATCTAAAAACGCAAAAATAAAATTATAAAGTGTCATACAACTATATAAGAATACGATTTTTTTAAAAAAAAATAAAAGTTATAGACAACACAGACCATTTTTAATTTTTTTCACAAATCTCCACTTCTTCAAGCTCTAGACAAAGATCCAATAAGGTTGTTTTCCCACGAACCCAATTTTGTGTACAAATCAAAGCTTCTACTGTTTTAGGTGATAATGAACTCCTAAAAGAATCCATAATCCTTCCTCCAGTACTAAATGCAGATTCCGAAGCTACAATAGACTCAAAAACAACAAAAAAATCTTGAACAATTTTTTATAAAAAAATTGGTATTTAGCCCCGTTCAATTTCTACCAAGTTAGAACATCAAACTGACCATTTAGCTTCATATATGGATCAGATAAATATCGATCAACATCATTCCTCAATTCTAAAGTATTTGGTTCTTGTCTTCTTCTCTTGTATCGTGATAATACTCTACAACCCGCGTCAGTTTCCACCATAGTTCTCAAACTCAATAATCTCAAACTATCACTTGATTCTACTTTTTCACAAACAACATCTTGACCACTCAAATCATTACGAAAGGCAAAGCTATCAACTTGTGATTTGTAACAATTATACAAACGCATCAAATAAGTTTCAATCCCATCAACAAGAACTTTAACCATAACATGATCGTGTATACTTTCAAAGAAAAAGCTAACATAGTCCAATTTATATCGAGGATGAAGCACCACAGCTAGAAATACAAGCTTGTTAATTTTCTCAATTGAACCCCAATACTTGTCATATTTTGACTTCATATTTATAATCATATTATGTAAAATGGAGTTATGTTCATTACTCCAACCAATTAAAAGACCATTAAACTCCCACATTTCATTAAAGAAAGAATTGTATAAAGAACCACTAATCTTATTAGTGACACTATAGAACACCTGAAAAAACATGACAAACACTTTAACATTTTTCCATCCAGAATTACTCGGTGGCCCAATCCTCTTCTTTCCATGTTCATCTTCTGCAAATAGTCTTGATAATCCAACTCTTCTTCCTCTAATATTTGTTAAGTGCATGCTTAAGCATAAGATATGTAGAATTCCATCTTGTTGGAACATCCAAACAAACAAGAGCTTTGCAATCAATTTTATCTTGCTATACACAAGTTTTAAACTTTGTCAATCGTTTAGGGGATGATCTAATATACCATACAGCATTAAGAACACAAGCAATGGAATTATGCATTTTTTCCAATCTCTCATTTTCAATCAAATTAATTATGTGAGGACAACACCTCATGTGTAATAGTTCTCCTTCCAAGATTAAGGTTTTCCAACTTCTAAGTCTTTTCTTTATATACACAATTGCTCCTTCGTTCGAACTTGCATTATCAACATTTATAAAAAAGACTTTATCAATCCTTCATTCTAATAAATAGCTTTCAATGAGCTTTCCACTAATATCATCCTTGTGGTTAGCAACTTGACAAAAGTGTAAAATATTGTTATGCAAAACCCAATCTGAATCAATGAGGTGTGCAGTGAGTACCATGTAGTTAACATTTTGCAAGGAATTCAATTTGTCAGTTGTCAAACATACCCTTTGAGAATTGCTAACTAAGAATGATTTCAATTTCTTCTTTTCATCAAGGTACAATTGATATATATCTTAAGCAATTGTTACTTTTGAAGGATGGTCAAACTTAGGACAAGCCACTCTACAAAAATGTCTAAATCCCTCATTCTTCATAAACTTGAATGGAAACTCATCAACAATTATCATCTTAGCACATGCTTTCTACATAATTGTTGATTAAAAATAGTCGTCACAAAATTACTACTACTTTTTCTTCCAGTGGAAGGTTGAAGATTCAAAATAGTTTGTCATGTTTCTGCTTACTTATATGGGTACTTCTTACATTGATTTTTTAAGTGCTTCCATAATGTGCTTGTTCTACATGAGGAAGTATCACAACAATACTCTTTATCACAATAATTGCATGTGCGCCTAGAACTATTCCCTTCCAACTTTGTTAAGTGATCCCATACACTAGAAGTTGTCTTCTTAGTGGCTCTAGCTCTCTTCTTATTAGGTAGTGGTGGTTTACTTGAACTTACAATCCTATTGCTTTATTAGTGGAAGAGGCAGGACTAGGTCTGGGACTACGACTACAACTAGGGCTAGTTTTACTATGTTGTCCACTACTCGTCTCCATGGTCTAAAAAACTATAAAAAAAAACTAAGGTTATATCACCCAGACAATCACTTACAACACAATATCAGAATCACAGCAAGAGAACCAACAATGAAATCCCAAAAAGTATAAAAAGTATGCTAATATTTATGCCATTGTCAATATTTATCACAATTGCAGTCTAACCAAAGAACTCGGCAGCTAATGTCTATAAATTTATAAAAGCCAAACTCAACAAAGAACTTGGAATTTATGTTGTCAATACTATGCTACAAAAAACTCAACGAAGAATTCAACCGAACTCAACAGTTTAACCAACAATGCTATTGTCAATATTTTTACTACTATTTAACCAAAGAGCTTGCTATAAATTTATCACAACCAAACTCAACAAAGAACTTGAAATTTATGTTGTCAATATTTTTAGTGACAATCTTTTAGTAATGTATCTGTTAGGATGTCAATTATTATGTTAGGATGCCAATAGTTTAGTGACAATGTTTTATGCTCTCAATAAAAAACTCGAAAATATTAGTTTAGTGATCATTTAGTCAGGTTATTCAATTTCTTTGTTAAGTTACGTTGCGATATAGTAGAAATTATTGGCAACAAGAACTAAAAAATATTGGCATCTACCTTAGTTTATATATATTGTCAACAAAGAACTCAAAATCACAAAAAGTATGCCATTAGTTATGTATATGTTAGGATGGAAAAGAAGCAGAAGATGACCGAAAATGAGATATGACGATGCAAGGTGAAAACAGAGGAGTGTGACTAGCTGTTAGAAATAAAGGTGGATGATGCGACACGATTGTAAGGGAGATGACCGAAAAGGGAGAAGTTTGGTCATCAGAAACAAAGGTGGATGACTAGATTGTAAGAGAGAAGACCAGAGACTAAGGTAAGACGAAAGATAAGAATCGAACGGATGAGCACAATGAAAAGGCGTGAGCTACGTGGAGGGGATGAAGATTGAAGAAGGAGGAAGACCTAATTTTTAGATTTTATTTTATTAAATAAATAATATATATATATATATTATAGTAATTCGGGTTGGGTTAGGTTGAATCGAATTTTTTAACCCTCTAACCTGAGACCCAACCCTACCCGAAAAAATTCAATTTTTTTTACCCAACCCAATCCACATTTTAACCTAACCCAACCCAACTCTTATAATATGGGTTGGGTAGTCTGGGTTATTCAGGTTCAACTCATATTCTTACACTCACAGTACTAAGTCAGGAGAACTTTGGCTAACGCGCTAAAGGGATGACGTCGGACATGCCTTATCCCTGATGCAGTCATTTCCAACGTGTAAATAACGTCGACAATGGGATATGTCTGATGTTACCTCTGCATGTCAGGGATAATGATATCTCGATGCGACATCAGGTCCCCGACGTCATGAAAAGCACATAGAGGGGAAACCCTTTATGCTAATGTATGTTATGTGTTGGGATAAAGTTTTATGTTATTTTTTGTTATCGTGAGTTATTGTTTTCAATTCCGCGTCAAAAGGCAATAATTAAAATTTATAACAAATTATTAAAATAAAAAAATCAATTTATATAATAAAAATTACAATTACGAAATTCGAACGTCTAATAAAAATTACAATTAATGTTGTTGTTGTTCAAATTGTTCAAAATGACAACAAAGAAAAAAACTACACCTATCTCCTAAAACCTCAGCTCGCGAACGCCAAAAGAAAGAATTCGAAACTTATAATGACATAAAAGTACAATTAAATATATATATCATAGATGAAAAATTAAACAAAGTAGAAGTTAGAAAATACGTACTTCAACCGTGTTCACGGTCCTCTCTGTGCTCAACTCATGTCCTCGATCATCTTTCTCATCTCTGCAATTTGTCAATCACACTCCTTCTCCCTTATTCATTGTTATTCAATTAGGCGGGTAGCGTTCTCAAGGTTAGCCTTTAGTTTGCTAAACTCTCTACAGTGTATCTCTTGGTCATAAGAGGAAGAACTAGAAACAATACTCTTTTGGGATGTTCTTAGGGACCCAACCAAGACCTTTTGAGTAACCCGATCGTCTATCCAAAACGGTCTCGTATATCTCGTCCCTAGAGAGAGGTTGAGAACCTTTTGGGTGGGATAAGACTGAAGTTTCAGCATTTTATTTTGCATAATACAAGTTGTAAGTTGCAAGATGATCAGAATTAAAATAAAAAGTACAATAAAAAGTTTTCATAAACTTATATGTCACTACAAGAAATCGAAACGAATGCGACGCCAAAAATAACGTCGGCGAAAGGTGTGTCGCTGTTGATCACCTTTCACTTACGCACAAAATGTTACGTCGCAAAAATTCTAAAATTAAATTTACTGCGTTCACTTTCCGCGATGCACACAATGTTACTTCGCAAAAAGTCCTTTTCGCGACGTAGAGGAACAAGACGTCGGAGATCATCTAAAATTAAATTTAACGCGTTTACTTTCCCTGGCATCACTTTGCTAAACTTCACAAAAAGTTGTAAAATTTAATTTTAAACATTCTACGACGTCGTGTTCCCCTACGTCACAGAAAGTCCCTTTCTACGACGTAACATTGTGTGCGTCGTAGAAAGTGAACGCATTAAATTTAGTTTAACTTTTTTCAACGTCATATTCATTTACGTCGTGAAAAGAGACTTTACGCAACTTAGCATTGTGTGCATCGTGAAAAGTTGTAATATTTAAATTTAGACTTTTCGCGACGTCTTGTTCCTCTACGCCCCGAAAAGTCCCTTTTCGTGATGTAACATTCTGTACGTCATGGAAAGTAAACGCGTTAAATTTAATTTTAGACTTTCCCTAACGTGCAACCTACCACACATTCGAGAAAGTGGAAATTGTAACGATAAATTTCTATTTTCTCTGATGTATGGCAAGGGGCACGTCGAAAAATGTTTAATAATAATTATTGTGTAACCTTTTCTCAACGTGCAACCTGTCACACGTCATGGAAAGTGTTTGTATTGAAGTGACAATGTTCACCTTTTACCAACGTGTGACAGGGGGTACGTCAGGAAAAGTTTAAATAATGAATTTATTATTTAAACTTTCTCCGACTTTTGTACTTCATACATCGGTGAAAGGTACCTTCCTCGACTTCTTCGAAGATGTCGGAAAGTTCACATTATTTATTCTCCATTCATCACGTAACAGAATACAAAACGAAAATAAACCCAAAATCGATCGAGAGAGGGAGAGGAGGAGAGTTGTGTTGCCGTCGTCGTCCATCTTCATAGCCACAACCGTCGAGAGTCTCCTCTTTTCTTCTCTTTTTATTTTCCATTTCAACTTTTTTGCTTCACTATACCTTTTCAAATCATAGTAAAGGTAGAATCCAGAGCACCGTAAAATGTATTTATGAATCCATACTGAAACACAAAGTTAAAACAGAAACCCACGAAGAAATTACAAGAATAATAAAAGTATGCTAGTGAAACGAAACGTAACATGCTATAATGAGAAGAAAAAAAAATAAAAAGAAGCAAAAAACAAGAAAACAAAGTTTAGGCTTTCATCGATGTAACGTGGGGAAAGGGTTTTGCGATGTGACATCGAGAAAGGGTTCCACGATGTGACGTCACAGAAACCCTTTCCCGACATGCTGACAATGTGCATCAGTGAATGTTTTCACATCGTCAATGCGATTTGTGTCGAGAAAAGTATCCCCGATATGTTTTTCCCAACGTACATGCCAACATCGACTGAGACATCGGGGTAAGCTTTCCCACGTGTTTTGGGGTTTTTGCTGACCTGAAACTGTGTTGGGAAAGGCCCTATTTGTTATAGTGTGTGCATATGCTGCTGCCAATGAAATGAACTCACTAGTCCTAATAGCATGCTTTTCTCGGAATAATACAACATGATTCATATAGTGATTGCATTTTTTAGTGAGTTTGTATTGTCGTTGAAGGAACAACTTGGATCTACTCTTGTGATCATAAGTTTCTTTCGCTTTAGTAGCCTTGTTGACCCTTGATTGCTTCTATATTCAAACAATGATCAAAATGTTACATCCAAATAAAAAAATTGAAGTACTGTTAAATCAAATTAAAGTAGATGATATAAATCACTTAAAATTGTTGTGTCATTTAATGATCGCAAATTAGGAAGTGTCAATCTTGCATGCGATTCACCAATATCGATAGTTGGTTTACACATGCTTCTTCAGGGTCACTGTACTCTTGCAATATCAATGGTTATTTTCCCTGAATTCCTTCCACATGCTAAGCATTTGATGCTCAACAAAACAAGTAAGTGTTCGATCTTCAAAATCGAGCACGAAGAATTGGTATAAAAGAAAAATACATAAGGATTAATCTTCTACACATGTAGGTTCAACATATATGTTAAATAATTTACAAACTTATCTGTGGGCCACCCTTCACAACCTAGATGTACTTTGGAGGTACATTAGCCCACTTGAATTCTTGTATCGAAAATGTGTCTTGCACTAACACACCAATCGTGCAGTTAAAACAAACTGCATGTGACGAGATAAGCTCGTCTCCTCCAAAGGGTATTGAAATGGGGATCTTCTCATTTTGCTGTACATACCTATCCAACTCCAAGTTTTGGGAGTGTTGACGTCTCCTCGAAGTGCAAGTGGGAGTGGGTTGATGGGCATCTAAGAAAAGAACACACAATCAGATCCAAAAACTTAATTACCAATTCAAGTGTTTATGTAATAAGACTAACCTGAAGTGTCGTCCATCGAAGATGACCTTCCTGTGTTATCTACCACATCTAAGTTCAAGTACATGTCTGCTTCATTAAGACTGATAGGAAATGACATAATTTTTATAGATATAAAAATCAACAAACGTTAAACAAATGTGAATATCTCAAACTAAATGTATAGAAGAATGACTAATGTGTATACGTGAAGAAAACATTATTATTTATCATCGTTTGATCCACTTTGAGGTGATGATAATTGTTCATCATCATTGTCTATGAAGTCGTTAGCAACATGATGCACATCCGATCTTTCCACCATTATAGGATCAACTTTAGTCCTGCACAGAGTGCCATCCTCAATGTGTTTGTTCACACGATGTCTGACGATGATTTCAAATATATTAAGTTGCTCATTCTCAATATCTTTCACTTCTGACACATCTTATACATATTTATTTTGTAGCACTTAAACAATTTTTCAATTGGTACCATTTTTTGGCTCCTTAAGGTAAAACACTTGGTGTGCCTAGGTTGCAAGAATCACTGGATCCTCAACGAACCAAAAAATGGACGTGTTGATTGATTTGTAGCCTAGTTCCACTTGTGTTCTATAGTTTTTGTTGTTGTCTGTGTCAAACCATATACACTTGAATAGCCAAGCAAATTGTCTAAATGGATATTGAACGTGTAACACTTCGTTTAAAACACTGTAAAAATTGTTGTTGGCAACTCTACTACCTTCACCGATTATCATGACTCCACTGTTTTGTGTTGTGCATCAAGAATGACGCTCTAAGGTGTGAAATCGTACGCCACCCAACAATGCATCCATTGTAAGAGAGAACCTCAAGTGAAGGTCTCATTGCATGTGAGAAGAAATCTTGAGAAAGGTTTTCTTTCTCACACATTTCTATAACCTGAAATTGATGTAAATGAATTATATATAAAGTATCAAATAAGCATGTACCGATTTTGAATTCATCTACTCTATATACATGAGCTCTAAACTAATCAGGAAATGCTCGTTGATGTCTTTTCAAAATGTCAGAAATGCTTTGACCCTGATGACGTTTCAACCTCAGATGTTTTCTAAAGTACATAATTGTGAGTTTGTGTGACAACAATAACAAAGACTTAAAATATCAAATAAAGTATGAATTAAAGTTGGAAATGTGTACTTGCGATAATCCACTATTTCATCTACATTATTGAGGATGTACCAATGAAAGAGTCAATTCTCTCCCTGTGGTATGCTTCGTAAACTTGATGCTCTCCATAGTTATTGTTTTTTCTAAACAAATACTTCAAACTCACTAATATCCTCATCCTCTGAAATGCTACCACCATTTTATTCATCTCTAATGAATCGGGTCTCAACCCTCGAACAAAAAGTCTTGTATTCATTCATCAAATATCCTTATGTAATAGACCCCTCAGAACGTGCTTTGTTACAAATATATTGTTTTAATATGCAGAGACTTCTTTCAATGGGATACATCCAACTATAAGAAACTAAATCGACAACCTTGGTTTTATATGGTAGGTGAACAACAAGGTGTACCATTACGCTGAAAAAGACAGGTTGAAATATTCTTTCCAATTTGAAAAGTATGATTATGATATCTGCTTACAATCGATCCGAATAACTTACTCATATCAATCTTATATACAAGTCATAAAAAAAAAACTACACAATTTAGTAATAGTAGTATACACATTTTTTGGTAAGTATGCTTGAACACCAATAGGTAGAAATCGATGTAGCAAAACATGATAGTCGTCTATTTTGAGACTTGATATTTTTCCCTCTCTTTCATTCACACATCATGAAATATTATAAACGAATCCATTAGAAAACTTAACTAATTTTAGAAACTTATAAAACTCAACTCGGTCGTTGCTAGTCAACGTGTAACTCGCAGGTTCCATCACCAATCTGTTACCAACTTCAATCAAGTGTAAATCCTTTCTTATTTTTAAAGCTTATAGATCTAACTGAGAATTCGTGGTATCCTTGGTTTTTCCTTCAATATTCAACAACAAACAGATTAAGTTGTCACAAACATTCTTTTTAATATGCAATACATCAAGTTTGTGATGAATTAGTAGTCTCGACCATTAAGGAAGATCGAAGAAAGTACTTTTCGTAGTCCAATTAAGAGCTTTCTTTCTTTTCTTATCTTTTAACAAAGAATTCTTACTCATAACTAGAAACTCCAACGAATCTAGTTGTTCTAAGATTTCATGCTCATTCATTACCATTAGAGGAGTGTTACACTTTACTGTTCCATGATGTAACCTACTTCTATGCCAAACGTTGGAAGATAGCACCGACGTCCCATTAAAGCTATTTTTTTCTCTTATCTAGAACGATGATTTATCTTTCATGCATATGGGACATGCTTGATACCTTTTCGTACTTCACCCATATAGGACACCATATGTTGAGAAGTCATTAATTGTCCGCAACAAGGTTACATATAATTTAAAAAATTGATCCATAAGACAATCATACATACGCACACAAAAGTCCATAACTCTTTCGGTTTCTTGATCAATGGTTGTAGGGTATACATCAATTTCTCTACCAAGAGATCTTGGATCGGAAATAAGCAATGACATGAAGAAGTTTGACTCTTTCATACATTTCGAAGTGGGTGAATTGTAAGAAATTAACACTACAAGCCACATACTATATGAGGTACTCATATAACGGAACGGATTAAATTTATTTGAAGCTAACCATAAATTAACGTTCTGTGAATCCAAAGGAAATTCAAAAAATTTAGAATCAAAGGGCTTCCATCCCATTGTATCAGCTGGATGTCTCAACACATCCTCTGTTTTCGCACGTTTATCCTTATGTCACTTATGTTAAATGAGTTTTCTTCCGATACAAACAAGTGTTGTAATCTAGGCACCAACGGAAAGTAGCACAAGACCTTCTGCGAAATTTTTTTCCTCTATCATGACTAACCTTGTATCGAGACTCACCACAAGTTAGATAATGTTGTAAATCTCCAAACTTCTTCTAGTACAATACACAGTCGTACTTACAAACACAAATAGTCTCGTATCTTAGATCCAAGTCACGTAATTTTTGTTTGGCTTCGTAGAATAAATTAGGGATATTGGTTTCACACATTAAAAACGTACGTTTTAATATCTCTAACATCAAGTCAAAGGACTTATTACTCCAACCATTCAGAACCTTTACATGCATCATCTTCACCAAAAAATTCAGAGAGAAAAATTCAGAATTGTAAGACCCATTTCTAAAGTGAGTATAAGAATTTAAAATAAGAGTTTTGAAATTTACGTTTTAAAATAGAGTAGGCATTTTGAAATAAGACTTCACGTTGAGAAGTAAAATTTGGCTAAGTATTAAGAAGTTGGCATTTGAATAAATCCGCAAAAAGGATTAAGCGATAAAATCTTTTATGGTTAAGTATAAGTTTTGCAATTTAAAAGTTAATTCACGAGGAAATTTTGAGAAAAGAAGGGTTTGCGGTAGAATCTATAAGTTTAAACGCTCCCAGAAGAAAGTTTTCGTGTAAGTTAAGAAGTGAAGTTTTGACTACGTGTTAGACAAGGCGTTAGTAGTTTTCACGGTAAGAATCAACTGTTTCAAGCCTTGAAGTTTCAGTTTGTGATAAGATTTCTTGTAGTAAAAATATAACTACACAATAAGGTTATTCGCGAGAAGTGTTAAGTGGTTAAAGTTATTTGCAGTATGAGATTAGGCGAGAAGTAAGGTCTGGCGAAGAAAATGTCAAATCTAATTTGGCAGAGGTTAACGTGTAAGTTTAAGAAGTTAAGCATGGCTGGATTAAATATTAAATTTAGAAAGATTTAGAGAAAAGGCATAAGTTGAATACGAAATTTCACAAATGTCCTAAATTGAAATTTATTTTCTTAATTAGGAAAGATAATATTGTTAGGACAATACTAACCTTACAATCATTATTAATTAGATATTTTTATTATTAATTATATATTTTATTCATAATAATATTTGAATTATTTCTTTATTGGATATGAATTCTATTTAATATTATTTACATAACTTTCTTAATTTAATGTGTATAATTAATATGGTAATAATTTTGAAGTATATTTTCAATTAAGTATAAATAAAAATCAATTCTAATATGGAAATTTTTATGAAATTGTGTAAATATCGTAATCATCATCTTCTTTCATCTTTCATCTTTTTATACCCTATTTGTACCAGTCACCAACAACCGTTTTTGTCCATCACGGGTAGCTTTTAAAATTTCATTGTTAAATCTCTAATTTCTAATTACCCTTTTTCACAAGTCTCTGGTAGCCAAAATTTTTTCAGTATCTTTTTACCCTATTTTCACAAGTTGCCGACAACCATTATTTTCCATCACGTGAAGCTAATAAAATTTCCACAATGAGTATTTTGTTCTTTTACCCGGCTAATATTAAATAACGAAATACCGTAACTACATGATTAGAACAGTGATAGTATATCATATGCTTATATATAGTATAATTTAACGATATACTAGTAAGTTTTAATTATTTTATGATGTGATTTATTATATATATATCGCATATTATCTACAATTATACTAGTTTTATAATATTACCGCAATATATAATATTTTGTATATGTTATTTATTATATATATACCCCATATTATTTACGTTTATAATAGTTTTATAATATTACCGCAAAATATTATAGTTTGTATATGTGATTTATTATATATATACCACATCTTATTTACATTTATATTAGTTTTTTAAATTACCCGTAAGATATAATAGTTTTATTTGATGTTTTATTATAGATATATCATATCTTATTTACAATTATACTTTTTAATAACATATAGTCGTAATATTTTTGTGTCATGATGGCTAGTATTGCAGTTTCTGTCTAATATCTTGAATATATGTATATATGTAATATACCTAATGTACCGTATGTATTGAATATATATAACCTAACCTCAAAATTTCTTTCCAGTTTTCGTCGGAAAAGTAATGGAAGTCATCTTCTTCACGCCCGAAACCTCAACAATCCCTAGAATCTATCACATTCTAAATTACAGTTTCTTTGTCTAATAATCTGAATATCTTCAATATACCTAGTATATCTAATGTATTATTTAACAAAACTAACCTCGAAATTTCTTCAAAGTTTCGAGCAATATTTCTTCACAGTGGTCGGCCGTCGAATGTCTTCTTCGTCATCAAATTTTCTGTCGATAAATATCTCCCTATCGTTTTTGTCTTCAACGAGTAAAATGGATTAAAGTTTTCCAATACTTTCCAAAACCGTATATGGAAAGTATTGCATTTTTGGTATATGGAAAGTATTAAAGTTTTCCAATACTTTCCAAAATCGTACAACTCAGGATTCATTCCTTTTTAAAAAAATTATAATAATAAAGTAGTTCAATATTATAAAATGGGCAAAGAAGTAATTTTGGCCTATATTTGTGAAACATATTGGCCCATTTAGGTCTTTTGTGAAAATTATTAGAAAGTTAGGTCTTTCATGTAATATCATATAGCAATTTAGGCTATATGAGTTAAAGACTCTTAAATTTACATGTATAATGTTTTAAATAGGAACTGACGAACTGAGAACAGTTTAAGCATGACTAAGATAGTTTAAGGGCTCTATAATAGAGGACTTGGTCATTAATTAAGAACAAGAGTTTTTTAATAAAAAAAATATAACTAAACTACTATTGTTTTTCTTTGGTGAGAAGAGGAAAAACCAAGTGTTAAGTACAGCGGTTTGTTCCACGAGAAGAGAAGGAAGATGAGGTTTTTGATAAAGTGTGACAAGTACTTTTCTTTCAAAGTTTTGTGAGTGTTTTCCATAATATTATATGTCAAATATTTCCTTATAAATCTCTATTGATTTGAGTTAGTGATTTCGATTCAAATTGATTTCTAAAAGAGATTTATGTGAAAAAGTATTCTAATGTTCAAAGCATGATTTGATCTTAATGTTTATGATATAGTTTGCAAATCAATAGTTACTTCCTTTGAATAAGCTAACTTTTATGTGCACATAAAGAGTTAAAGTCCAATAAGAGTGTACGGGACTACGTGGTGATGAAGTTGGCTTATGAGTTGAAAGAAGTGTATAATGCTTAACGGCCTGAGCAACAAAGACGAATCAGGATACTCTCAGATGCCGATGATTCAGTAATCTAAACACAAAGCTATATGACCTATCGTAAAGAGTGATTTGCGATCTTTGACGAAATGAAATGATTTGTTAAGCATAAAGAAAGGTTTATGCAAAATTAAATGAGTTATGGTGTGTTTAAATGACTTGATATTATTTTTGCAAAAGTGATTATGAAAAGGTATTGCAAATAGGATTTATAAAACCTCACTAAGTCTTAAACTTAAGTTTTCAAAATCTATCTTCCAGGATCAGGCGTTTATGTGAAGTAGAAAAGAAGGTTGAAGAATTTGCGGCGAGATGACTCCAGGCATTTTGAAAATAGTTAAGCATTAGTTATTTGGTCAAAGTGTTGTAATTATGTATCAAACGCCTCTTATTAGTAAAGTATACATTTGGTGTGCATTTATTATACTTGATGTTTAGGTTTACCACTATTGCGTTTTGAGTTTTGTTGATAGTTTAAAAGGAGTTGAGAATAAAGTTAGCGATAAGACCAATAGAAAACTTTAAGCTAAATTGCATCATTTTTGCTTCACTTTCTGTGTTTTAGTTGTCTTGCGAATTGGGATGTGACAAGAACAACAGAAGTATAGCTCACTACATGCTTTATTCAATAAGTCCTGAAATATGATTGTTGTCTCTTGTTCTATATCTACTCCACTATTAAAGAACATTTCATTATCCAACTTTCCTCTGTTTCTTCTACGTGTTCAATTGAATCTTGTAGATCATGAAGCATTCCCAACATTTCATTTTCTTTAGGAAAAGGGTTACTACTATTAGTTTCGTCATCAAATCTTTGTATAACTCTATGCAAATTCACAAGCTCGTCATGATACACCTAGTCTATATAGGAGAGGGATATTCCAATGGTTAATAGATGTCGCTCCACACCCTCTAATGAGTACCAATTTGAATTCAGATATCTCTTGCATGGACACATTGTTTGTCCAAAATTACTGACGTGATACTTTGCAAGCTCTAAAAATTGGGACACTCCCTCTCTGTACTCAACCAAAAACTTATTCTTAAGTTTTATCTAACTCTTGTCCGTTGTTAAAAGTCCTAAAACATAAATATGTTTGATTACTCTTATATCTCTCCTCTCAAATGCTCCAACTTACTCAATGAATACACTATGCCCAATCCCCCAACTTTCACTAAAGTTAAGTTTAAAACTATCTAACACTTCCAACATACTTAATTAAAAGCTACCTAAGAACCCCAAAACTACTAACAATTGAAAACTAATTTTGACATAAAAATGCTACCATAACTGCAGGATAACCATAAAACAAACCAACTACAAGTTACTAATTCATTTTTAGAAGCTATCTAAAATTTTCAATTATTTAAATTGGAATTGGAATTGGAATTCGTATTCAAATTCCAATCCAATTTAAATTATATATCAAATTTAATCTCAAATTCAACTTAAATAATAATCTCAAATTAAATAACCCCCCCCCCCCAAATTCAATATAGGGGCGCTTGCAAAATTAGCAAAAAAAATTATGATAACAGGATTCATATCACTACATTTTTTAAATTGCAAAAGTAGCAAATTTAAAAGTCGATAACTCTCTAATAGCCCTCTGATAACCCTCTAATATCACTAATTTTTTCATATTCTCAATATGCAAAAAATATGTGTCATGAGCTGTTTTTTTCTAAATGTTTTTTTGTCATTTGATGAAATTTTCCTTCAATATAAACCCACAAATTAAATCTCAACAATCTAATCAAATAATATTCAATAATATTCAACGTCAGTCTTAAATCCTAAAACCAATTAAAATTCGATACTAAAATCTAAAACTAATACAAAATATAAATCCTAAAACTTTTTTAAAACCTAAATTCTAAAAAAAAAATCCTAAAACTAGTTAACTAAACCAAAACTAAAACATATTTATTAAAGAACATACATTTTTCTAATTTCAAAACAAACAAACAAACCTTAGTTGAGAGTTGTTGCGGCCAAATAGGAAGACGAGGGATGATGGTGGGCGGGGGATGACTCTGACAGTGACGACAATAGAGAGAGAACGGTGGACGGCGAGGCTCTTCTCCCTCTTTTCTTTGCATTTGTGTTATGTGTTCTGTGAACACAGAACTTGAAATGAACAAAGGATTTCCTAATGCATTCCGAAAACGTTGGAAACACTCACTATCCTTAACTTCCATAGAGTAAACTCTGGGGATAGTTCCAACCCATGCCGACGTTTCACTAATGGCGTCAGTATTGATTGGATCTTTCCCTAATGTTCCTACATGACGTCAAGGAAATTTAAACAATTTAATTAATTATTTAATTTTCTCCGACGTAGTCAACGTAGACGCGGGAAAAGTTGAGCAATTACATTAATTATTTTCACCTTTTTAGACGAATCTTGCCTAGATGTCAGGAAAAGTTGAACAAATAAATAATTATTTTTAGTTTCACCAATGAGTCTTACCTTGGCATTGAACGAAGTTAAATAATTAGATTATCTTTTTACTTTCGTCGACGTTTTTTTCATGGAGTCGGAGAAACTTGAAATTAAATTTTAAAAAATCAAATTGGAGGAGCATTCCCGACGTTATAACTAAGACTTCAAGATTTCACCCCTATACCGACGGTAATTTTCAAGCGTTGGGAATAATAGGACATTCCTGACGTACTATTTTTTGACGTCCGTTTCGGCGTCGAGAATCCTTTGATTTCTTGTAGTGATGGTATAATAAATTTGTTCAAAGGATAACCAAGCAGACTTATTTAAAAAATTACTACATATCGTAACCTTAGAAAAATTAGTGCACAACGTTAGAATGCGGCGTTTGAGAGATCTTAAGTGATGTTACCATGAGGGAGAGTAAATTTTATTTTTATTAGTATACATGAAATATGTACTCTTTTTCCTTCACTAGGATTTTTTTTTCATTTGGTTTTTCCAGAGTAAGGTTTTAACGAGCATCATTTCATATATGTAATGGACATCTAAGAGGGAGAGTATTATAAATATTAATATAAAATATAGATGTCCATTATCCATAAGTATCTACCATGTGTCAAGCAAACACGGCCTCTTAGTGATCATGTAATGTCACATCCTACTTGTCAAGTTGCCTATAAATAGTGACATTTGGTGGAGTTGTAAGTGTGAACATTATTGGAGAGAATTCCATAAAAGAGGGAGAAAGTGAAGAAATTTAAAGATTTTTTAATTTCTTTAATTTCTTATTTATTTATTTATTTTATTTACCTTATATTTTATATTTTATTATTTTAATATTATATTTTCTCGATTTTCGTATTTTTATTCGTTTTCACAACAAAAAGTGATTTTTAACTATTACATTTAGTTCTAGAAGTGATTAAAATTATCAAATTGCTATGCTATTTTATATTTGAGATTTTATTTAATTTAAAAATAATTATTATAAATATCTAATCTTATTATTTATTTTTAATAATTTTCAATAGTTTTGGGATTGAAATTTCTTCCAAAATATGTGGTAAATGGATGATTCAAAATTTCAATAGATGAATGTCACAGGTACTCAGTCAATCACAACATAGAAATCATTTGGTTAGTCCTGCTTTAAAAATCAATTACAGTGATCTCTTATTTTTAAAAGATCCATTTTATTTTCCTATCAAACATGATTAGTTTGGATGAAAATGATTTTGACAAAGGCAATCTAGATTTTAATGTTAAAATCACTTCCAAACATATTCTTCCTTACAATTTGTTTAGGAGGTAATTTAGTTCCTAATTTAGTGATTTTGAATGGGTTAAAATCAATATTCTATATTCAAAGTCATTATTCTTGAATCAGTTTTCTATCTCTTAAAATTAATTTATCAATTAATTTTATGCACCTTTGAGTGAGACTTTCATATATATCACCAAAATTGGTTTGAAGGCTTAAAAGTACATACTTAAGATTGCTTGAAAAAAATATTACAACAAATGGTTAAGCGTCTTTTGGGAAAAGTACATGTGGAGTTCATTTTAGAAAAAAAAATCACAAAATGATCTGAAAAGGAAAAACTAAAATTTGTTTGCTATTTACCCTTCGGGCATGTGGAATACCAGATTTACCCCAATTTTAAATTTTCTTCTCAATGTGTTTCCTTCCTTTCTTCATCAATTCGTTCCTTCACGATTGATAATAGAGGTATTCAATGAAATGACACAAACATTCCACCTTAGCTTTTCATTTATTCTCAAACAACATTATTCTACCATCAATATTGAATGCGTTATCGATATCAAGCATGAAAAAGTAATGGAAGGTCTCACTCTAAGTTCATTTTTTTGTGGGTATAGATCGTTCATTAGAACTAGAAAAGAAGAGACTGTCACGGTTAAAAGAAGTTTTTTTCTTCCAAACATTTATTGTGTGCATTCTTGATACGAGATTGCACTTACCGTATATTCAAAACTCACTTATACTAATGCAAACTATCATTTAGTATTATATACGTGATTGCTTTTATATTAATAAACGATCACTTATATTAGTGTGGCTGATTCTTATATTAGTACTGGATGATCATTCATAAGTATAACGTTGACTGATCGTGTACCATAATAATTTGAATAGCAATTTGAATTCAATTGTGGATTTTCTTAAGATCAATAATGTTACTTCACATCTCTGTACGGTTCAGTGGGAAATGAGACCGGTCCATAAGAAATTATAATTATATGTTGGATTGATTTCAATCTAGATAGATTTGGATATACATATCATATGTTACAATCTATTATTGGTCCCAGGTCGCCTAATTGACATAGACAATGAAAAAAACCTTATAAGGCTTTTTTAGAAGGCAGTGATGCACCTACATGTCATTGTTTGTATTAGTGACAGCAAATGAAAGTCATGGAATATGCGAAAATATATACCACCAACGCTACGCCAATCAAAATCTTTGGGTTTTCAACTATTCCAACATACATAATATTCCCACAATGTCTTCACTATCTCAGGATATTACGCAGCACCATGTAACCTAAGGGATAACAGAACTGAAACTTGGATTGGTCACAACATTCAATCACGATGTACCCTGTAGTTAGATATTGTCCATAAACACAGAAAACCCTGAACTCTTTTGCAACAACTAAGCGGTAGTCAATCATTTAATAAAGGGTAAGCGATCATTAAGTAAATGGTAGGCAATCTACTTTGATGTACTATACAAACCCTAAACCATTCTACTAAAGGCTAAACAAAAAAAATCAACATGCATGCATAGATAAGAGTGACATAACTTTCATATCACGAGAACAATATTATAGAAGGTATGAAAACGATCGACGAAAAAGAAACGCTCAGAGGAAGATTGAAAACGATGGGAGAAACTAAAAAAAACAGAGACAATCGCATCATGAGAGAGAGATAATGTATAGAATGTGTGGACGATCCTCAGTAAAGTAATGGAAAAAGGAATCGGTCTTTTTTTTTTTTTTTAATCATTTTGAACATTTTCCTTCTTGTTAGTGTTCGGCTGAAAAACAACAACCACCAAAATCATTTATTCTATCAAGCATATTTTTACTTTCTAGGGCACTTGTAAGTCAATTTTGTGTTAAAAAGCAGTTACTCCTGGATCAAGTAATGCACCTTTAAATTCGATTATTACACATACGATTTGAGAAGGGAATATAGCTGCCAACAATTCAAATTATAGAGGGAAAATTACGAAATATGAAATTTTGAAATCAAATTTGTGCAAATTGAAAATCAACAATATGAAATTTTGAAATCAAATTTGTTAGTGTATGAAAAAACATCCACTGATTATAAGCCATAATTATATTGAATAAAAAAATAGGGAAAAAAATAAGAGATTGTAAGACACTAAGACAGGACCAAACTCAAAAGAAACTCATATTTATTAGACTTAAACTTACACTAAACAACTCTCATCTTCAAATACATATAATTTACTTTTACAATTTAGTTAACTCGTTAGATTTATTAATTTTGGACTTCTTCGTTCAATTTAGAAATTGTTAAAATTCGATATAAAAACATATTTTTAATTATAAAAGATAAATTTAAGGTTTACTTTGTACTCTTTAAGTGCAATTTTTATATGTCAAAATTCATCTTTGAATCATTCAAAAACAAAATGTTTTAGAGTGATTTTAAAAATAGGGAGTAAAGAAGGAAATTTTCACATTTAAAAGTTACACTAAAACATGCTCTCAATGATTGCTTCAAAACTCTATATAGCTAATAAAGATAAAGGAAAAAGAAGAAAGGGCATTGGAGTGGAAAAATAGTCAGGAAGTTTTACATTTTTCACAAATAGTGCATTTTTTGGTCAATTATTTTAATAGCTTGAGTTAAAATTGTTATTATACAAAAAAATATAACACATTGTTTTATAATTTTATAAATATAACAAAATTTTTCATTTTTAATATATTCTCTTTCTTAAATTTATTATTATTCCCAAACTATGGTACCCTTCAATAACTAATTTCTTCTCCTCAATTTTAATGTCTAATCATCCTTATTTCTTCTTCCACTTTTTAAGGCCTTAATTGTCATGCCCCGCCCCAAAATCACTTGACGTGATCAAGAGGAGGCATGACCACCTAAACACTCAACGTGTATCTCCTCACGAGATAGCACATTGAATGCCTAGTAAGCGGATTTACACAACATCAATCTTAACGAAATTTGAAACTTACACTTTCCTTAACACGTAGCTCAGACTTACAATCTTTAAGTTTTTAGGCGACAAGAATCACAACTCAAGGTAACAAACAAACTTCTTTATTTAATTACTTAAGAACATTAAGTAAAAAGCTTCCAACACCTAGCGCAGCTCCATGCTTAAAACACCTAGCTTGCTCACCTTATCCTTCTTTACTTGGACTCAACGCCTTGATACCTGGGGGAAGGAAAACTTACAACGTAAGTCAAATACTTAATGAGTGATCATATTTTGGAAGTCATTTTGGGGAATACAATTCAATCAATAAATTCATTTTCATAAAATAGGCTCTCGACACCTCACCTAAAATCATAAATCACACATTAACCTCTACTTATTCCTTTCGCAAAGATCATGAACTATTCCCACTCACAGACTATTAGGATTCATTTCACTAGCATCCCTTGGAGAATTTTCCGCTTTATTTTTCGTTGCTCAGGCTGCTAACTCAATATGCTCCTTTCAATGCATTGGTCAACTTCTTACCGCCATGTGGTCCTTGCATCCCATGGTTTTGCCTTTACTCCATAATACTAGCTCATTGATTGGAATAATAGTTAATGGTGTACTCATATACATACCTACAATCATCATACATGAAACATTAGTTTATAAACTTCCTTTGAATATTCAAGTATAAACATCAACAATATACATTAAACATTTCATAACAACATAAAGATTCAGAAAGAATATTTTCAAAACACTATTTTTTCTTTTAGAAATTCACTCACAAAAATACTTAGTTTCTTTCCTTCTTCATTTGAACATCTACTCCAAATCTCTTCTTCTTCCCTAGCAACTCAACATTTAGTAAATTTAGAATATGAACACTTTTTTCAGATCCTTTAGTTATATTTATACTCATCCTCAACCGGATTAGTCATCCTTAAGCTTCTCTTAGCTCACACCAGCTCCTACTTAGAATTTTATATGTGTCAGTTTAATTACTTAGCTTAACTTTTCAGACCATGCTTAATCTAAACTCAATATGTAGTTAGCTGTCAAATCAAGATTAGACACTTCCTTGAAATACTTAACTCTC
>JBBPDI010000002.1:7709815-7722892 GCA_037974545.1 Cucumis variabilis
AACTAATTCTCAAAGTAATTTTGAACATTTCAAATTACAACCAATATAAATAAATCTCATTACCCTTTACGAGCTAGAAAGGGGATCTAATGGACCTACAGATCAGAAGCTACAACGATCTGAAATTAATTGGCTAAACTCATTAACCACATTAATCAATATTCTTTAACTGTGTGACACTCCACTAAAGACTCACAGCTGAACTCTTTTCACTCTAGATATATTTCTGTGTCCATGGATATAGACCGATAACAGTAAGTTAGTCCTTCACGAGTGTTCATAACACCAGTTGGGTCAATTTATTATTTTACCCCTGGGTTACCTCTAATCCTTTTTAAATACCTGTGCTCTTCCAATGAAAAACCTGTTTATGGTCCTACCAATAAACAAAAACCACTCTCGTGCCATAAAGAGGATAGGGTCCTTTGTTCAAGACCTGAAGACACCATTTAAGAGAACACTCATCTACTTATCCTAAAGTAGGAAAGAAGTGAATTCCATCTCGTGTAATTATGTTTTCAGCTCTCCACTTAGTCTTGTCCCCAAAATGATAAGCTTATTGAGTCGGTGATCTAGCCACTCTCACCCGTACAAATCAAAGGACAATCCCTCACGAATAGGAGTTCATAACACACTCAATATTAAAACTAATTTACCTAGGTCATACTAGTGAAATAGAAACCTAACTAGTTAACGGAATTACATCTAGTGGTTACTATTTCCCGGTCTGATCTTATGCAAACTTATTGCCTAGGATACTCTCACTCGCATGTCAACTACAGGAACGTGTTAGATCATTGCGTTTGTATCAAATATAAAGTGAGTCGTATCCATAGTGTTACTAGGATAAGGTATCCAACCTTATCCCTATACTATAGACTCTTTAAGCAGATCTCGAACATTGACCCCTGTATGTCTCTACATACTGATCAAGACTCATTAAACAACTTAGGATGTTACTTTATTGGATTTGGGTTATTAAGACAAAACTAATATTATAATCAATAACAATTATTACAATAATAATACTTTATTAATAATGGTCAATAGATTATATTTACAATCTACGAGTTTTAGGATATAAATCCTAACAGAAAGGTAGATGGTCCCAACTACATAAGTATCATCGGGTCATCAGTCACCCAGTAAAGAAATATTTTATGCTGAAAAAGCTAATTCTAAGGTTGGCTTGCAAGAAAAAGATCGAGCTAGATTTAGAGGAAGTAGCTCAAACAAACAATGTTATAGTAACAATAATGTCAGAGGTTCCTCCGTTAAGATTGATTTTTTAGAAGAGGGAAAGCTTGGTCCAGTTTGGGACCTTTGAGCCTGTAGTTGTCCAATTCTATCAGGAAGTCTCATCTGAGGATCCTCAAGGAGAGGAAAGATCTATCAAAGAAGACAATGAGTGGTGGATAGTTATGACCTACTGGAAGAAAAGATAGTTGATTCTGACCCAAACAAAGTCCCGCTCCTATCAAAACTATAGAAAAGGAAATAAGTCTCAAAAGAAGGAAAAAAAAGAGAAATTAGAAGCTTAAGCTCGTACAAGAGGAAGACATGAATTTCTCTCGACCTCGGTGCTTAGTAACCTGGGAAGACTTTCTTTCAAAAAGCTTCCTTTGTGATTATCAGGATGAAGACCGAGAAGTTGTTGCATGTCATGTTATCAACACAACGGAGGAAGAAAGAATTCCACCAAGAACACTAAAAGAGGAGGGAGTGTCAAAAAACCAATCGAGATTCAATGTGGTGGATCTGTTATCACTTCCACAAAAGACCAAAACCATCCTTATTGATGCATTGTTAAATTCAAGAGCATCAAGTTCAAGTGCGCTGACTGCCACATACGAGAGTGCTTCTTATTGCATGTCTATAGAATTCTCAAATCATGATTTATTGTTGGGATCTAAACTTCATAATAGACCCTTGTATGTTTTTAGATATGTTTGAGAACAGAGAGTTGACCGGATTCTCATCGATAACGGATCAGCTATAAATATAATGTCAAAGTTGACTATGAAGCAATTAGACATCTTGATGGATGAGCTCTTAAATAGCAAGCTGGTAATTCAAGGTTTCAACTAAGACAGCCAAAGAGCAATAGGCATGATACGCTTAGAACTCACAATTGGCAACCTAAAGGCCCGGTGCATTATTTCATGTCATGATCTTAAGGACCATTTACAAGTTGTTACTAGGTTATCCTTGAATTCATGGAAATGGAGTGGTAACTTCAACACTACATCAGTGCTTCAAATTTTATCAAGACGGTGTAAAGAAGTTGAAGCCGACTTTAACCCGTTCTTAGAGGAAGAGTCTCACTTCATAAATGCAAAGTTTTATTTGAAGAATGATAATATCTCAGAAGCTTTGCTTTCAGAAATTCTTCTTATAAAAGGAGAAGATAATTCACAATTAAAATCAGTTACAAGCAGGAGACCATATGAAAGGGCAGGAACCTTTTAACTCTGAAAGGGTGAAGCATACACTAGCAGCACAAAGAGTATGATCTTGAAGGATGAAAAGGCTTCAAACCCACCAGTTTTGTGTTACGTCCCTCAATCGAGGTGCAAGAAAGGTAACTCATCGTTCGTTTGTGGAGTTTCCAAAAGGCTTGAAGGTTGGTGATATCGAAGTCTTAAAAGAAGGCTTCACTACACCACTAACTAAGATAACAAAGTAGGAGATAATGATGGATCGGACAGAAGCAAACTTGCCCCAAAGGCTAATGAAAGATAGATTCGATCCTAAAGCTTACAAATTGATGGCAAAAGTAGGTTATGAATTCACAGCGCATGTTGAGTTCAAAAGCTTGAAAATTCATGACCGACCTAAGCTCTTCTCAACTTGGAAGAAGCTTTTATAGGACGGACATGCTACACCCATGTCGAGAAAAGGACTCAAATACAAGTCGCCAAAGTCAATCCATATAACTAGAAAAGGAAAGAAAAGAGTGGTTGACAATAATTATATAACTATAGATGAGGTTGACAGTACAAACGAAAAAGAAGGTGATAATCAGAGAACCTCACATTTGACCGAATATGCCATTTGTTTCATGTCCCTTCATATTTGAAAGACTAAGCATTACGAAGGTAGAAAGAGAAAGTCACCAATCAACGTTGAGCTTTGAGCGACGTTTGGTCTTTTGAAGGCTAACTATGAGTTCTATAAATGAGAAAAGCACATGTCAGGCCTCGATAGCTACAAGACCATCAACCTTTTAAAGGCTAGGTGTGTCTAAAAAGAAAATGTACAAGCACCCCATGCTCCAAAAAGAAAAGCACATGTGAGCCTCCATGTCAACATTGGTTCCAGCATAGATATAAAGAAGGAACCAACATCTCGCTCATCAGTATAGTGCTGAATTAAGCATATAAACGTTGAGAATTATTGTGGTAAGGAGTTTCCTTGCAAGTCAAAAGGAGAGGGAGAAATTCATAGCAATGTTCCTTCTCGAATGAAAAGAAAAACATTTGTTACTCTCAATACAAGTCAAGGTTCGTTGAAAGTGAAAAGGTATAATGCTACTAACCAATCCTGAAAAGGAAAACTTAAAACAAGGAGAAGGTGAAACCTTATGTCATCACATCACCATTATTAAAGAATTAGAGATTGAAACTCCAGAAGTAGACGTGGAAGATGTCCCATAGAGTTTAGAAGATGATGGTTAATCTACCATAGATGAGCTAAAAGAGGTGAACTTTGGTACAATAGAGGAACCACACCCGACTTTCATTAGTGCATCTCTCTCTAATGAGTAGGAGGATAAGTACATGAGTTTTCTCACTAAATACAGAGACTTCTTTGCTTGGTTGTACAAGGAGATGCCAGGACTTAATCCAAAAGTAGCAATCCATCATCTCGCAATTAAACCAAGGTATCAACCTATTAAACAAGTGCAACAAAGTCTTCGATCGAAGCTTATCCCTCAAATTGAGGTGGAAGTCAACAAGTTGATTAAAGCAGGATTCATTCGCGAGGTCAAATATCCAACATGGATAGCAAACATTGTCCCTGTCAGAAAAAAGAAAGGACAACTTTGCGTTTATGTAGACTTTTGCGACCTGAATAATGCATGTCCTAAGGATGATTTTCCTTTGCCTATCACAAAAATCATGGTTGGCACAACTACGTGGCACGAGGCATTGTTATTTATGAATGGGTCATCTTGATATAACCAAATACGAATGACTCTTTCAGATGAAGAAATGATAACTTCCAGGACTCCAAAGTGAATATATTGTTACAAGGTGATGCCATTTGGATTGAAAAATGCTAGTGCTACTTATCAACGTGCTATGCAGAAAGTATTTAATGATATGCTGCATACGTATGTCGAATGCTATGTTGATGACCTTGTGGTCAAATACAAGAGACGACAAAACCACTTGAAGGATTTAAAAGTTATGTTTGACTTCTTGAGAAAATATTAGCTGAGGATGCACCCTCTCAAGTGTGCGTTTGATGTGACTTCAGAAAAGTTTTTTGGCTTCATTGTAAGGCACCAGATCGAAATAGACAAGTCCAAGATTGATGTCATTCAAAAGATGCCAAGGCTAAAGAGTTTGCATGACCTAAGAAGTCTCTAAGGACGATTGGCTTACATTCGAAGGTTCATCTCTAACCTAACCGATCGGTGTCAACCTTTTCAAAAGTTGATATAAAAAGGAGAAAATTTTATGTGAGATGAGACTTGTCAAAATGCCTTTGATAACATAAATAAATACTTGCTTAGTCCTCTAGTGCTAGGAGTTCCAGTACCTGGCAACCCATTAATACTGTACATTACTGCACAAGAAAGGTCCTTAGGAGCATTACTAACGCAAGAGGAGGAAAAGGAAAAGAAGCATGCTCTCTACGACCTAAGCAAAACATTAATTGGGTCTGAAGTTAACTATTCTCCCATTGAGAAGATGTGTCTCACACTTTTCTTTGCCATTGATAAGTTGGGGCATTATATGTAGGCCTTCATGGTTCATCTAGTGGTAAAAGCGGATCCTATAAAATATGTTTTGTCCAAGCCAATCATCTCTAAATGCTTAGCCAAATGGACGGTCATACTCCAACAATATAACATTGTCTATATTCTCCAACAGGCTATAAAAGGACAAGCGCTACCAGACTTTTTAGCAGACCACCAAATTCCTTGAGATTGGAAGTTATGTGAAGACCTGCCAAACGATGAGGTTTTCTTCAGGGAAGTTATAGAACCTTAGACTATGTACTTCGATGGTGCAGCACAAAGAAGTGGTGTGGGGGTAGGCATCGTCCTCATAAAAAGTTGGTAATCAATCAACTCTCACTTCAGTATGATGTGAAACATGAAGACTTGAAACCATACTTCACTTATACTCGATAATTGATGTAAAGGTTCAATAGCGTGATGCTAGAACATGTCCTTAGAGCAGACAATAAGAGGGCGGACGCATTGGCAAATTCAGATGATGTCCTTAGAACATGTCCTTGATGATGCCAGATGATATAACTCTAAACATGCGACTTTGTCAACGATGGATTATGCCTCCAATTATGTCTAAATGTCAGGAAACGAACGTGACAACATTCCATTTGATTGACGAAGAAGATTAGTGTTAACCCATTATAGAGTATCTTGAACATGGAAAGTTCTCAAAGGATTTTCGTCATAAAACTGAGGTAGGAAGAAGAGTTGCGCACATCATTTATTACAAGGGAACCTTATATCACCGTTCTCTTGAAGGGCTCTTCCTTTGATGTCTTGGAAAGGAAGAGTCGATAAAAACTCTAAAGGATGCACATGTAGAAGAAAAAGAAGGAGATTGAGGGTCTTCTTTTTATCTAAAATTAAAATTGGGCATTCCAAATTCTTATGCATCCTCAAGACAAATTAAGGTATGGTAGAAACTTCATTCTTATCTCAAAATTAAAATTTTCGTTATGTTCCAAATTTTAATTTAAAAAATCAAATTTAAATTTTTATTCTCAAATCAAATTAAATTGCGGATAAATCCTTGAACTTTTTTCAAATTAATTAAGGTTTGGTCATATTCCAACCCTTATTTCAAATTTAAATCAAACTTATGTTCTAAATTATTCATGTTTGATTAATTTGATATGTTGAATTTAGCAAAAAAAATGCTCATATTTTGACTTCAAATTTATCTTTTTCGAGATTCATTCACCCATATAAGTGTATAAATCTCGAAAAGGGGACATTTTGAATAGAAAATTTTGAGACCAATCACAAATTGCCACATCATTTATTAAATTAATGACGAAAAGTGCAAATAATTAAATTTGGATCTAATTAAAAAATTGATACGTGTCCCAAATTCAAATTGAAAATATAAAATTGGCCAATTCTGATAATGCCACATATTTTTATTATAACCGTTGAATCAAGTTAATTATTTGGGTTCAATTAAATATTATTTACTTGGACTAAGTTCAATTCAACCAAAAAATAAGCTTAATTGAGCCCAAAGAGTAAATATGACCCAAACCCATGTGGATGAGCCCATGGGTCTAATATATGAACCAACCAGACTCAAGCTCATAAAGTCCACCAGAGAACTGTATAAATAGAAGAGTTCTCATTTGTAAGGGTTGGAATTTTTTTACTCCAAAAGGTCTAGAGAGAATTCTTCCAAGAGCTAGAAGACTCCCTAACTCCTGAAGTCGATTGCCCTCGAAGATTGAATCTCATTTGAAGATACAAGCTTTCTTCCAAGACTCCAACTTCAAGAACATCATGTGCTTCACTTCCTCCAAATCAAGCGTAGACGTTCAATTAAGAGAGAATCAGATGATCAAATTCTAGAGATCGAACCACATCGTATAAAATCAACAAAACTACAACATCAACTTAAGTTCAACTCCACAAATCAAATTTCTCTGGAAATCTTGTGCGAACACTCTCATCATCAATATTTTTGTATCACAAATAGGATTCTATAAAAGATATATATGAGTTTATCAATGATAGCAAACCATTGTTGATATGCCACTATTACAGATATTTCTTTATCACCAATATTTTTGTATCACATATCTATTAGTGTTGGCACACTATCAATGATATGCTCTTTTAAGTGATGAGATTCTATAAATGATAGAAGCATATCATTGAAAATGTATTAGTGTGGTTCATGATTTTGTTTTATTTTCTATAAATGATAAAGAATTATTAATAATTGTTAAATATTCCAACCTATAAGTGATACACTTTTATCACTGATAGAATTCTATTGATGATGAAAGTACATATATCCTTGAAAATGTATTAGCATGATTCACCATTTTTGTTTAGTTTTGATAATTCTTAGAAATTGATCGTTAATGTTTTTATCAATGATAAACTTTTATAATCGATAAACTTTCATTAATGATAAAATATCTATCGGTGATAGGTTTCTATCACTAATAAACTTGAAGAAAGTTGAATTTATTTTCATGAAAAGTAAGAAAATACATAGTTTCAATGTTGCTTTTTTTTTATATTGTTGATTAATGTCTATGAGTGATACACTTGAAGAAGATTGAATATATTTTCATGAAAAGTAAGAGAACATATAGTTTCATCATTTTTTTTTTGTTTTGAGTCTATTGATGATATGTTTCTATCATTGGTAGACTTGAAGAAATTGAATTTATTTTCATGAAAAGTAAAAAAATACATAGTTTTAATGCTATTTTTTTAGGTTGCTGATTAGTACTCTTATTGATGATAGGTTTCTATCCGTGATAAAGTAGAAGAAATTTGAATATATTTTCATGAAAAGTGAGAAAATCTATAGTTTTTTTTTCCTTTTTGCTGTTGTTTATAGTCTATTGGTGATGAATTTCAATTAGTAAGAGAATCGAAGAAAGTTGAATGTTTTTTCATGAAAAATAAGAAAATATATAGTTCCAATGATGTTTTTGTGTGTATTTAATAGTCTATGAGTGATAGGTTTCAGTTTCTATCATTGGTAAATTGGAAGAAAGTTGAATTTATTTTCATAAAAAGTAAGAAAATGTACAGTTTCATTGTTTCTTTTTTGTTGGTTAGAGTCCATCAATAATAGGTTCTATCATTGATAGACTTGAAGAAAGTTGAATTTTCATGGGAAGTAAGAATACTATTTATTTCATTGTTGTTATTTTAGCGTACTTGTTAATTGATATCTATTGATGCTATGTTTCTAACATTGATAGACTTGAAAAATGAATTAATTTATTTTCATGAAAAATAAGTAAAGGTATAGTTTCCTTATTGTTTTTCTAGTGTTGTTAATTTAAGTCTATTTATGATAGGGTTCATAGACTTGAAGAAAGATAGTTTTGTTGTTTATTTTTGTGTGGATGAGAGTTTATCAATGTTAGGTTTTATCAATAAATAGACTTAGAAAGAAAAATTAAATTTATTTTTCAAGAAAATGTATAGAGATTTCTATGGTTGTATTTTTGTTTTGCCTTTTTTTTCCCATAAAAACACTCATATTGTCGACAATGTTTCGTGTAATTGACTGTAGGAAATATTTATTCGATGTCAATGATGAATTCGTTTTAACGATAAATCAAAGAGAGGTAGAACAAAAAATTGAATGAGAATCAATGGGATTTTGCCGATTAGAAGGTTGTGGGTTAAGTTTAAACTCAAACGCTACTTGTATGGAGATAATCCAGTTGGAATTCCACCTATGAATTAATTACATGAAGTTGAAACTCATAAGCTATCACACTCCAAACCGCACTGCGACCAAAATGTCAAAGTAGTGAGAATAGAATGTAAGTTAGTTACAACCTTAAAATTTTCTTATCATAAATCTTATTATCAACTCCTTTTAAACTATTAACAACACTCAAAACGCAACGGTGGTCAATGTAACGCCAAGAAAAATAAATACAAACCAAAATGTATATTTTATTAATAACGGGCATTTCATACATTATTATAATACTTTGACTAAATAACCAATGTTTAACCATTTTCAAAACGCCTTGAATCACCTTGTCGCAAATCCTTCAACTTTCTTCTCTACTTGGCCTAAACGCCTGATCCTGGAAGATAGATTTTTAAAACGTAAGTCCAAAAGACTTGGTGAGGTTTTATGAAAACCTTTCGCAATACCTTTTTCATAATCATTTCGCAAAAATAATATCAAATCATTTAAACATACCGATAAATCATTTTATTTTGCATAAATCTTTCTTTATACTTAACAAATCATTTTGTTTCGCCAAAGATCCCAAATTGTTCTCTACTCTTGGTCTCATTACCTTACCTTTAGACTACTGTATCAACAGCATCCGAGAACATACAAATTCATCCTTGTTGCTCAAACCGCTAAGCTTTATACACTCTTTTTAACGCATAAGTCAACTTCTTATCACCATGTAGCCTGTACACCCCATGGTGGTCTGGACTCTTTATGTGCATATTAAAGTTAGCATTATCTCAAAGAAGCATAGTATTGAAATCATAATCATCAAATCAAGCTATAACATTATAAATCATACTTCAAAACATAACTTTTCATATAAATCTCTTTAAAACATTCTCATCTGAATTCTTCTTTCATCAGTAAAAATAAATCATAATAAAGTTTTTAACATAAATTCATTTAAGAGAAAAGCACTCACAAAAATTTACTAAAGAAGTCCTTCTTCTCGCAAGCCTTTTCTCGCGTGGCTAAACCAGCAACACTTCAACAAAACTCTCATCATCTCCTCCTTAGTTATCCAAATCCTCTTATAAAAGAGCCCTTAAACTAACTTAGTCATGCATAAACTCTTCTCAGTTTGCCAGCTCCTACTTAAAACTTTACACGTGTAATATATTAAACCTAGTCATGCTTAAATTCTTAATCTTACACGTTAACCCTTGTCAAATCATATTTGATATTTTCTTCGCCAGATCTTGCTTTCTGCTTAACCCAAACCGTGAATAACTTCAACCACTTAACATTTCTCGTGAATAACCTTATCGTGTGGTTATATTTTTATTATAAGAAATTTTCCTCTCGAACTAACCAACTTTTACTCGCATAGAACTCTTATCGCGAACTTAAACTCCAAGGCTTCCTCGTAGACTTCTACTCCACAAAATACTTGGTTCTTCTCGCGAATACCACCTAAAATGTCTAGTCTAACACTTTGTCAAAACTTTCACTTATTAACTTACGTGAAGACTTTTTCTCTTCTTATCGTACAACTTCTTTTGCGAACTACCCATTTAATTAGAAAAATGTATACTTAACCATGAAAGATTTTATCGTTTAATCATTTTCACGGATTTATTCAAACGTTAGCTTCTTAATACTTAGTCTAATTTTACTTCCTTCTCAAATTAGAAATGGATCTCATGCACATAAGCTAATTCTGCATGCTAGATTGTTGTTGTGTTAATTAAAAGTTTCATTAGTTCTAATAAGCTTCCAATATTCTCTTGAATGGAACCTAAAAATTCATTTGTTAAGAAATCCAAACTCTCGATTTATTTGTTTCTTACAAGTTTTGCATGTCCCCTAAAAAATTATTTCTCAATCATCATATGAGTAAAGGGGGAGAAAAATGTTAGAGAGAGTGGATTGAGCGAGTAAAGGACGAGAGAATCACAAGAAATATGATTGAGTGTTTGGTTAAGAAGATGGCAAAAAGAAAATCAAGCTAATTTTTTTTCATTTGCCAATGCTATTTTTGGAATAAATACAAAAATAGTCAGAATGTTGGAGAAAATTTTCTATATTTACAATTTGTTTTAGAAATGGCTATATCATTAATTAATTCTTCCAAAAATGCTACTCATTATAATTACCCTTAAAACAAGGGTATTTTAGGAATATAGAAAAAATGCATAAAAAATTATCATATTTGCATATTATTTTAAGAGTTGGTATATCTTTAGGGTTAGGCCCTCAGAGTATGAAGGACTAGTGTGGGCTATTTTAGGCCACTCCATGTTTAGCCCAAGGGTTATTAACCCTAAGACTAGGATTAGGACACTATTCTACTTCTTCCTCCATTTTTTTCTTTGTTTATATTCCTCACTTACCTCTTTCTTCTCTGTCACCATTCTTCATTCCCCTTTTCTTCTTCCCTCTACTTTCTTCGTGTTTTCCTTCTTCAAATCATTATCTCCCTCTCTCATTTCCTGTACTTTCTCTCTTTCCCTTCTTCGAATTGCCCATCCCCTTCTTTCCTTTCATATATTTTCTCTCTTTTCCTTCTCTGTATCACTCAACTCTATCCCTTCCTCTGTTCAATATCATTCTCCAAAAATGATTTCGAATTAGTGCTAGTAAAAGAAGAAACAACTAACTCAAGGTCCTAATCGTGGCCGACAAGGATTTTGGTGCAGGTATCGAGATCTTTTAAGTCTGTAACATCTTGGAAATAGGCTAATTTATCAGCAACATTAACCATATTCAGCAAGGACATAAATCAATGGAAGAATTTAATGGGTTTCTTTGATACATCTCCTTCTTGACTCTTCAGAGATTGATTGGACTTCCAATTTTTAGTCTCTCGATGGATCAATCGTTATAAATCATCATTGAATTAATTATTCCCTCATTGCATTCTTCTTTTTTGTGAAATAATCGCTTTGCTATAAAGATAGTTTTAGGGTGGGATAAAAGAACTCAATTTAGAGCAAGGTCTTGAAAGCACTGATCCTGGAAGAGGTACGGACCCAAGAGCCAGAACCTACTGCTGAAACTTCCACTTCTTCCGATCAGTCTGGAACTCCTTCACGCATTCTCATTCGGGCGCCTCATCAAAAATCCCAAGGGAAAATGGATCAATCACTACGGAAACTCGACTCCTTTTAACCATACGAATAGGCGGGAATGAAGATAGAACCTCCTCTTGGCTTACAGCCGGATGAAAGAATTACCTTTTTTGGGATGTAGATAGGATATAAACAGAAATCGAAGCGATTGATTTTCTTCTCACCATAATGCCCTTGCCAGTTCTTTTTAATTACCCAATTTTGCCATTCTCTATTGGCCATTACTTTAATATAGTATGTAGTTTAAAATATATTTTACAATTTTTAATTATGCCACAAGAAAAATAATGTAATGAATTTTTTCCATATAATTTTTAAAGATTTATTTTTATTAAAAAATTTAGAAGAAATTTTGCGTAACATTAAAAAAAATAAATAAAAGACTATAATATAGTTTATGAAAATTAACATGACAATGAATATTTAATGCCACCTAGATCATTAAATCAATTTCCATCTCTTAATTCGAAGTTAAATGATATTTTTCTAAAACAAGTTCAAAAATTTTAAAAGGAAAATAAGAAATTTCCAAAATTTTAAAGAATGTTAATAATATTACTATCATATTAAAATCAAAATTATTAAAATTTAAATAACCAAAATAGTCTAAGTAAAATATATAAAGTTTAAGAAATTTAAAAATAATTTTTGAAAACTTATATAGTATAAATAAATATGTAAATTTAATTAATTAGAATAGCATTTAAACATTCTTAGTCTTATTTTCACTTTTTATCTTTATAAGATTCTCAAAGGTGATGTCATGCTCACCATTCGCTCATAAATTATTATTAACCTAATATTCTCATGACATATCAAGAATTAAATTTCTTTACTGGCAATTTTTTTTAATCACTAATTATTGTTTTTCATAAAAAAAGAAAATATTATTATTTGAATTATGCTTTTAGCATTTATGTTTGTTGACCCTTTCTCTGTCCAATTGATTGTAATAAAAACTCCATTTTGAGCTAAATTTATTAAATGAATCTCCTAATTAATGTGAATTGATAAAATCAATAAAAAAAATAAAAAATAAATAAAAGGGAATTTCATGTAAGAAAAAAAAAAAAAATAAAAATCTCATATTATAAATAGTCTCCACACAAACAGGTATTATAATAAAACATATATCATGATAGTCTCAAACTCAAACACAAACTATTATTATAATCTTAAAACTATCACGATTCACTTGTTGCCCCAAGGGGCACTTTTTATTTCAAGTCATCGTAAAAACTGTTTTTTTTCGTAAGCTCTCATTGTATTGCGAAGTTTTGGGCTTAATGATAAGATGCTCAAATTGAGCAGCCCAATTA
>JBBPDI010000002.1:7832247-7845479 GCA_037974545.1 Cucumis variabilis
ACTTGTACGGAAAATACCCTCCTGGTCTCTTCTCTAGCGAGTGCAAGGAGGGGAAGGAAGGTCTAGAATGCCCCGCAGTCCCACCCTCCACTTCAGCTGATCTAAGTTGGGGCTTGAAATCAAGCTTACCATCATATTCACTTATTCTCTTGACTGGATTCGTACTGCTGTTACGGCTATTATGATAAGGTCCAAATTTCTTCCATTTTTTTTTCCTTCATATTTGTTACTGTACGTTAAACATACTTGAAAAATTGCTATTCTTTATTACCATGTATTTATTATAATAGTTTCATAGGCTAAACTTGTTTATCTGTCTACCACTTTGATAAAATTGAGTTCTTATTCATGAGATTGAACTGCAAAATTTCTTATTTGTGGTCATTTCTGTGTTTTTATTTGGTCAAGGAAACCCGGTGTATCGTCATCATCATATATAGAGTTGTTTGCGACATGTTTCATTTTATCATGTGATGTAATATAGTACCATTATTAAAAGTTCATTTATGGTTGATTTGAAATTTTAGTTTTCCTTTATGTTCATATAAAAATTATTGTATATTTTCTTGAATTAAAATGCATGTTGATGTGATACAGTACTATTAACTGATGCCATATGACTTCTTAACTAGAAAGTGCTGAACTTCCACTTAAGATCTTAAATACATGTAGGTTTTTTTGTCTTGGTCATGTTAAAATCATCCGTAGATCTGAAAAGAAAGATTAAAAGTCGGGTTAAAATATAGTGTATTTCTTTTTGTTACAATGTAATAAAAGAATGAGATGATCCATGAACTTTTATGATAACAATTTCTTCTGAACTTTTCGAATGAAGGGGGGATTGGTTGAGTATTTTTAACCATGATGCCCCATAATAATCATTTTGTTACTAATTGGACAAAAACTTTTAACAGAATGACCACAATGTTACCTATGAACTAAATTGTTATTTTTAAAGTTGAGAGCCAAATTGTTACGTGTAGTGATTTTCAACCAAAGAATAGCTAACTTACTTTTATAAACATGTAATGAATGCAAAGCATAATCGTAACCAAATCAATATGAAATTAAAATTTTTTATGTGTTTCTACAAAGTAAATACAATCGAAAACTAGAATGTCTTTTATATTCACTAGTTAGAACTAATGTGCATTTCATATATTTTATTACTTTGAAAATAAAATACAGATATGTAAGTTAAATAAAAGTCTTACGCTTAATACTCATTTTTTTTATAATTTAAAAAAAAGCATATTACTCCAAATAAGTTTTAACTAATATTTATTTTTTAAACTATTTTTTTAAATTTCGAGTGATTTCTTGATCACTTGGTCAAAAAATTTATAAAAGGAAAACAAATAAACTAAGAATATTTGTATATACAGTTAAACATAACTTTAAAATAAAATCTGTCACTTTAATTAGAAATTAAAGAAGGAAATTTTCAAAAGTACTAAAATTTAAAAAATATTTATAATTTATAGCAAATTAGTTATTGATATGCTAGTGATAGAAGATTTATGATTGATAAAATCTAAAATTTTGTTATAACTTATAAGTATTTTAATTTATTTTGTTACTTTTAAAAATATTCCAATAAAAAACTTGTTATATTATATTTATTTCAAAACAATACAGAGATGAATAATAGTGTATTTATAATAAATTTGATTTAAGAAAAAAAGAGTACAAAAATATGTAAAAATGATAGATTATTATAAACTCATTTACAAATGGGATATTTTTAAAAATAACAAAATAAATTAAAATATTTACAACCTATAGCAAAACGATGGATTATTAATAGACTTAATACCTTCTGTCGATTTGGTATATTTTTTAAAATACCCCTAAAAAAATAGCCATAACAATTCTCATAACACATCTAGATAGCAAATGAAGAAATAGTGAGCCTAAATTTGAAATAAAAATATTTAGATATTAAAAGTGATTGAATATTTATTATATAAACAATTGTGAAATTTTAGATTTTTACTACATTGATAACAAAGTAACCGAAACAATCCGAAGATAAATTAAAGGAAAACAATTGAGGAAACAATCTAGAGATAAATTATAGAAGTGGAGGAGGCACCTAGATGTGGTTTAATTTAAATTTTGAATCAACCAAATATAAATCATTATATGGTTAAAAAAAAGACGTTTTTAAAAATAAAATAAATTAAAATATTTACAAGCTATAGAAAAATTTTGGATTCCATCAATGATAGCTTTCTATCACTATAGCATATCAATGATTATCACTAATAGAATTTACTATAAGTTGTAAATATTTTGTAAAATTTGCTATTTTTGAAAATTTCACTAAAAAAATCACATTTTATAAGGTTAATTTTTATAAATATAACAAAATACCAAATATTTACAAATCATGTAACAAAATAAAAAAGTTCATGAGTCGGCCATTTTTTAAAATATATTTCAGGTTTGTCCTTTCTTTCCATATTCGTTTTTCTCCTTATGTAATTTTTCTTTTATATTTTTTTTGAAATCATGATATTTGTTTTCAATCAATCATAAATTTTTTTTTTTTTGTTATTTGGTTCAAGATCATGTACCAAATACCAAATAAAAAATATCTTTAAAAAAATCCTTGGAATATCGGTACACGCTCGTTCCAAATCTAAATGATCATGTATCAAAGAATCTTGAAAATATTTGTTTAGATTTGACTTCGATCAACAACTTTGATCGTGTATGCAAACCTAAACGATTGTTTACCAAATAATATTGAAAAAAATCGTTTAGATTTGGACGATCGTGTAACTAAATCTAAACGATCGTCTAGCCAAATCTGAAGATCGTGTAGCAAAGAATCTTGAAAAAAAAAATCGTTTTAAATTTGGGTAGCCAAATCTAAACGATCGTATACCAAATATATTACTCACATAAGTGGCCAATTAATTGCATGTTGACTTGACCATTTTTTGTATTTTTCATTATGAGCTTGTGGATTTTTTCATTTTCGAAATAGTTCTATACAATGTAAATATTTTGCCGATATGCTATGTTTTTTTAAAAACTGCTTATTTTAAAGAGAAATTGTCAAAAATGGAAAAAATGAAAAAAAAGCATAATAAAAGTATAAAATCAGTAAAATAAACTCAATGGTGTATGTATATTTACAAATTGAAAAGAGAGAAAAAAAAATGCATAAAAACCTCTAAAATTTTAGAACAATGGACTACATGTTACATGTTGGTGTATGGTACTAAGAATTTGATCCTTACATGATACATTGACTCTGATTTTCAACTGACAATAATTCTAAGAAATTCATGCAAGGATTAGTGTTCACCTTGAACGAGGGAGTTGTAGTATGACATAACATCAATCAAGGATGCATTGCAAATTCCACTATGAAAACTGAGTATGTGCTTATAAAGCAACCAGGGAAGCATTTTAGGTTAGAAAGTTATCCTAAGTGATTAGGAAGTCATTTTGAACCAGAACTTTTCCATCACCTTATATTGTGACAGTAGTGGGGCACTAGCAAACTCTAAAGAACCTCACAACCACAAACAAGAAAAATATATTGAGAGGAAGTATCACCTAATATGAAAAATTGTACAATACAAAAAGATCGTTTCGAAGCACAACAATTTGTTGATCCATTTATGAAGGCTCTCTAGCAAAACTGTTTGAGAATCATCTAGAGAGTTTAGGTCTACAAGATATGTACATTGTATGATCTAGGGCTCGTGGAAGATGTGTAATAGGTACGTGGATTGTGGAAGTGGTGTCCTAAATCTCATGGTATGTAGTTTTGGCATTAAACACAAATTATTTGTTTATTAAAATCAAAGGTATTTTATTTTACTTTTAGACAACATTAATTCAATCTAATAAACTAAGATCCAAGGTTATATAATGTTACTTGAATAAGACATACAAGTGGTTCATGTTTAAGTTATAACCTAAAAGGTTTGTACTAAATTGATAGAAGTTGTGTGTTTTATCCTAGTAACATTGCAGATACGACCTACTTTATAATTGTTACATGATATGTAAATATTACAAACAATATGAACCATTTTGTCTATGTGGAGACATTTGAGTGAGAGTATCCTCTATAAATTGTAAATCTTTATTTTTAAGATAAATCTTTCTCTGTAATTTTTTTAATAAGACAAGTTTGCCCTTTTTTATCGTACATAAGCAAATTTTCTATATTTATTTAAATAAACTATTTCTTTAAGATTTTTTATTGTTTACGTACGATAAAATCGACAAAAAAGAAATTGAAAATAGTTGTTTTATAACTTTCAATTTTGTATCTATAAGTTAAAAACTAAATCATAAACCAAATAAACACAAACATCAACATTTAAAACTAAATTTGTTTTCTAAGAAAAAGCTAAGACCTTGTTTGATTTGTGATTCATTTTCATTTTTACGTTTTCAAAAAAAATACAAAAAAAATAAAACGTGTTTGGTATACTTGTTTTCAAAAACGATTTTAAAAAACAGCACACAAAATAGTCTATTTTCAAAAGCAATAAATTGTCGTTTTCTTTGTTTTTAGATCTTGTTTTCAAAAATTGTGAACATACATTATTGTATATATTTTCAAATCTACAATTAAACACAAATTTTAAATTTTAAATTCGAATTTCAAATTTTTAAATTGGAACTAAACATGTTTTTTTAATACAATGGAAAAGAAGAATTTATTTTTTCTATTAAATTCTTTGTTTTTCAAAATAATTTTTGGACCATAAACCAAAACGGAGCCTAAATTTGTAATTTAACGCATATTAGTAAAAGAAAAAGAAAACACACAGAAAAGAAGAAGAAGAAGAGAGAAGTAAAGAAAAGAAGTGATAGTTTGTGATAAATAGATTAGCATTTAATAGAGAAATTAAGAAACCCAATTTTTCTAAATATAATGTGTAACTTACTCTGCTTTTATTTCTCCCTACTTAATTTACCTTTCTGTTTTCAATTTCCTCCTTGGTTTTATTTTGAACTCTTCATTTCTAAAATCCCAAAATAAATAATATATATATTCATTTGCTGTTCAAAACAGAATATTTTTGAAGTCCAAAAGTTAATAATAATCAAAATCCCATAGAGATTATGATTTCTAATTCTAATTGGTGCTTTTGCACTTTCTGTATGCTTCTTCTTCAGTTGTTTGAAGTTTCATCTACACATTCAGCTTTCAAATCAGGTATATATATTCTTGCTTCTCTTCTTCTTTAATGCTTCTCATTCCTTTTTTTTTCTTTTTTTTTTTCTTTTTTGTATTTGTCTCTTCTGAGTCCTCCTCTTTCTTTTGTAGATGATATTTTTGAATCTCATACTTCAACAATGGGAAGGAGGCTCCTCCAAATTAAGAAAGGTTTCTTTTCCTTTCCTTTTCCTTTTCCATTGTTTACCTAATTCTCAGTTTGGTTTAATTTTTTTTATTTCTAAATTGTTGACCATATTTTTGTTTTTTTTAAAGAGCTTTTTTTGTAACCTACTTCAACCACATGGAGCAGAAAAATTCAAAATATGATGTTATAAACAATTGGATGGGTTCCAAAAAGATGGCTAATTATCATTCAAACTCTATTTTCTTTTCTTTTAAAAAGTACGGTGCTTTTTGCATAATCTCTTAGTCAAAGTTCTCAAAGCTAAAATCAAGTTTTGAAAACACTTTTTTTCAGTTTTGCAAGTTTTCCAAATGTGATTTGGCTGTCAAAATAAAATGTAAGAAAACTATTGAGGATAGAAATAGAGATTGTAAGTTTAATTTTCAAAGACAGAAAAGTAAAAATAAAACTGTTATCAAACTAAGTCTTTAATCTTCTTTTTTATTTTGTCAAATTACAAGTTAATCCTTACTCCTTTTTCCTCCAACAATACCTCAAACTGTTTAGTAAATCTAATAACTTTAACTATATAGCATTTAATGAATCGATTTGGAACTCATGAATTTAATGCACATTATTAAATTGTATGTTTGACAATCTAAAAAATAGGTGAGATGAGGTTAAATGCCTTTTAGCTATATCACAAGTATTTAACTATAAAATTAACTAAGTACACAAAAGACAAATAACACAATGTACTTTAGTAACCCAGTTTGGCAAATACAATCTTCTGGGAGCTTCTTTGCTCAAATAAGAAATTTTATTGAGATTCAAAATATGTAACTTAACCCTAAAGTTACATTAATAAGTTATCACCATAACTTAACCGTATAAACTCAGGCTCCCCATGACGGTAAACTTGAATCTCCTCGAGGAAGAATCCAGACTCCTCCTGGATTCATTGACCGTGGATTCATTGACCGCAGTACAATTATCTCAGTCTTCATTCATATTTCTTATCAGTTGATACTTTGTCAAATCCATTGACGATCTTCAATAATCTATCATAATGCAGAAGGTAACCGATTTACCTTCGTATAGATTTTTTACCAAAAAATATAAATTGTTGAACATCATTGTGAAGAATACTTTTACGTTCATAGAACTTCTTTTTAAAGAGTCAAAAAAGAAGAACTTGCACAAAATATTCCTAAATATAAGACATATCTTCTTTTTAAAAGAGATATTTAAGGAAGATCTTTTGACTCCTTATTAAAAGATATTTCACTTTCTTTAAATAAAAATAAAACTAATTTCATATTTGTCAAAAAAAATAAAACTAATTTCATATTTGTCAAAAAATCTAACACAGTCTATCGATGTTACAAAGTGTTTTTTTTTTTAGAAATTAAAATGTGAATGAACATAAATTTGAATTTATTTTATTTTATTTATGTTGTTTCAATACAAGAGTGGGGCATGCCCACTTTGGTAGAAAATTCATATTAATATAAATATAATATCAATAATACCATCGTGGAAGAAAAATTTATAAAATACAAAAGAATAAAGGAGTATTTTTAAAAATAGCAAAATAAATTAAAATATTTATAAATTATAGCAAAATTTTGGATTCTATCAATGATGGTCGTTTATATATCAATGACTATCAGTGATAGAATTGGCTGTAGGTTGTAAATATTTTGTAAAATTTTCTATTTTTTAAAATTATCCAAAAATAAACGTCAAAATGTAACTCATATAAACATAATATCTATTACTTATATATAAATAATATAATATTTATTTATTAATTTAAAAATTTTTTAAAAATTTTTTTATTTTAGAATTTTTCATAAATATCTACCCAGTACAAATTTTATCCATATTTTTATCGAAATATTCATAAAAGACCTCGATATTTTCGTCGCAATAATATTTTAAACTTTGTTCTTATGCAACTAGATTGACATTATAAATAAAACTATTTTAAGATTCTGGTTTGCTTGGATTAACTTTTAAATTAAGGCATTCGAAGTAAGAAGTGAGTTATTATAGTTGTGTTATAATAGTTTGTATTTTGGGCGTAGATTATTTTAGTTTAAGTTATAATAGTATCTGTTTGTGGTGTACTGGTGTTGATTATTTTAATTTGAGAATAAAATAGTAAACCCTATAGCAAATAAAAAAAACTATAAATGTCAAAAAGTAAAAACTGTAGCAAATTGAGGGTTTTGCAATAGTTTACGGTAGCTAATTGGAGATTTTTAAATAGTATTTAGTGGTTATTATATATAGTCCATAATCTTCACCTAGGGGTCATTTGGAGTAAAGATATCTAGGACTATCTAATAATCATCTTTTGCTATAGAAAATACTATTTAAAAGTCTCTAATTAGCTACGTAAACATTATTTCAAAACTGTTAATTTGTTATACCATATTTATTCTTTGCTACAATTTTTACTATTTGACATTTATCATTTTTTTTAATTATATGCTATAGTGTTTATTATTTTCTTATTAAACTAAAATAATCTACACACCAAACACATACTATTATAACCCAAACTAAACTGAAATAATCTACACACCAAATTATACAAACTATAATATCCTAATACTATAATAACTCATTTATTGTGCTCAAACACCTCCTAAGTGTTTATAATAAATACTCTTTTAAACACTCTCAAGTTTTCCAAACAAAATGTAACCAACACAACATAGAAATCAAGGGATAAAGTGATATTTAAAGGCTTGATTAATTTTAAACAAGCAATAAATCAAAAACCAAATGGTTAGCTAAACATGACTGTAGTTTTTAAAATAACCATTTTACTTGGGAAAGATATAAAACATAGACTTAATTTTTTAGAAACTAATTAAATGGTTGTGTTTCCTTTCATTTTTAAAGAATAATTCTTGCTTTCATTTTTTATCATTCTTGTGTTTCATGAGATATTAAATTTTGACAGCTTGCCCTATTAGCTTTGAATTTTTGAACTACACAATCATCACAAGCAAATGCAAAGGGCATCAATATTCTCCAAAGCTGTGTTGTTCAGCTCTAACACAACTTGTTTGCCCTTATGTTGATGCTTTGAATGACATGACAACTGATTGTTCTTCAACCATCTTTAGCTACATTAACCTCTATGGAAAGTATCCACCTGGAGCCGAAGGTCTTGCCTGCCCTCCATTCCCACCTCCTTCCCACTTGAACTCAGCTTCACTCTTAAAACGTTCATCTCCTGCAATCGTCAATGCCTCTGGACTTCTACTTCTGCTTTTGTCGCTTTTGTGACCCCCAGGTTTTGTGGTTGTTTGAATTTATAATCCAAGAAAAGACTCTCAGTTCTTTGTAGTTCATATTCATGGGGTTGGGTATGGAAAAATGGTTTCCTTGCTTCTAATTTACCAAGCATAGCTGTTCTGTTCCACAAAATCCATATATGTTTTTATTGCTACATTATTGTTACTTCTGTTCTCTTTTATAATATTTTATAAATAACCAAAATGTGTTCATCAACCTACGCATAAAATTAATACCTGTTAGTAGTTCAAATTTCTACCCACATAGCTGATGTAGAAAAAAGGGAAAAAGAAAAGGTTAGCTAAGACTCTCCTTGAATGTGTCTCTCAAAGCAAGAACTTAAACTCCTCTAAGCACAACATACTGAGGAGCTGACTTATTTACTCTTATCAAAAATAGAATTTTTGTGGGAAAATGGTAAAAACAGATAGAATGTACATTCTTAATCTTGAAACAAATAAAAATCAGTCCTCTACTTATATATTGTTTTCTTTTAATGTTTGCATGCTAGATTTGATAATTAGTAACATGTGTTTTGACTAGAAATAGTAAAAGATATTTCATTACTTTTATTGATGATTGTTCTTATTAAACTTTTATATATCTACTAAAAAATAAAAGTGATGTTTTTGAGATGTTTAAATAATTATTAGTAAGTGAAATATTAAGTGTGAGGTCCTGATCACATTCTCTCTTACGGGATATGATTTCGCAAGGCAAGAATAGTCTATGCGATAAAGGCTACGCGAGGAACTGTTATGCGTTTTGAGCTTACTTCACCAGAAAGTAGGGACGTCATCCATGTGTAAGAAATTCGATGATTGATTTGACTTTGTCGCCCAATCAAAATTCAGGATAAGGAAGTGGCAGTGTCATGTGGCGTTCTAACATTGAACCATTCTCACCATCGGACAAAAGTAATCATTCTGGCATGGGAGACTTCACCGAAGAGACTTATATATGAGTGAAGGTCGATTATTTTGAAACTGCTTTTACCTGAGCATACTTAAGGAAGAATTGAGAGAGTTTCAAGATTTGCAAAAAATTCTCACGAGCGTGAATCTGACAAGGAAGTGCGAGGAAGTTCCCGGGTAAAGAGTTAGGATAGAAAGCACATTGATTGAGTGGTTCTTCTTTAAAATGTTTTCAAAAACAAAAAGAATTTTCAATGTGTTTAAATCCTTAAAGATAATTCCATTACAACCTCGAGATATATGATTTCTATTGTGCTTTCCAAATGCATGTGATTTATAAATGCATAAGATATGCACCGCTAGTCGTCTGGTCGTTCATCACTTTTATAACACAATACAAAGACTTCTTTGCTTCATCTCTCTCTATGTTTTCATACTTTATTTGTTTTTCGAGCACATTCTAAAGGGCATTGGTATTTTAATCGAGTTGGTTGTTTTATTATGTGTTAATTATAAAATATGTTTGCATTTTGTGCAGAGCCACGAAATGTCTTAAACATAGTGAAATTTGTCTTGCTTTAAAAAGTTCACACACACATGTTTTATTATGTGGCAAATGCAAGATATGTTTGCATTTTAGACAGAGTCACGAAGTGTCTTAAAGAGAGCAAGATTCATGACTCAGTCTTGCTTTAACAAGTTCACGTACACACACATGTTTTATTATGTGGCAATTGCAAGATAAGTTTGCATTTCAGACATAGCCACGAAGTATCTTAAAGAGAGCAAAATTCATGACTCAGTCTTGCTTTAACAAGTTCACATACACACACATGTTTTATTTTGTGGCAATTACAAGATACGCTTGTATTCCTGACGGAACTACGAAAGAAAGCGAGATTCGTAATTCAGTCTTGTCCGTGATTCAGTCTTGATTTAACAAGTTCACACACTTTGTGTTTATGAGACTTGTGATAGAGATGAATCATTGATTTGAGTGTTATATATGTTACAATCATGTAAGGATATGACGAAAGTTAAAAGAATACTGTTTTATGACCATGCATGTTGTGTTATTACAATGTGTATGAATTTATGCTTTGTAGTCAGCTTGTTGTGTCATAAGGGTGAGTATGAGTTTATGTTTGGTATTCTACCTATTGTCTCATTTAATCGAGTGAAATTTGTGTTTTTTATTTAGATATAGTCTATATGGAGAAGTTACATATAACAATACTCACTTAAAAGATGTATATTTTGATTGACTTTCTAAATGTTTAAAAAGTGTTTTAAGTGGAATTTCTTTAAGACTTAAAAAATCAATCCGAATAAGCCCACAACTCATAGCAACTCAACTATTTTCTTTTATCCTTATTTTTGTATGAAGGGAAAAAAATGAGTCTCCTACTTGAATCTCTCAAAATTCTCTTAACCTGAGCTTTGAAGACAAGAATATGTTTTGAGAATGAATTCCAAAGCAAATGATTGTATGGCATTCTATGAAGAAATAATAGCAAATTCAACAATTCTTCTTCCCTTCATTAGCTTTTTATGCTTATCTTTCCTGTTTTTCTTCATCTTATTAAGGCTGAGTAATGATTTCTTTTATTAAAAAAAATAATAATAAAACTGTTTTCACCAAAATATAACTTGACTTGTTAAGACATATTTCCAAACAAAGTTAAAATTAAAAATATAAAAAATATAATTTTACACCGTAAATTATGGATCGTATTAATTTAGACATTAAACTAATGATTATATCAATTTAAATCTTAAAAGAGTTGTATCATTTTAAACTCAAACTAATAATCATATCAATTTAAACTCTGAACTTTTACCAGTGTTTCAATTTAAAACCCAAACTTATATAATCGTATCAACTCAAACTTTCCTTTTGTTTTATTTGGAATACAATTATGAAAGTTGATTTAAATTGGTATGTTCATGTAAATTGATGGTTTAACTAGATATAGTCGCAAAAATTCAAAACTTAAATTGATAAAATTATTAGTTTACCGTTCATATTTAAATTGACATAGCATCATAGTTAAATTGATATTTGCCCTTAAAAATATATACATACGTATTTATTTCTATGAAATATAAGAAAAAGGTAGTCAATTCATCTAACTTCGAATAGCTTCAATTCCATTGTTTGGAATCAAATGCTCGATTAATTTATCTTCGTTCAATTTCCTAGATTTGTTTGTGATCTAACATCATAAACTAGATGCGTAGAATCTTTTTTATACAATGTCATTTTTCCACAAAAGGGACATATTATATAACTTTTGTTAACCACTAAAATTCAACTAAAACAATTTAATTTCTATACTTAGCAATTTGTATCAATATAGTCATTATTATAATATATCATTATTATAATATGTATATATATACACAGTGGCAGATCCATAAAATTTATTGACAGAAGCTTTATAGTTTAGTCAGAAGAATATATATACAATACCTTTCATAACTATTATTACTTTTCTTCAAAGGAGATGATAACCACGTCGATTTTCTTTTAAAACATTTCTCAATGTAGATTTCAAATTAAATCTACAATAACATAATGTAACGAAAATAAATCAAGAAGTTATTGACATATAACAAAAATATAACTTAAACAACCCAACAATAATTAATAAAATAGGTATAAAACAAATTAACTAATAAAAAATAAATGATTTGAAATATGCAAACCAAATATATAAGAGAAGAAAATAAATTACAAAACTTATCTAAAAAAACAAACAAATAAATAAAAGCTTACCTCATAAGCTTAGAAGATGTTGAAGAAGAAAAAAAATGAAATTTTATAAAAATAATAAAATGAATCAAGTTGAATAGTTTTAATTTAGATGAAAAAATGTAAAAATAAAAAAATAATAATAAAATTAATAAAATTGAATAGTTTAATTTAGGTGGAAGGTGGAGAAGAGTGCTGCTTCAATTTAGGTGAGAAGGAGCGTATGATAATGTTGAACTCGTTGAAAGAGGATTGACAAGTAGAATAATCACTAAACTAACTATAAATATTAAAAAATAAATTGTTTTTTATATATATATTAGGTAAAAAAGCTAACTAGAAATATGAAAAAAATAAATAGTTTTTTATAAGAACATTTTTAAAATAACAAAATAAATTAAAATATTTACAAGTTATATAGCAAAATTTTATATTCTATCACTAGATAATCTTTTATCACTATAGTATATCAATTACTATCAGTATTAAATTTGCTATAGATTGTAAATATTTTTTAAAATCTACTCTTTTAAAAATTCCCTTAAAAAACGATAAAGTTGAGAGAACTTAAGCCCTAAACGTATACTAAATCTATGTATATAACTTCTTATTCATTTATATTGATAAATTGACCGAAATCATTTTCTTTTTTATAAACTGAAAATACTTAAGTCATTACCAAATATATGTACACTTCATTGTTACAAACTTAGACTAATTCGTTACAAAATGTTGCTTGTTAAAAAAAATTTAAAAAAAAACTAAATTGTTTCAATTGGACGTTACAGATCTAATATCACAATGACTATATTGTTTTAAACTAAGATCAAAGAATAAATTGTTAATTCAGAGGGTGTTTAACCAATTTTTAGTGACCCATAAACATTAGAATTAACAATAAAAAAACCAATCAAATTTTGGTTGAAA
>JBBPDI010000002.1:7849251-7860356 GCA_037974545.1 Cucumis variabilis
CTTCGTTTTCCTGAAGAAATCAAGAACAACAAAAGAATCTCTCGGTTTAAAAAAGGGAAGATACCCCGAAACCCTCAGAAACAATCCAACACTGAACCAAAAAAAAAAAAAAAAAAAACGAAAGTTATGTTCCAAATGGAGAAAGTTCCTGCGAAAACATGTCCTCCCAAATCCGATTCCACAAGAATTCCCCAACAGTAGTTGAAGAGTGCAAAGCAACAGATATGAAGTGGAATGGATCTGAATGATAATCGATTGAGCAACCCAAGTAAAACCTAACCTGATTGAAACAAGAATCAGTTACCAATCCGTCCAGTTGAAGATGAAGATGAAGATGATTTTTGGTAAGGAGAGGAGTTTGTTTGTTAGGTTTTGTCGATGGAGAAAAATGAATTCGTGAAATTAGCAACAGCGTTTCTCCACCATTTCAAAACCCATCAATTCGGCTGATTTACTCAAGAGAGCGTCTTAATCCGTACCTACAAAAATTGGTGATTGTAAAAGGCCTTTTTCTTCTCCGCCGAGGACTTGGTGCTCATAAACACAAAGCCCTTTTGCCCACATCAACCAAAATTAATTAAATACTCATTCTTTACATTTTATACTTCCTTATAGCCGAACTCATTTGACACGTGTATTTATCCAAACACAAGAAATCCTGGTCTTTGATCCCTCACTCTGAGAACATCTAAAAAATGTAAGAACAATTAGATTGAAAGTTAGAGAAACCAAATGCCATTTTGAATTACATTATGGTGTCCAAACATCTAATAAATCTGTAATTATCTAAATTTAAAACACTACTAAAATTTCTACTATCTTAAACACTTTTTATCCATTGTATTTAAATAAAAAGATATTTTTTTCGTCCATTCAAATCAACTTTAATTCAATTGAATAGTTCTATTTCGTCCATTCAAATTAACCTTAATTCAATTGAATAGTTCCATTTTTTTCGTAAATTTTTATATTAATAAGTAATTGATTGTAAAAGTTCTTAAACTTCAAGAAGTAAAATAAAACTTTTATATTAAATTATTTAATTATTCATAAATAAGAGTGTACAATATTATAAATATATCAAATAATTCATACAAGGGTCACAACCAACATAAGAGGTTAAAGTGATTCAAACATATACACGAATGAATTTGGATACGATAGTGTGTATAATATTTTTAAATAATACTAATAAAAAGAATTATGAATTTCACATTTTTGTGGAAACTATTTTTCTCTAGCCTCTCATTCCCACCTAAATGAGGATTCTCTCTCTATTTCTAGTAACTCAATGTGGCATGGTGAAAATGGGCATCTTTAATCAATATTTGATATGATAATTAGTAATTAGTGTTTTCATCCATTAAATTAGACTTCAATTTACAAATATATATGTGTGTGTGCGCGTCCGGTGAGTAGTTCTTCTTAAAATGATTTCAAATAAAAAGGATTTCCCGTACCTTTGAACCCTCAAATACATTTCTATTGAATTCTTGAGTATATGATTTTCCTTATGATTTCAAGTCTTTAAAATAAACTTGAATTATGAATGATTTGGATTTGAAATAAACTTGAATTCTTGTGTGTTCTGGTGTGAGATGTCTTATACTTGTTGTATGATCTGGGATAAGATGTTTTATTCTTGATCATACTTGTTGTGTGATTTGGTATGGGATGACATTTGCTTGTTGTGTGATCTGACATTGGAAGACATGTTATGCATGATGGAATTGATGGAAACTTGCTGGTTGCATTGAGACTACTCCGCATAGCAGCAATCCAACAAAAAAGTGCGGTAAACGCTCGAGCTGAGGAAGGGTACAAAGACGTAATTAAATATGCAGGATGATTCTGTGATATGAATATATGATGAGTTATAAAGAATGTGTCTCTATATGATATGAGTCCTAATGCATAATTTGAAAGAAAAACATTTCCATGTGATTTATAAATATTTGTGGATAATATTTGAATTGTGTTGAACGCTTAATGTGTTGAAATAGTTGGTTTAGGCTTAATGTTTTATTATTGAAACACATTGATTGTATCATATGATTTAGCGAAATGAAGTACAACGCATTGTGGCAAAGCTTAACCTATTAAATGTGTTGGTAAAATACCCTACCTACTAGACATTTTCATCTAACATTTTAAATGTTTTGATTTATTTTTCCCATCCCCCACCCAGATAGAGAAGGACAACCAGCATTTAAGTTTGCCATCTTGATAGCCTAATATGTCATATTCAAATTGCGTCATCTTGGTAATGGCTACTGTCATCTTGCATTACATGTAGAGTTAGACGAGCATAGTCAAGTTAATGTTTTTAAGACTTGTATACATTTTTGGTTGAAGGAGCTCTTGTATATTTTAAATGTACTTTTGCTCAAATATAAATGAAATCTTTGTTCTTTCAATTGAGTTTTCATTTCGCATTAAGTTTGATGTTGTGTTCACTTTGCTTACTAGGCATCTTGTGTGCTATCTCGTGGAGAGGTTCACGTAGCATGTCTAGGCGGTCAAGTCTCCACTTGGTCGCATAGAGTAACTTTTGGGATGAGGCATGACAGATTGAGTCTCACTTCATAGATGCAAAGTTTTATTTAAATAATGACATTATCTTAGAATTTATGCTTGCATAAATTTTTCTTAGAAAAAGAGAAGATAATTCACAGTTGAAGTCACTTGCAAGCATAAGAAAGGAACTATATGAAGGTACATGTACCTTTAACTCTAGAAATGGTGAGGCATCCGCTGGCACCACAAGGAATACGATCTTAAAGGATGAAAAAGCTTTAAACCCACTAGTCTTACGCTATGCCCCTCAGTTGAGGCGGAAGAAAGGTGAATCATCGTTCGTAGAGTGTCCAAAAGTCTTGAAGGTTGGTGACATCAAAGTCTTAAAAGAAAGCTTCACTACACCGCTGACTAAGATAACAAAGCAAGAGATAAAGTTAAACCTGATAGAAGCAGACTTGCCACAAAAGCGGATGAAAGACTTATTCAACCTTATGGCTTACAAATTGATGGTAAAAGTAGGTTATGACTTCATAGCTCATGCAGAGCTCAAAAACTTGAAAATTTATGAACAACCAAAGCTCTCCTTAACCCAAAAGAAGCTTTTATGTGAAAGGCAAGCTATACCTGTTGGGATTTATGTCCTAAAACTCGTAGATTGTAAATATAATCCATTGATCATTATTAATAAAGTGTTATTATTATAATTTCAATAAATGTTATTGATTATATTCTTAGTTTTTTCTTGATAACATAAATCCAAAAAACTAACATCCTAAGTTGTTTGATGAGTCTTGAACAGTATGTAGAGACATAAAAGGATCAATGTTTAAGATCAGCTTAAAGGGTCTATAGTATATGGATAAGACTAAGTACCTTATCCTGGTAATACTATGGATACGATTCACTTTGTATTTGATACAAACGCAATGATTCAACATGTTTGTGTAGGTGCATGTGAGTGAGGGTATCTTATGCAATAGATTTGCATAAGATCAAACCACAAAATAGTAACCACTAGATGTAACTTCGTTAACTAGTTAGGTGTCTATTTCAATAGGATGATCTGGGTAACTTAGTCTTAATCCTAAGTGTTTTATGAACTCCTGTTCACGAGAGATTGTCCTTTGATTTGTACGGGTGAGAGTGATCAGATTGTCGACTCAATAAGCTTATTATTTTTTGGACGAAACCGAGTAGGGAGCTAGGAATATAATTACACAAGATGAAATTCACTCATTCCCTACTTAGAAAATATGATTATAAAGCATGCTTAGCCTTTAAGTTATAATAAGAAAATAGTTTTTGTATTATTTTGCCAATGTATTGGTATTTTGGGATTTTCAAATTAAATTGAGGAATGGTTTTATAAAATCTTTCACTGCCTAGGGCTTTTATCCCTTCAATACCCTCATAAAAAAAGACTCGGATACAAGTCACAGAGTCGATGTATATAACTAGAAAAGGAAAGGAAATAGTGGTTGACAACAATCATATAACTAAAGAAAAGGTCGATAATACGAAAGAAAAAGGAAGTGATATAGTCAGAGAACCTCAGCGTTTGACCAATTAGACCGTCTGTTTCATGTACCCTAGTAACAATTTTAAAGAAAATGAAAATTAAATAAATAAGACAAAATCTTAAATAAAATATCTAAAATTTAAAATACTGAAAATCTGATACATAGATGTGGAAGCAATACTGAGTCCCCATATGGCATGTCATTGACCCTTCCTGTCCTCGTCAGCTTTCCAGATTCTCTACCTTTGCTTGAAATATTAAACATAGAAAATCGTGAGTATATAAATATACCTAGTAAGGGACTCACTACTGGTCCCGCTAGGTGATCTGTTAACTTTTCATTAGGAAAATAATAATAACATTGTTTGTCAAATGGAGTGCACCTGAGTGAGTAAAACCGTACGAATACCCCTAAATCGTGCTAGTGATCTTATATCAGAACATCCCTAGTTGTTCAAGTGATCACAGGTACACATTCCATAAACAATCTATGATACGTAGGTACATCCTTAATCGTGTGAGTGGTTCGTCGAAACATCCCTAGTCGTGCGAGTGACCCCGTATACACAGTATAACTTACCATTAACTGTGCATGTGAGACGTAAGTACACCCCTAAATCGTGCAAGTGGTTTCATAGAAACACTCTTAGTTGTGCGAGTGACCTCATAGATAGAATCACAATACAGGTAGGGTAAAAAAATTAACATACAAAGTTAACAAATACACCACATTTCAAAAGCATGTAACGATAAACATAAACACGAAATCATCAATCATAACAGTCCATAATCATAATAGTTTGTAAAGCATGAAATTCATAAATCATTCTTAATAAACATGTAACACCAGTCAACATCTACACAACATCGCATTAAGTATTTTCAGCTTTTACCAATGCATAAGCACATGCGTCTCTTTAATTTAATTTGAAGGTCCAATAGTAGAATCTCTTATCTCGAGTTTAGCTAGAATAAATCCTCCAATTTAGCCAATTAAACCTTAATGAAAAATAATCCAACTTTAAGAAAATAATTTAACTTAATTTCAAAAAATTTATTTACTTAAACCAAAAATTAATTTTGATGGGCATGTCCAAAAACCAACAAAAACTCACCAAAATGTGGCTCAAAGTAGGTGAAAAGAGAACAAATAGGCTCGGCTAAAGGGGCGACCCACACGTAGCTTAGTAAGGCATACGACTCAACTTGGAACAAAGAGGTCACGATGTGGGCAAGCTCGAACAGAGAAGAAACAACTCAGGCACTTCAAACGGAGGCTTCGAGTGCAACAGGGAGCTTGGAAAGAGACTTCACACGCAATGAAGAGCTTGGACGATGGTTGGAACGAAAGACTCAAGAACGGTGGAGGAGTAACACTTAGTTTTGTGGTAGAGAAAACAGAGAAAACTGACACGTTTAGAAGTCGTTGGATGAGGGGGTTCATCTGAGAAGGCTTGCATGCAGCAACCAATAGATGATGAACGACAATGGCTAGCAATGGAGAACGGTGAATGAAGAGTAACAGAGGGGCGACGCTAGGGTTTTCTTTTGTGAAGTGAGAAAGAAGATGGTGGTAGTTGCACGAGAAGACTTTCATCAAGTCATTATTTCTTTTCTAAATATCTTTCTTTTCCTTTTAACTTCTTTTTCAAAAAAATCAAATCTTCTCTCTCTTCATTTAAATCTTTCATCCAATAAAAAAAAATTTCATTCCTCTAAAATAATTCTTTTTACTAGTAGGGAAATATTTAAAAATAGTAAAATAAATTAAAATATTTACTAGCTATAGCAAAATTTTGGATTCTATCATTGATAGTCTTTTATCACTATAGCATATCAATGACTATCAGTGATAGAATTTGCTATAAATTATAAATATTTTATAAAATTTGCTATTTTTTAAAATTTTCCTTACTTAGTAATCATATTTTTCCAAATTATAATTATTTTTTTCTTTATCAACAAATATCCTTTTTCCAAATAATTATCCTTCAACAATTAATTTATCTTTATATTTTTTCCAAAATACAATATATTTTTCTTAAAAAATTTCTTTTTCTTTTTTATAATTGTGTGTGTGTGTGTGTATATATATATATATATAACCATATATACGTATAATTACAAAATCTTCAACAACAAAAATTTCATGCTTCAATTTAATTAAGTAACACCCAAATTATTTAATTAAATTCATATTTCCATAAAACCAAATAATTTTCATTAAATGAAATCAAAATAACGCCCAATAAATTTAAGTATAATCAAACAAAAAAAGATAATTAACTCTAAAATTATCTTAATTTTCAAAGCGTTACAAGTAAGTTAATCATTCACAGGTTGTTCGTAACCTTGACTGGGTAAAATACCGTTTGACTTCTGAGATCACATATTGTTCCTTAAGTCCCAGCTAATCCACTAATTGAACAACTGGTTTAAGTTCCAACCTGTAAACTAAATCCCTTTCGGGTCAATGAGAGGATGGAACCCCTTGTTCAAGACTTGCATTCAGTTTTTAAGGGAACAACCTATCTACTAACCTTAAAAGGAGTGAATTTCATCTTGCACACCCTATGTCCCTAGCTATCCACTCGGTTTTACCTATGAAATAGGATACTTATTGGGCCAACACTGTTGAGCTACCATCACCTATGCAGATCTAAGGATAATTTCGTTTGAATAGAAGATCATAGTTGACTCAAGATTAAGATTAAGTTACCTAGGTCATCAATAATCAAAATAGTCAATTTTATTTAGCCAATGGTGTTATAACTTAAAATTCATTATTTCATGGTTCCAATCTGATGTAAAATCTTTACATAGGATGCCTCCACTTTCATGTCTCTACATGAACGATTTAAGAATACAACGTTTGTACTAACTATAAAGCGGGCCACATTCATAGTGTTATCAGAATAAGGCTCTCAACTTTATTCATACACTATAGACCTTTTGGGTTATATACTCGAATTTGATCCACGTTTATGTCTCTACATAAAGTTCAAGTATACACTAGATAGCCTCGATACCTTAGTTTATTGGATTCAAGATTATGGTATTTTATTTTCACTAATAAGTCATCAATAACCACTTTATTAAATAGAATATAATTTTAACCACAAACTATAAGTTTTAGGACATAAATTTCAACAATTTTGACTACTATTTTAGAAAGGAATTTACAAGCATGAATAGATTTTAAAATCATGTACATTATATACACTAAGTTATACATGGTCATTGTGCACAAAGTATTAGGGGCATGGGGCTTTATCGACCACTTGGCCATACCATTGAGTTCATGTAGGATATTATCGATCTTACTATGCTATCTTAACCAAGTTTAGGTATGATAATATCATGATCGAGTTTATTAGCATGGTAGTATTGAGTTGTCAAGTTAACGTGATCGGGTTTACTTCAAGGTATAAAAGGAATAGAGAATTATTTTATTAAGCAAGATGCTTTATTAGAGTTGCTCTTTAAAATGTTTTATTTGATATAGTCTTTCAAGTTGATGACTATTTTACTAAGTCTTCTAAAACATGGCTTGCTAAGGTAAATGTTTTCAAATATTCACTCACAAGGCTTTTTAGCTCACCCTTTTCAAATGTTTTCCACTTTCTAGGAAGAGATCGTGATCCTCGAACTTGAGTTGTTGCTGATAGTTTGTTGTACCAGTCTTGTTGTTTAACACTTGTGTGTCTAGTGGTTAGTAGTTACTAGCTAAATTTGAATATCGTAAATATGTCTATGGACGAGAATGTTAAATATGTCTTAGTGATGTGTCTGTCAAGTTGCTTCTATTTTAGGATTTCATAGAATAAGTTTAGTTGTTAGTAACGTTTTCTTTTAATGTGTAAAAAGGGAACTAAATTAATACTAATGACACGTCCGCTATAAAAGTGAGTTGTGTTTAAATAACAACTCACTAAATAAATTTTGAAGATTAGTAAAGTTCATGTGAAGACTTAGTTGTAAATTTAAGATAGGGTCAGCAGATGTCATCGAGTAGCTAGGGACGAGATTTGTTGGCTTCACACCTCTTCCTAGGCTGAGAGTAGGTAGTCTAGGAGGGGGTGTGACACCACCTACTACTAAAATAAAATGATCAAGATTAAGTTTGACGTGGTTAGGGATGAAATTTCAAGAACTTAATAATGATGGAGAAGAGGAAATTATCGTCAAATATACAAGAGCATATATTCTACAAATAATGGGTGAAAGTCTGTTTTCAGACAAATCAAATTTGTATGTTCATTATCTGATGTTTCTGCCAATTAGTCGATTTACATGAGGTGGGTCAATACTCCTTTCAGGGTGGAGCGTGCTTTGGAATGGTTGTATAGGCAGGTATTCAAAGCATCGAAATGAGATGTTCGTGAAATTGTCGATCTGATGATACTTCTTCAAATATGAGCTCGACAACGATTTTCCATAATGGCTCCATAGCTTTGACATGTCAACTATCATCTACTACATGGACGAGCACATAGTTCACAGTATGTTATTTTATTTTAATTTAGATCGATCAACAATAGTTTTTATACTGATTGAGTGATATAATTAATTTAAAATATAAGATATTAGTTTATTAATACAAATGGAGAGACCAATTTTCTGTAACCAGATTAGCTGCTCATGCAATTAGTTAGTAGGGGTGTACATAAGTCGAGTTGGACCGGGTTGAAGGAAAAATATGGTCTAACCCAAAGTAGTCAGGTTAACAAACTTTGAACCCTACCGGTTCAATACTCAAGGGTCAACCCAACCCAACAAAACCCAAAAACTTTGTATTGGACCGGATTGGGCTTTTTTTAAACATGTTTTTCAAAATTTTATATTGGTTATATAAGGATTGTTCAGAATATTAATTAAAAAAATAAATAAAAATAGAGAGACGTCATAAAAAATTTCTATGAGTTAGTTCATGGATTCTCCAATAAAAAAAAAATTACACAAGCACAATCAATTACATTTTCATCAGAAGTCTCAAGCCTTAAGTTTTGAAAACATGCGAACTCTTTTAGCAATATCAATGAATGTTAATTTTTAGGTGTGGTTACAATAAAAACAGTAGTTAGTGTACCATCTGAAAATGTTTCTCTATCATATCATATAAATAATGAAATCAACTAGGCTTCAGATGTAGAAAGGTCAACAGAAATTTGCTCGTTAGAAAGCTATCTACAATAATTTAAATATAGAAGAACAATAATTTAACTCTTATATTTAGTTAAAGGAAATTAAGGAAATATAGTGTAAAAAATTAAAAAGAAACCTGACAAAGAGTGAGATGAATGTCACAGGTTCCGTTCCAGGGGCATGTCAATAACTAAGTAATCGAACTCACCCCTACAATATTTACAGTTGATTAGGATTAAGAAAATGGTTGACTATCCTTACACTGATAATTGGTAACCATTCTTGCTATTAGGACAAGGTAAAAAATCAAATTCTTAAGGGAACATAATGAGATCTGCGAACTTGCGAATGAGTTGCAAAAATGGGTGGGGCGAATTTGGAGAATCGAAACGTGAAAAATGGGTTGGAACATGAGGTTTGTGTTTGGGTGGGGCGGATTCGGAACATGAGTAACCAGAATGTAAGGGTTGAAGTGCGACATCAAACGAATTTAGAATGTGAGGTCACCCGAATGTGAGGTCCAATAGATTGAAGGGGTTAAGTGCATGCCGCAAGTCATGAGGTCTGTGTTGGGTGGGCAAAATGAAAAGGGTGTTATTTAGGGTTTTTTATATATAAATATCCCTAAATCGGGTCGAGTTGGGTCAACCTGGCCCTTGATTCCTTAATCTGGTAACCTGACCCTTTTTTTCAATTTTCCAACCCAACCTAAAACATAATTTAACCAAACCCAACACTTATGGTTTAGGTTGGGTAGTTCGAGTTTGTCGAGTTTTTCAGGTTTTTTGAACACGTCTATTAGTCAATATATGTACATCTTTGACCTTCTTCATCGTGATAAGTTATTTGAATACTAAACTTGATTTTTTTTATATTTTAGTATTTATTTATTTAATTATTATGTAATGTGTGATATTTCAGATTATTTGGGAGCCTTACAAAAATGTAATAGACATTTTGTCGAATTTTGTAAGAAATGCCAAGACATATGGCAGATCATCAGTACTCTCATACGTTATCATATTGGGAAGTGACATTATCTTGATAGGGTGATCAATTCAATTTTAAATAAAATATTCCATTAGAATGCAAAGCCGCTCATGCAAAACATTGATTTGAGAACAACGAATTGGCTAGACAAAGTCATACATTTGGTGGTGCGATGACAATCTCGTAGAAAGTTCGAGACGTAACTCAATAATACATCAAATGGTATAATAATATTATGAGACCATATCACTCGACTGAGAGCAACTGCAAGTCATCCGGTACATATTTAAATATTATATAATTACTTTAAATTATGTACTAAATTAATTTTTTTTTTTACAATTCACATAGATTGAACAACAGTAGACTTCGTGATGTGGCAAATGATCTACAACAGATTCTTGATATATCCAATAATAACGAAAGGTATGTGGAGGAGGTACATTATATGTACATATTGTACCTCTTCATAGGGATATGTATTATGTAAATATTGTACCTCTTCATAGGGAGCGTGCTCAAGTGGAAGAAGTTGAACTCAACGAGATTTACCATAATGTGGAAGAAATGCCTCAAATGGTAGTCTGATGACGATGCTGTCAGCATTTGGTCTAGGATATTATGATTCGGAGGCTAGTAGTTCATCAACGTCATACATGCATGAACACATGCGATCTTGGAAAACATAACGAATAAGCACATCCAGAGGAAAATCGTAGAGAACATAATGAATAAGCACGTGCATAAGTATCATATCCACAAGTACCAACAAAAACTAGAGAATTACTACACGTCCCTTCTTCTTTCCCACCTAATAATAAACAAACAAAGAAAAAATGAAGGTCAAATCTGGAGCTGCTACATCAAATAGGCAAAGCTTGACCATACTACCAATTAGCAAAGTAGTGGATATTTCATTTCAAATTAAATT
>JBBPDI010000002.1:7879740-7890586 GCA_037974545.1 Cucumis variabilis
ATTGATTTGGATTCTACAGGGAACCCCTTTGTCAAAAACCAATCCAACACTGCATTTCCACTTGTTTGACATAGAAAAAGAAATAGAGGAACTAAGTTTATCAATGATTTAGAGCCGAATTGTATAGTTGTCTATATTTAGTGTATAGTGATGTCGATATTTGACAAATATTCTTTGAAAATATTATACAGATTACGAACAATAACTGTATATACTTTTCTTTTGGCCAAATAGTAAATAAGAGCAACTTTTCTTAGCACTTTAAGGCTTCATTTTCCTTAAATATTTACTTTGTTTCTATATCAACAATAGAGAAGTGAAACTTTAAATAGGGACTTCGAGTCTAAGAAAGACATCTTTCAATAGAGAGATTGAAAGTTAGAACTTCTTTTGATGAGTAAACTCACGGAGATATGACCTAATTATTCCATAATTTTGTTGAGAAACAAGACTATTGTATTAGTACTAAAAAAATCCACAAATCAAGATAGATCTCAACTCTTACTACATGTTAGATTTCGTATTATTAGATGATCAAACAAACCACTTAACAAATATGATGGAACAAGTCAAGTTTGAATGATTCTAAGCATAGAGTCCCAAGTAAACTTAGTTCTATACTAAAAGAAAGCTAAAAACCATTTTAATGCATATTGTATAGTTTTATGTAATCTTGAAATAAACGTCTATACATTCTATGACACATTTCAAGGTTTCATGGGTTGTTGCATTCCATCTTGAGGACTAGAATTATATGTTTAGTAAATTGTAATCTAAATATAACATATAAAAGAATTTAAAACTAAAAATGCATTTATTAGATACTATAAATTTAAATTTATTTGTTTTTCTTCGGCATTTTAAGCATTTGTAACCATTCAGGAGTAAATAAAATTAAACTCTATGACGTAGTTTGAAGTTTCATCACATAAAACTTGATTTCATTTGACTCCACTTTATGCAACTCTTTAGCTTGAAAATTCGGATAACATGAGATACTGTGTGTAGGGAGGGTAACTTTAAAAAGTCATTTCTTTACCACATTCCTCAAAGAAACCGAAATAATAAATATATTTTTAATTTTGTTTTTTAAAATTTTTTATAATAATATATTATTCTAAATATTTTTATCTTAATTACATAAAAAAAAAAAAGAACAATTTTGTGTATGAATAGAACAAAATAAACAAGACAACAATTATGTATTAAAGGTACAAAAATTTGATCATCTTCACCATTGTTAAACTGATTAAAATGATGTGATAAGAAAAGATAGATCAAACTAGCTACTTAGTATATGCTTACTCGTTTTCAATCTCTCTCCTTTTTCCAACTTTCTATTTCATCTTCATTGTTCTTTTTTTAAATGCACAAATAAAATAAGAAACACAACAAGCAAAATATAATATCAACAATTTTAATACCAAATTAAAGTTTTTTTTTTACAAAAGAAAAAAAAAATTTACACTGGATTTATTTGGTAAAAATAAAGTGAAGATATAATTTTACATATGGAAGCAGTTATCCTTTTTATATAGTAATGAAGCAGTTACAAATGTAAAATTTATAAAAATTGTTCTCAAATATCATTCTCTTTAACAATGTAATTGAAGAATTGTATAAATAGAAAAAAGTAGAGCATACCATGAGGACCAAAATCTGCAGCCCCTACCACGCCCGATGCCTCTTCTAACGCTCAAGACTTGCCAATGCTCAACACCACCATTGAGGAACATATATAATATGTCCACTATGCAAAATTCTTGAAGATTTCTTCACTCAATCAAAAGTTTCAGCTATACGATAAATATAATGATCATAAAACCAAAATGAAGCATAAGTAGCCTATTTCTACTAAATTTCTCACCTAATTAGTTTCTTTAATTTCTACTCCATTAATATAATATTGATCTTCTTACATCATTTTTGCTCCACACCCTCAACCCTAACATGGATGATTGGCATGTATTTAGTGTCACCTCTTTGGCACTCAAAAGTGAAACCCAATTCAACAACATCTTAGTCCAATTAGACTCCTTCTATTCTTTTAAATATTGTTAATTTCTGTTTAATGAGAAGTTGTGTTGGGACAAACCTTCTCAATTCTACAACAGGCTCTCCCTTCCCAATTACAAAATCACTCTTTTCAAAACTTTTGACTCTCAAATTAAAAAATACAAAAGAAAATTTAGTTTGAGTTAATACACAAAATTTAGAGTGTATTAAATATTTGAGACATTTGCAAACAAATGTGGTGAACTCCTTTTATAGGTTTATAGTCACCAACCTTTCTACAAAACAACCGAGGTGGGATACCAAACCTACTTTATTAAAGAATTGTTAATAAGAATTAAGTTTTATAACATTACTTTTATTGTGTTTTGAAAAGTTATATGGTATAAAAAAAAAATTAGCATCTGGGTCCATGAAAATTTTAACAAACAAAATAAATAAGTAGTTAGAAATTAATTAATGGTTTGAAATTGAAAAACAGTTTTAAAAATCACTGAAAATAAACATTTTCATGAAAAAGAGAAAAGAAATGTATTTTTTTTTACAAAAAATTTCAAAAATAATCATTGATATGCTAGTGATAGAAGATTATCGTTAATAGAATTCAAAATTTTGTTATACCTTATAAATATTTTAATTTGTTTTGTTATTTTTAAAAATACTTTTTTTAAAAAAAAAATTACATTGAAAGCAACAAAATCTAACATAAGATTTATCTTGGAATGTGAAAAGTTATAATAAATAAATTATTTAAAAAATATTACTAATTAATTTTATCCAATTATATTTAATTTCAACATAGGAAAACTTTGGCATGTTAGAAGTTTTTATAATTTGACTTTTAATTTCATTAGCTCCAAATATTTTTAATATATTCATCTTAGGAAAATTTGAAAGATTTATTTTAAGAAAAATGTAGACCTAAAGCATAGGATAAAGATAATTAATAAACTAACCAAAATAAACAATAATATAATTATAGGACATTTTTAAAAATAACAAAATAAATTAAAATATTTACAAGCTATAGTAAAATTTTGGATTCTATCACTGATAGTCTTCTATCACTATAACATATAAATGACTATCAGTGATAGAATTTGCTATAAGTTGTAAATATTTTGTAAAATCTACTATTTTTAAAAATTTCTCTATAATTATTTATAGATAAACCAAAACTAACTCTCTAACCTTGTAAATTTTAAAATTTTAGCATAATTTTGTTACTTTTTTTAATTTACAATATATTGATGATAAAAATAAGTTTATCGTCTTTTTTATGGTTGTTGAGTAAAAAATTTTGATTAATTAAATTTTGCCACATCATCACACTAAAATTGTGATGTTCATAATTTAATTGGTTTTGGATAATCAAGTTTTCTCATATCCAACCCAATTCAAGCCTTCAATGTAAAAATTGAGCCAAATAAATAATGGGCTCAAGTCTGCCGAATTGTTCACATGAGATTTATGGATAAATGTAATTTGTGGAATTGAATTTTGTATATTGATTGATATAGTGGATACAATCTCTAGTATTTACTCCTTTGATGCTTTCTCTCTAATACAAGTTAAAACTTAGAATTTCTTGATCTTTCGTCTTCAGAAAGTTGTAGTTGCAAGTCTATGTGAGACTCAATATTCTAGAATTCAAGGAAAATTTGATCTTCTAAGTCTTCACTCTTTTAGAAGGTGATGATCTCGAGTTGACAAGAACTATCTTCAATTTTTTAGAGCTTCAGTTCTTCAGAGTTTTAGAATTTTAATTCTTTCTTCAACCAAAAATCTCCAAAATGAATTGGAAGATCTCTATTTATAGAGAATTTTCATGGACTTTAGGTGGGCTTGGGCCCATTTCCTTGTTGGGGTTAGGGTTGGGGTTGGGATTGAGCCCATTTGCCTATTAGGCTTGGGCTTAGGCCAATTTACTTGACGGGCTTGGATCCATTATTTCTTTGGCCCAGTTTTTACATTAGGGGTTTAAATTGAGTTGAATATGTGAAAACTTGACTACCGAAATCACATTAAATTATTAATATCACAATTTTGCTGGATAGCGTGGAAAAATTTAATTAATCGAAATTTTTTGCTCAACAATGGTATGTAACGACTTATAATAAATGAAAATATAATTTCATTAATAAAGTAAAAAAGTTATTTGTTAAACAAAAAAGTAGATTTCAATAATATTATTAATTTTTACCAATGTTAAATAATAAATATATTTATATAGACTAAAATTAGTAAAAAAAATTTAGAAAAAAGAGATTTATCCATAAATTTAATATTTATTTTTAAAATTTTAAAATATTTTGTTATTAAATTAATTTAAAAAATTTAGTAAATTAGTTATATTAAAATTATATTACATGAGCTATAAGATATTAACGATTTAATAGTTATATATTAAAATAAAATCGAAATACCTTTTCAAATTAATTAACTAAATCATATTTTGTTAATGGCTATGTCCTCTTTACAATCCCAAGATCTTGAGGTTCAAAGCTCATCAACTACAATTTTTTTTTGTTACACTGGTCTTGAGTGTGTTAACATCCTAATATCCTAAAGTTAAGGAATCAAAGTGAAATTTAAATTCTAAAAAAACATAATAAAAGATTGTTGAATAAGAAATTTTGAGACAAATCACAAATTGATCTCAAATTTATCAAATTAATGATGAAAAATGCAAATAATTGAATTTATGACTAATTAAAATGGACATGTGTCCCAAATTAAAAATTGAAGAATAAATTGACCAATAATGATAATGCCACCTGTTTTCATCCTAACCATTGGATCAAGTTAATTATTTTGGTTCAATTAAATATTATTTACCTAGGCTAAGTTTAATTAAGCCTAAAAAATAAGCTTAATTAAGCCCAAAAACTAAATATAACCCAAATCCATGTGGTTAAGCCTATGGGTCTCGTCCATGGACCAACCAGACTCAAGCCTATAAAGTCCACCAGAGAACTCTATAAATAGAGGAGTTCTCCTCATTTGTAAATGATGGAAAATTTTTTACTCCAGAAGGTCTAGAGAGGATTCTCTCAAGAGCTAGAAGACTTCATAACTCCTAAAGTCGACCATCCTCCAAGATTGAAGCTCATTTGAAGATATAGACTTTCTTCCAAGACTCCAACTTCAAGAACATCACGTGTCTCGCTTTCTTAAATCAAGCATAAGCATTCAATTGAGAGAGAATCAGAGGATCAAATTTTAGAGATTGAACTATATCGCATCAAATCAACAAAAATACAACATCAACACTAGTTCAACACCACGAATTAAGTTTCTCCAAAAATCTCGTGGGAACAAATTGGCACGTCCAGTGGGACAATCTCTACCTCTCATCATCTAAATCTACAAGCAAACCAATGACATCAAAGAAAGCTGCATCCAAATCTTCAGCTGCAAGCGTCACCTACACAGGACCCGTCATCCGTAGTCGTTCTAAGAGGATCGTCCAAGAGTAAGATCAAGGTTCTACCATCACGCAGAACATCCTTAAGCAATTGATGGAATCTTCTAAAGCTGGAATTGTCATCAAGGAAAATCCTTTATATAATGATTCTAATTCTGCTTCTAGCAGGTCAAAGAAAGAAGCACACTCTGATGTGATGTCTGTTATGACGAATGATGTAACGGTCGAGGCTGCCATGGTAGAGATGGAGAGAAAAATTAATCTCCTGATGAAGGAAGAAAAATGAATCTCCTGATGAAGGTTGTTGAAGAACAAGACCACAAAATCGTAGATTTAAAAGAGCAGTTTGTTCAAAGCTTGAAAGAAAATGCTTTTGAGTGGTATATCGATCTAGAGCCAGAAAGCATTGGCAGTTGTGAACAACTGGAAAAGAAGTTCATCAACCGCTTTTTACAGCACCAAGCGCATAGTGAGCATGATGAAGCTTACAAACATAAAACAAAGAAAGGGAGAACCAGTCATCGATTACATCAATCAATGAAGAACTCTAAGTTTTGACTGTAAAGATCGAATCACCGAACTATCGGCTATAGAAATGTGCACCCAAGGCATGTATCAGGGACTCCTCTACATTTTACAGGGAATAAAGCTCCGCACATTTGAAAAGCTGGCAACTCGAGCTCATGATATGGAGTTGAGCATCGCCAGCACAGGAACTAAAGATTTTCCTGTTTCTGAAGTAAAGAAAGACAAGAAAGAGATAAAGGGTGCTGAAAAGATAGTGAAGAGCACCGTGAAAAAATCTATGACCATAAACACAACCCCGTTAAAGTTCTCCAAAGGAAAGGAAGCAAAAGCTGAGTAGAAGGATGATGGAAGCGAGAGGCTACGTCTGACTTTAAAAGAAAGACAGGAAAAAGTTTACCCATTTCCTGATTTAGATATAGAAGACATGCTAGAGCAACTACAGGAGAAGCAATTGATCCAGTTGCCAGAATGTAAGCGACTTGAGCAAGCAGGAAAGGTAGATGATCCCAACTACTGCAAGTATCATCGGGTCATTAGTCATCCAGTAGAGAAATGTTTTGTGTTGAAGGAGCTAATTCTAAAGTTGACTCACGAGAAAAAGATCGAGCTAGATTTGGAGGAAGTAGCTCAAACAAACCATGCTGTAGTGACGATAATGTTAAAGGCTCCTTCGTCGAGATTGATTTTAGAACAAAGAGAAAGCTTGGTCTAGTTTGGGACCTTTGAGCCTATAGTTGTCAAATTCTACAAGGAAGTTACATATGAGGATCCTCAAGGAAAGAAAAAACCCATCGTAGAAGATAATGAAGGATGGATAGTTGTGACCCATCGAAAGAAAAGACAGTCGACTCTGATCCAAAGAGAGTCTCACTTCTACCGCAGCTATAGAAGAGGAAATAAGGCTCAAAAGAATTAAAAAAAAAAAGAGGAAGACTCATAAGCTGAAGCTCGTACAAGAGGAAGACATGGAACTTTCTTGACCTCAGCGCTTGGTAACCTTAGCAGACTTCCTTCCAAAAGGCTTCCTTTGTGATCATCAGGATGAAGACTCAGAAGTCGTAGCATGTCATGCTATCAGCACAACGGAGGAAGAAATAATCCCTCCAAGATCACTATAAGAGGAGGGAGTATCAAAAGACCATTCAAGATTCAATTTGGAGGATTTGTTATCACTTTCTCAAGAGACCAAAACCATCCTTATTGATGCATTGTTGAATTCAAGAGCATCAAGTTAGAGCACTCCAACTGCGACATATGAGAGTGCTCCTTATTGTATATCTATAGACTTCTCATATGAGAATTTATTGTTGGGATCTAAACTCCATAATAAGCTCTTGTATCTTTCTAGAGACATTCGAGGTTTTAACCAAGGTAGCCAAAAAACAATAGGCATGATACGGTTAGAACTCACAATTGGTGATCTAAAGGCCAGCGCATTGTTTTATGTCATAGACTCAAGGACCACTTACAAGTTGTTACTAGGTCGTCCTTGGATTCATGGAAATGGAGTAGTAACTTCAACACTATATCAGTGCTTCAACTTTTATCAAGATGGTGTAAAGAAGGTTGAAGCCGACTCTAATCCGTTCTTAGAGGCTGAGTCTCACTTCACATATGCAAAGTTTTATTTAAAGAATGCTAATATCTTAGAAGCTTTGCCTGTAGAAACTCCTCATATAAAAGGAGAAGATAATTCACAACTAAAATCACTTGTAAACACAGAACTACATGAAAGCCCGAGAACCTTTAACTCTAAAAAGGGTGAACCATACACTAGCAGCACAAAATGTATGATCTTAAAGGATGAAAAGACTACAAATCCACCAATTTTGCGTTATGTTCCTTTGTCGAAGCGCAAGAATGGCGAGTCACCATTTGTGGAATCCCCAAAAGGCTTGAAGGTTGGCGACATTGAAGCCTTAAAAGAAAGATTCACTACACCACTAACTAAAATAACAAAGCAGGAGATAAAGATCGACCTGACGGAAGCAAACTTGCCCCAAAGGCGAACAAAAGATGGATTCAATCCCAAGGCTTAAAAATTGATGGCAAAAGAAGGTTATGATTTCACAGCTCACACCGAGTTCAAAAGCTTGAAAATTCATGACCGACCTGAGCTCTCCTCAACTTAAAAGAAGCTTTTACATGAAGGACATGTTATACCTGTGTCGAGAAGAAACTCGGATACAAGTTGCCAGAGCTGATCAATATAACTAGAAAGGGGAAGGAAAGAGTGGTTGACAATAATCATATAACAATAGAGGAGGTTGACGTTACAGATGAAAAAGAAGGCGACAATTAAAGAACCTCAACATTTGATCGAATTAGACCACATGTTTTACGCCCCCTAGTATTTGAAAGACTAAGCATGACAGAGGCAGAAAGAGAAAGTCACCAGTCAGCATCGAGCCTTGAGCAACGTTCGATCTTTCGAAGGCTAATTATGAGTTCCATAAAGGAGAAAACACGTGTCAGGCCTCTATAACACAAGACCATTAGCCTTTGAAAGGCTAGGTATGTCTAAAAAGAAAAATGTACAAGCACCCCGTACTCCAATTTTTAATTGTCTCGGAGATGGAAGCTCACATGTCAACATTGGTTCCAACATGGATACAAAGAAGAAGGAACCAACATCTCGTACGTTAGTTTGGCGTTGAATTAAGCATACAGGCATGAGAACTGTCGTAGTAAGGAGTTTCCTTGCGAGACAAAAGGAGAGGGAGAAATTCATAGCAATGTTCCTTCTCAAATGAAAAGAAAAACCTTTGTTACTCTCAATACAAGTCAAGGTTCGTTGAAGGTAAAAAGACATAGTGTTATACTAACGAATCCTGAAAAGAAAGAGTCAGAACAAGGGGAAGGTGAAATTTCATGTCATCACATCACCATGATTGAGGAATCAAAGACGAAAACTCATGAAGAAGATGCGGAAGATGCCTCGCAGAGTTTAGAGAATAATGGTCGATCTACTGTCGATGAGCTAAAAGAGGTGAACCTTGGTACAATAGAGGAACCACGTCTGACTTTCATTAGTGCATCCCTGTCTAATGAGGAGGAGAATAAACACATGAGTTTTCTCACCAAATACAGGGACATATTTGCTTGGTCGTACTAGGAGATGCCAGAACTTGATCCAAAAGTAGCAGCCCATCATCTTGCAATCAAACTAGGGTATCGACCCATTAAACAAGCTCAACGACGTTTTTGATCGGAGCTTATTCCTCAAATCGAAATAGAAGTCAACAAGTTGATTGAAGCAGGATTCATTCATGGATAATAAACATTGTCCCTGTTAGAAAAAAGAACGGACAGCTTTTCGTTTGTGTAGACTTTTGCGACCTGAATAATGCATGCTCTAAAGATGATTTTCCTTTGTCCATCACAGAAATCATGGTTGATGCAACTATTGGACATAAGGTATTTCATTTATGGATGGGTCGTCTGGATATAATCAAATACGAATGGCGCTCCCAGATGAAAAAATGATAGCTTTTAGAACTCCAAAGGAAATATACTGTTACAAGGTGATGCTCTTTGGATTAAAAAATGTCGGTGCTACTTATCAATGTGTCATGCAGAAAGTGTTTGATAATATGTTGCATAAGTATGTCAAATGTTATATTGATGACCTTGTAGTCAAATTAAAGAGACGACAAGACCATTTGAAGGATCTAAAAGTTGTGTTCGACTGCTTGCAAAAATATCGGTTAAAGATGAACCCTCTTAAGTTTGTGTTTGGTGTGACTTCTGGAAAGTTCCTTGGTTTCATTGTAAGGCATCGAGGGATCGAAATAGACCAGTCTAAGATTGAGGCCTTCAGAAGATTCCAAAACCTAAGAGTTTGCATGACCTAAGAAGTTTTCAAGGACGATTGGCTTACATCCAAAGGTTCATCTCTAACCTGGCCGATCGATGTCAACCTTTTCAAAAGTTGATGAGAAAAGGAGAAAATTTTGTGTGAGATGAGACTTGTCAGAATGCTTTTGATAGCATAAAGAAATGCCTACTTACTCCTCCAATGCTGAGAGCTCCAGTACCTGGTAAGCCATTAATATTGTATATTGCTACACAAGAAAGGTTCTTGGGAGCATTACTGGCACAAGAGGAGGAAAAAGGAAAGGAGTGTGCTCTCTACTATCTAAGCAGAACATTATTTGGGGCTGAAGTTAACTATTCTCCCATCGAGAAGATGTGCCTCGCACTTTTCTTTGCCATTGATAAGTTGAGGCATTATATGCAGGCCTTCACGGTTCATCTAGTGGCAAAAGCAGACCCTATAAAGTATGTTTTGTTCAGGCCAATTATCTCTGGACGCTTAGCCTACTCCAACAATATGGCATTGTCTATATTTCCCAAAAGACGATAAAAGGGCAAGCATTAGCATAATTTTTAGCAGACCACCTAATTCCTTCGGATTGGAAGTTATGTGAAGACCTGTCAGACGATGAGTTTTCTTCACAGAGGTTATGGAACCTTGGACTATTTACTTCAATGTTCTTCACGAATGTTAGGAAGTGAACGTGACAATTTGATTGATGAAGAAGATTGAAGTCAACCTATCATAGAGTATCTTAAACATAGAAAGCTTCCAATGGATTCCCGTCATAAAATGGAGGTACGAAGAAGAGCTGCACACTTCATTTATTACAAGGGAACCTTATATCGTCGTCCTTTTGAAGGGCTTTTTCTTCGATGCCTTAGAAAGGAAGAGTCGATAAAAGCTCTAAAGGAAGCACATGCAGGTATTTGTGGAGCACTTCAATTGGGACTAAAGCTTCAAGTCCAGCTAAGAAAAATGGGATACTACTGGCCTAAGATGATCCAAGACTCAATAGACTATGCAAAGAAGTGTGAAGCTTGTCAATACCATGCAAACTT
>JBBPDI010000002.1:7930513-7955077 GCA_037974545.1 Cucumis variabilis
CGACGGAGCAAAGGGTTTGGAGGTCAAGCTTCAGGAGGATCTCCATTAGAATGGTGTGAGGAATTCTATGCAGTGCCGTTTTTTCATGGTCGAGCTTTTTTAGGTTCGATGTTCAACCATGAAGGAAGAAATGGAAAATTTCACCAAATAGCAAAGAGTTTGATAAGACTCGCTCATTTCTAAAATTTTATACTGACTTCTTTACTATGTGAATTACCATTTGTTTGTAGCTCTTAATTTAAAACAAGAAAGTTTAAACGTCTCTTTTCTTGTTTTCGACTCTATGTTTCTGTAATGGATGTCCTTATTTTATAATGCTACGAAAAATGTTTGATATTTGATAGTTGATAGTAAGAGGAATAATTCATCTATCTTATATAAAGTTTTGGTTTATGATTTTTTTCAATGTGAGATTCTCAATATACTTCTTCAAGATGATGCTATGTTTGGTTAACCAATTTTAATGGAATCACGATTTATTTGTATTTAGTTAAATTCTCATTTGGGCTTATGGACTCTTATACCAATTTGATACCATGAGATTTCATTTCAAAACCAATTAATATTTTATGGAGTTTCACTTCAAATATCTCAAAATGAACTAATCATGGTGAGTGCATGAATTGACTTACCATGCTTGTAAGCAATATCTGGATGAGGAACAAATAAATGAGTTTTTCTATCTGTCTTTGGTACTGTTCCTTATCCTTTACTTTTTCATCTGCCGCTTCTAATTTCAAATTTGATTCAATAGGAGTCTGAACTACCTTGCACTCGATAAACTTTTTTCTTCAAATAAATCAATAATATATTTTTTCTTTGGTTCTTGCAAACTCCATTCCTAGGAATTACTTTAATGTTTCTAGGTTCTTGATTTGAAGCACACTTGCAAGTGTCTTTTCTAAACTTGCCAATTCTGCTTCATCATAACAACCTCAGCTACATACTCAATTAAAATCACTATTTTGTTATTTGCAAAATAATATTTGTAAAAAAAATTGTGTGATCAACTGAACTTTGAAGGAACCCAAAACTTGTAACTACTTCCAAATCATTCAAACCATGTTCTAGGAGATTGTTTGCGTCCATATAAAGACTTTTTTAGTTGCATACTTTCTTCTTTCCAAAGTTTATTTCGAAACCTAATGATAAGCTTGTAGGCACTTATTCTTCAAGATCACTATTGAATAAAAATGCATTTTTTACATCGAGCTCGTAAAGTGGTCAATCCAAATTCGCTATAAGAGATAACAGAACCTTGATATAATTAATTTTAGCATTAAGTGCAAGAGTTTCTAGAAAATTAATCTCATATGTTTGAGTGAATTTTTTTGCAACTAGCCTTACTTTATATCTTTCAACTCTACCATCAACATTGCATTTAATGGTAGAAACCCATTTACATCCTATTATTAAGCTCTTCTCTCGACAAAGCTATTATTTCTCATGTATTATTTTGTCTTAGAGCATCCATCTTCTCTCAAATAACTAGTTTTCAATTTGGATCATCTAAGGCGTTTTTGTATATTTTCTTGGAGAAAATATGTTGTCTAGGTTAGAGGTAAAAACTTTATGACTATTTGACAAATTATTGTACGTGATATATACATTTTCCAATGGGAGATTTAGTGCAAGTTCTAGTACTTTTTTCTCAAAACAATAAGAATATTAAGATCAAAGTCGATTTGCAAGATATCTTCCATGGTTGGAAAAACATTGGACAAGCACTACTACAAAAACAACATTACTTAACGTTTACAATTAAGAAATTGTCAAATAATGTATAAAAACGTCAAGAATAATGAAAAAAAGAGGATGTTGGCAAAATTTTCCAAATTTTTTTCATTCTATTTTTACTCGACGCCTTATAAACGTCAAGTAATTTGAATATTGTTTTTTAGGGTTTTAGATGAAAAATTGAGGAAGGTGCCCAAAACCCACAAATCTCTCCTATGCCAAACTGCACACCCCAAACCCCATCATCAATTCTTCTATCCTCTCTTCCTCACATGAACATCGGTACTCCATGCAAACGATGACTAGACGCAAACGTAGGTACTCCACACGAATGATGATCTTTGCTTCTAAATGTTGACCTTCGTTGGCTACTTCCAAATGGTGATTTCACTGTTGGGTAGCCAAGCCCTAAACTAATGCAAGCCTTTAATGGTAAAAATCGTACCCCTCTGTTTTGTGTTAGATGTGATAAGAGATTTCTTATGAAATGTGTAAGTTTGATCGTTGTTAGGGTTCCAATTGGATATTGGCTTTACACCAAATGTTTTGGTTGGAGAAGGGAAAAGAAGTAAGAATGCTCTCGAATTTGTTAAGACTTGTTGTGGTTATGTTTTGGGAAAAGGCTCTGTTCTTAAAATGTACTTCTTTCCTAGGCAAAGAACTCCTAGTTATATGCAAATTCATGGTGCAACTCACGTGTTCAAGGTATAATGTGCACTTTTTCTAGTTTATTGGAAAATTGCAAAAAAATAGGCCAATTTTGGAGGGGTTGATGACTTTGAAGATTGAGTTTGAAAAAAGTTGAGATTTAGGACAATTTAATAGTGGATAGTCAATTATGCCCTTAATGAAATTTTTCTTCTCGTTAACCTAAAACACAATGTAAAAAGAAAAAAATTCTACTTTCTCCTTCAACACTTCTGCGAACACTTCTCCTGCAACACGTCTGTGAACACTTCTCCTGCAACACGTCTACAACATCAACAACAACAATAGTGAACGTCCATTAAACGTTTGCAACATCAGCAACGATGAGACAATTTCCCATTCTACGCATTTTAATTAATTCATCCTTTGTTCACTTTCTTCATGTAATTTTCCTCATGTCTGATGACCTCCATTTCAAACTCATTTTTCCTTTCCATTTTTGTTTCCTATAGAAAGAAGTTTTATTTTCTTACGTGTGTGTCCTTTATGAAATAATGTTACTAGCAATAAAAAAGAGGTTTTCATTACTTGTTTTATCATCTAAATAGGACAACAAGACAATAAGAATTTGTTGGTCCATAGGTGAATATGTGTGATTCATATCTGCATGATAAAATAAATGTTTTATCCCATCATTAGTTAAATTATAATGACTAGGAAAGAACTAAAAAAAAAAGAAAAAAAAAAGAGCAAAATACAATACAACAAGCATTGAATCAATAGTTGATGAAGAGGGACAAACTTGGGAAAGTTCCTCCGAGATGCCTCGAGATGAAAAACAGAAGGATTTAGATTTTAAAAATCAGGGAAAAGTTTCCCCGAGATGCCCCAAAATGAAAAATAGGAGGAAAATGTTTTAAAACTTGGGGCAAAGTTGCCCCAAGATACCTCGAAATGAAAGCAAAAGGATTTATATTTTAAAACTCGGGGCAAAGTTACCCTGAGATGAAAAATATTGATTTAGTTTTTGAAACTCGAGGCAAAGTTATCCTGAGATCACCCCGAGTTTCAAAACTTGAGGCAAAGTTGCCACGATCTCGGAGGAACTTTGTCCCAAGTTTTAAAACTCAAGATGATCTCGGGGCAACTTTTTCCTGAGTTTTAAAACATTTTCCTTATGTTTTAAAATATATGCATCAAATTTTTACGTCTCTCAAATTCTCTGAAGTGCTTTTACACATATTTATTTAGTTTTAGCTGCAGTAAATTGTTCAACTACATTTGTCAATGTTTGTTGGCAGCATATTCAAAGGTCGTCTACCCAGTTGGGAATCAGGCAAATTAGAAGAAAAGTGAAGACTATGTGCATATGATTGTCTTACCTCTGAAACTAGTGAAAAGAGTTTGTCAGCCAAAGAAAAAGAGAGTTCTAAGTGTCGGTAAAGCTCTTAAATTGCATAAGCGTGATGAATGTAAAGAAATAGGCCACAATAGATTAACATGTACAATCCAATTGCATACACCGAAAAGTCAAGTATACAAGATTAGTCAATATATCAGATCCTGCAACTAGGAGAGAGTTCTTTTGCAATTAGATTTATGAGTCCCTTTGGCCCTTCATTTTTATTATTATTATTATTATTTTTTGTTGTTTTTTTTTTTGTTGTTTTTTTAATTTTTTGGTCTGTAGTCACCAAAGACAAGTGTGGTTGAAGAGTAGAATAAAAATTGTGAAGTATATTTTATGTGTTTATAATATAACTATTTGGAGTGACCTACATGAAATGGACCATGGGTTTATAAATCCTGCTATAAAAAAAATATGCTTTCATAAATTCTGTAAAACCCAAACCCTAAATAAGCTTGAGTCTTTTTAAAGAGCTTGGAATGTTAGATTTTGAGTGAAGTTTAGATGGGAAATTAAAAACTCAAGTAGTGACATATTAAGTATGTCATGGTAAGAAGGAAAACTAAAGATGAAGAAGTTGAGGTTGAAGTCGTGATGGGATTATGGAAGAAACATTGAGGAAAAGATGATTGTTAGCCAAGTGACATAGTTTGTGTCACACCTCATCCCGCAACACTTTCTCACTAGGCCAGAGATGTGGCTTGAAGCAACTGATATCACTCCCCTTTTGAACGACACAACTGACCCTTAACCTGTAACCTTTAAAAGAAAAACAAGTGAAAGCTAACACACAAACTTAAATACAACTAAAAGCAACTCTTTACAATTACACAAACTTTAAATAAGTTTTACACAGACATTTAAAAACAACCAAAAATACATTGAAACAGACTTTAACTCCAACCCTTTAACAACTAAAACCAAATTGGTCTGGCAATATTAAGTCTAACATCTCGAGCAGCACAAAATGTGCCTGAAAAGTGAAAAACATTTTGAAGAATGTGAGCTAGTCGAGCCCCGTGAGTGATAGATTTTCAAATAATATTTCATAAACTTTTTAAACAGTAAACATAATGATAACATAAATACTTTAACTTTGGCAAACATTTATAAACAATAAACCAAATCCTTGCTTTTCTTAAACATCAACACTTTAACTTGATAAACATTTAAGAAATAGTAAATCAAATCCTTGTTTTTCCTTTTCGTAACCCAAGCATCTACTCCTACGACGTGGTAGAGTGAACTCAATACCAACTGTAAATTTCAGAGATGGGCATCCCCAATCCGAGTTCCTGCGAAGTAGGCGTTCTTAGCTCGATCCTGAAGATAAGCGTCCTTACCTCAAATTCCTTTGCGGCCAAATACCTACCTCGTAAAGGGCTAATTTGAGACATCTTCGTTTTGATAAAACATTTATAAATCATATGCTTCAAACCTTTTAAAAATCCTTTTGGATAAAGCAGCCTTTAAACATAGTCGTACCTTGATAAACTCCTTTTCTCTTCAGCTTTAAACATTTAATAGTAAACATGCTTGTATAAATACATCGATGAAATCTCATGCTTGAAAATCATTCATTAAATAGACAGGTCAAATATTTAACTCAAATCATACATAAAATAATGACTTAAAATCATTCTCAAGCTTAAACACTTTGGAAACTTAGTATAGACATGTTTGCTTGTAAATTTCATTAGTAAATTCATTAACAAATACATGCATGTCAAAATATTTCTAAACTCCTGCTTTAGAAATAATTCTTGGAAATCAGTAAACTCTACATTTAGCTCAACATTACTTTAAACATTAACTTTAAGAACATGCTTTGAAATCACTTAATAAATTCATTTTCACTCACAAATACAAACTTTAGATCCTTGGTTTATAAGTCTGCTTGATCTCCTCTTAACTAAAGCTTGCTGCCAAACTACCCTCTCGCTTTAGCTTAAACTCTTGCATGTAACTCAACTTCTCTCTGCCTTTTCTCTATGCCTCTTCTCTCTACCTTGCCCTGGGAATGAAAATAGTGAGAAATGAGAGTCTACTGACCTTAAAAAACTCATTACGTCTGAAAAACACTAACTTTGTCCGTTAGAGATTTCCAAAAATTTGTTCGTTGCGCATCCATTAAGTGATCTTGGTCAAGATTAGTCCAAGATCCACCAAGATTTACTCTTTTCTCGACCAGACAAGCACCAAGATCAAGTCCGAGAACCCTATATTTTCCATTTTTTTAATCTAGTCCTGCCCGAACACAACCTCAAGATGGCCCAAGTTCTCTTTACCTTTCGCTTCGTGCTTCCAATCTCGGTCGGACACAGCCCCGAGATTTTCCGAGAGCATAACTCCAAACCTTTCTATCCTTCATATCGGTCAGTCATAGTTCGAGATTGCATTGAGATTTTTCTATAAAGTGTAAATATTTTGTCAAATGTTCTATTTTTAACAATTTTCCTCATAAAAAATATACCATAAAATTTTGTAATTTGAGTTTAAAATACCCCTAAACTATCAAAAGTTTCAAAATGTCCTTAAACTTTAAAAATGGTTAAAAATACCCTTGTCGTTAGTTTTGAATGAAAACTGTTAAAATTTTATTTAAAAAATATCTCTGGTCAATTGCAAAGTTTCATAAATATTGTTAAACTTAAAAGAAAAAAGTTTAAAAGTATTCTCATCAATTCAATTTTTACTCCAAAATTTTCAACATCCAAAATGAAAACCAAAATTAAAAGTTAAAACATAAAATACCACAAAATTCCAAAACAAAAATTTCTCCTTAAAACATACTAAAATAATAATCAGTCAAATAAACAAAAATGTATTTAGCTATTAACACACACTAAACTATTATCATATAACTTCATTCAAACAATTAAGTCCTAAAAATATCTTGATGCTTCTATATTATTCTCTTTATTCTTATTGGTGTCAATATACTTACTAAGATGTACAGTTCTATTATTTATTTGTATGAAAGAAGAGAGGAGAAAAAAGAAAAAAAATAGAAAAGTAAAATGATATTAATGGCTTACTAAAGGACCCGGTTTAAAGACGTTTTTAAGCTTTTGAAAGTTTAAGGACATTTTTTATACAAACTACAAAGTTTAAGGATGTTATTTTATAACTTAACCTCAATTTTAATAATAGCTCATAAAAGAATAAGTTGTTAATAACAAATCAATAACAGTAATATATATAATTAATTAAATTGTTGATATTGAATGAACTAATCCAAAGGGTCGATTCAAGTCCAATCTAAGTTGAACTTAATTTTTTTTAAAAAAAAAAAAACTAAATTTTGGGATGTCTACTTGACTTTTGGCAAAGAAAAAACAACTAAAAGAATAAAACTTCTAGCAAAAACACATGCCTCGCACAAACTTGAAGTTTTTCAATATGCTCGATTTTCGCTATTAATATCATATAATTGATATTTATATCTTTTTTAAAAATGATACGACTTGAATCAAGTCAAGTAGATACACCCAACATTCTTACTAAGTGGATAATTGGCATTTATATTAGTGTGTAATTTATGAAAAATAAAGTGACATTTATATTAGTGTGTAATTCATGAAAAATAGTGTAAATGGAATATACGAGACCATCTATCAGTTTTTCATAGAATTATAGTAGAAAGTGTACGAGACAGTTTGCAATCCAACGGATTCAATAGGGAACCCTAATTTGCTTCCATTTTGAAATTTGAATTGGTTTTTTTTATATTAGATTTGATTCAATTTAACAAAAAATATATATTTGATTTATTTTCATTTAATTTCCTTGAAATATTCAAATATTAATTTATTTTAGTTTCTGGAAAACAAAAGATATATTTTTTATTAACCAAATATTAGATGTGATTTTTAACTGAAAAAAGTTGATTAACCAACTCAACTCAATTCGATTGGGTTAGGTCTCGGTTGGAGAGTTGAAAAATTCTCAACTCAACCCGAATTAACCTGAATTAATATAGTATATATATAAAAAAAGAAAAGAAAAGAAAAGAAATATATGTATATTATTTAATTAAAAAACAAATTAGGTAGTATAAAATTTTGAATGGTGTATGTTTGAAATTTAAATCTAATAATTTTAAACTTTTATAACCATAATAAAATAGAAAAAAAATATAGACAATTCAACCCGAAAATATAGGTTGGGTTGAGAATGTGTTCCAACCCAACTCGATTTCACCCCTACCAAAAAGATAAAAAAGTTTTTTTCATTAATTTAAAAGATTTGATTTTTTTGAAAAGCAATATGATTTTCTGTTACTGTGTAGTTTCTGAAAATACAAGTAAATGGAATTGTTGAATATGAAAAGATCAAAATATTTTTTTATTAACCGAATATTAGATTTGATTTAACTGAAAAAAAAAAGTTGATTGATAAACTTTTAGTTTACTTTATTTTGATTCATTTTGATTTACTAAAACGATCAAAAGATTTTTTTTTTCATTAACCTAAAAGATTTGATTTTCTAAAAACCAATATTTTACTTAAGTATAGTTCATATAATTAGCAAAATTAATGCCTTATTTCCATTTTTTACAAACAAGATACTATCTATTGTTTCAATTTTCCCTGTTTGTTATGACTCTATTGATTTTTTTATGGCACGTAAACTGAAATTTCACGTATCACGACTGTTGTGTTGAAAGATTTCGACAAAGCGACGGTCAAATGATTGCCTTGTTATGATTGAGCAAGGCAAGTTTTTTTTTTTTTTTTTTTTTTTCTGCTGGTAGAACTTAAAGGTGGAGAGCGATAGAGGAAAGAAGACAAAGGGTTTTTTCTTGTTTCATGTGTGTAGGGTGAGAGTCCTTGAATTGTGTATTAGGGTTGCAATCTGTCATTCAGAGTAATTACCTTGGTATGCCTTAAATGTTACAGTGTACTTGAGTGGAGTTCTATTGGTAGAGACGGTATTAAAATTCTTGAAAAATTGTCAAAAATAGGTCATTTTTTTTAAGAGTCAAATTGACAGTGAAAAGTCAATTTTATCCTTTATGGGCGATTAGGCAATTTCCCATTTTAAGAAGGATAATAAATTTATCCACAATGCTGAACATCTGCAACGATTAGGCAATTTTTCATTTATGCATTTTAATTAATTTATCCTTCCATCTCCGATGACCTCCATTTCAAACTCATTTTCCATTTCCACCTTTTTCAAGGTCTTTCTTATTCTCCATCTCCAGTGACCTCCATTTCAAAATTCTACATAAATAAACCTACCATTTTCACCTACGGTTTCTCCTACCTCCTCATTCCCTTTCCACTTAAACATTGGTGAATGAGGATGATGTTTATTATGAAGTTTGGAAGTTATGTTGATTGGTTGTGGTGGTACTATTCGGTTATACAATAATTTGTTAAAAGTCTCGAAAGAAGCTAGACACCATGTGTTTGTTAAAAGTCTCAAAAGAAGCTGGACACCATGTGTTTGTTAAAAGTCCTGGTTGTTGTTCGGCATTTGTAGAATTTTCATTTTTGGCTGCATAGTTTAGGCTTGGTCATTCACTAAAGTCTTGGTGGGCTATCCATGTGATTATGGAATTGTGATGTTGCTCTTTATTTATGTGAGATTTTATATATTTTGCCTCAATGAATGTTGGTTTTATGTTAAATGGGATGACTTACTAATAACAATTTGTTTGTAGTGTTGATCATGCTTTTGCCTTTTAAGATGAGAAAAATATGTAGGGATAAAAATCAAACTTTCTTGTGCTACTTGTACTAAAAACTAGCAATAATTTACATGAATTGACAACATCATAATATATCCAAATGAGAAATATTGTGTTTGATCATATTTACTACTCGGAACCATGTGATATGGGAAAAGAGAGAATGGCCCCCATTTAGTCACGATGCCATTTAGAAAATTGGCTTTTGTTTGATTCTACACACAACATATGTTACATTATTACACTAAATAAGTACTGAAATTGAGAAGACCAACTCATTTGGAACACTTTTTTGGACTACATGCATGCTTTTTATCACTTTTAGGTACTTATATTTTATCTCTCATACTTGTTGCACACTCCATTCTAAACTTTCACTATGGGTTTTGAAATCAAAATTTTACCTCTCTTATCTATTCCTTTTTGTTTTAGGCTTTCGTTATGACATCGACAACAACTAACACACCCATGTACAAGATTAAGTTGTCCCATTATTTTCAAGCTCTAGTAAGTTGTTTGTCTCATTTGGAAAACACAAAATGTAGTATTAAGGCCAAATTCAAACCAAATATATTAGCCTTGTTTGGAAAAACAAGGTTTGGTCACTTTTTGGATATAAATAGCATCTTCAATGGGTCACTCACTGATTACTTATTGTTAAGAGAGGTGAAAGATGAAATGAAAGATCGTATATGTTTCTTGTTAGGAGGTGTTGTTCTTACTTTTGGTAGGAGAGAGTTTAACATTGTAATCAGTCTATGGAGTCCCAAAAAAGGGTCTATTCAATATGTTGGGAATAATAGATTGTTGGAGAAGTTCTTTAAAAACAAAAAGTCCATTTATATAAGCGAGTTAGAGGACACATTTTTGTGAATAAGTTCATGTCCAACTTCTAATTTTCTGTCGAATATAACTTCCAATTTATGTTTCCATGGACCACAAGTTTCAATTTATATATAGATTCTACATTAATTTGGGGCACTTTTACCACAAACTCTCATCCAAGCCATTCTCATTAATTTGGGATGTAATCAATTTGAAAACTGCATCTTTTTTTATAGCATAATTTTTTTACCTGCATATTTTTATATTTTTTTATAGCAGAATTTAAGAAATCGTATTTTTTTCATAGCATAATTTATAAACCCACAATCCATTTTAGATAGGTCACCCTAAATAGTTATATTATAGGGACATTTCTAAAAATAACAAAATAAATTAAAATATTTACAAGTTATAGCAAAATTTTAGATTTTATCACTAGTCTTCTATCACTCTAGCATATCAATGACTATCAGTGATAGAATTTGCTATAGATTGTAAATATATTGTAAAATCTACTATTTTTAAAAATTTCCCTATATTATAAACACCTAAAATATACTTTACAATTTTTATTTAATTCTTCAACCACACTTGTCTTTGGTACTATGTACTAGAAAAAAAAAACAATTTTTTTTTAAAAAAATGAAGGGCCAAAGGGACCCATAATTTTAATCCTTGTATAGTCGACTTCTTAGTGTGTGCAATTGGATTGGTACACGTCAATCTGTTGTGGCCTATTTCTTTACATTGGACACATTTATGTAATTTGGGAGCTTCATCGATACTTAGAATCCTCTTTTTCTTCGGTCGACTAACTCTTTTCATTACTTTTAGAGGTAAGACACTCATATGCATAGTCTTCCTTGTCTTCCAATATGACTGATTCTCAAATGGGTAGACGACCTCGAAATATGCTGCCAACAAACATTCATCAGTGTAATAATTAACACATAAACTATAAACATTTATATTGTGATCCCGTGCTACAATAATAAATTGTATAAATATAAGTTATTATAGCCTCTTTCATTAGAATAATGAGGTCAAAATAGAGAAGATGTATGTCAAAACGCGTAGTTTATATTGAAATTGTATAAATACTTAGAGATGGATCTTACATAAGCTTTCATGCATGTGTCACCATGCTTACAGTGTCTTAACATAGGATTAATAAAAAGAAGAAATAAGTGAATCGTAGAGGATCTCACACCAACACTATGCGTTTCGGGTGACAAATAACCCTATTAGGCAAGAAGACCGAAGTACAACAAAGGAAAGCAGTTCACTAAAAGACAAGAATGGGAGTTGGAGATGATGTAACTCGCAAAGACACCTTTCGACGGGCGATGCTGACATGCTCAGAAGAATAGAAATTTCTTACTGAAAGTTTCCTATAATAGAACACCACCTCCACCATAACAGAGGATCAGGCATGTATGGGCCAAGAGGTCAGACATTTGAATAGATCGGTCGAGAGGTCCAAGTGGGCCAAAACCTAGAGAGAGAAATGGAAAGGAATAACCTCTCCACCGTCTGTAAAAGAGTTTCTTCTTCTTTTATGATTAGTCATAAAAGTGAGAGTTGAGCTTTCAATGGGAGAAGAACCCACGTTTCATTTGTCCCCTAACTTGTAATATTCTTCATCTTCTTTGTCTTCCATTTTTTTTATTTCTCTACAATATATGTCTTTATATTGTACAATGGTCGAAGACCTACATTCTTTAATGTATTGCATGATTATACCTTTTCAATTCAACGTGTCTTAACTTTCCATTCGTCGATGTGTTATTAGAGGTTAAAGTTAGTGATGACTTTTTGAAGTTGAGCTTATGATTCTCATCGCATTAGTTGAGCTATGTTCATCGCTTGGCCAGCGTAAATCACCAACTACTTGAGAGGGTAAGTAGCAAGGATAAGGCTAACTCGTACAAGGAAGAGTTTGGCAACAAGCTCCTCCTTAGTGAAATAATTTTCGTCATTGGTATCCCGAAAGATGAACAAGTGTGGACTCTAGGCACTGAGAGGTTATTGTCCTTAAAAGTGAAGTTGTACAAGTATTAAAAGCAAAAACTTCTAGAACTAGCTTGAATTAGTATGCTTAGTCACTTGAATCTCGAAAGGTAAGCAAGTGTGACGTTTAAAGACTTTGAGAGAAGCTCGCCTTAATCATGAACTGGTGAAGTAAGTAATGTCGCATCGAGGGACTCATATTGCTTAATCGCATAATAATGTGTAGACCTTCCTTTGACCCCTTTCTCACATACAAATTAGTTTGTATCATCGATCGCAATTCATCTCCTTTCCTTTTTACAGTCTCTTTAGGCATAGGTGGGAGTTATAGTTCATTCTTTATTCTTTATACTATTCAATTTATTCTTTTATACCGCTTGATTGACAAGTAAACTCTAGAATTAAGCTTTGATGTCAATTCTCTGTGTTCAACTCTGGATCGCCTAGATAAACCTATTGCTTCGCTTATACTTGGGCAAGCAGTAGGAAAAATTGTATTCAACAAGGGTTTAGTGATTGCACATAGTGAGTATTGAAAGGAATAAAAGCCCTATGGCAACACAAGATTTTACAAAACTATTACTCAATTTAATTTGGGAATCCCAAAATACCAGTACATAGGCAAAAGAAATTAAGAAACTAGTTTTCTTAATAAGACTTAAAGGCTAAACATGCTTTCTAATTATAGATTAATTAGAGAAAGAAAACTTACTTGTTTATGTTTATGAATCTATTAAGTAATTCTTCAAATTGGGACACTACCTGTCGAAGACCTTCCTATCCTCTAGGATAAGATTGGTTTGTGGGAACCAATTAGAATGGGAAAAAGTTTAGAGATATTTGAAAGAAACTATTTTCTTTTTGTAGAGAGCAAAAACATTGGCTTCTTTTTCTTGATTTTTACGTTAAAAACAACTATTTTCTTCTAAATATTTATAACTTTCTTTCCTTCTTGGAATAGGAAAATGAGTAGGAGAGAATCATGAGATTCTATTAATTTTAAAAATATTAAATTAATAAAAATATTAACTATTAATTAATTAACCATTAATCAATTAGTTAATAATTAATTAAATCATATTTAATTAATATTTAATTCAAATCTTATTTGAATGAATATCTCTTCAATATCTTATAAATTTATATTAATATAATAAATTATATTTAATTAATATTTCATTCAAATCTTATTTGAATGAATATCTCTTCAATATCTTATTGATTTATATTAATTTAATTAAATCAAATTTAATTAAATAAAACTAAACTATTAATTAATTTTTTAATTAATTAATAGCTAAATTATATATCTTATATTTAACTTAAATTAAATTTGAATCATATTCAAATATAAGTTTATCTCATAACCAATAAATTTAATATAAATCCAATTCACATTAAATTGATATTTGAACTCCTTCAAATATTGTATCTCTCATAAATTAATTTTGAATCATATAGAAAATTAAATTTATATATTAAAGTTTGATAAACTTTATATTGTAATGTATCACTATACATTAAACTAATTGTCAAAGTAAATTTGAAAATTTTAAATTACAACCAATACAAATAAATCCCATTACCCTTTACAAGCTAGAAAGGGCACCTAATGGATCTACAAATCAGAATCTACAATGATTTGAGATTAATTGGCTAAACTCATTAACCACATTAATCAATATTTGTTAACTGTGTGTACACTACATTAAAGACTTACAGCTGAACTCTTCTCACTGCAGATATATTTTTGTGTCCATGGATATAGATCAATAATAGTAAGTTAGTCATGCACGAGTGTTCGTAACACCAACTGGATTAATTTACCATTTTACTCGTGGGTTACCTCTAATCCTTAAATACTAGTGTTTCTCTAATGAACAACTTGTTTATAGTCCTATCAATAAACAGGAACCCCTCTCGTGCCATAGAGAGGGTAGGGTCCTTTATTCAAGTTCTGAAGACACTATTTAAGGAAACACTCATCTACTTACCCTAAAATAGGGAATGAGTGAATTTCATCTTGTGTAATTATGTTCCTAGCTCCTCACTCGATCTTGTCCTCAAAATGATAAGTTTATTGAGTTGGCAATCTGGCCACTCTCACCTGTACAAATCCAAGGACAATCCCTCGCGAACAAGAGTTCATAATACACTCAGGATTAAGACTAAGTTATCTAAGTCATCCTAATAAAATAGAAACCTAACTAGTTAACTGAGTTTCATCTAGTGGTTACTATTTCATGGTTTGGTCCTATGCAAACTCATTACATAGGATACTCTCATTCGCATGTTAACCACACGAACGTGTTGGATCATTACGTTTATATCTAATACAAAGTGAGTCGAATCCATAGTGTTACCAGGATAAGGTATCCAACTTTATCCCTATACTATAGACCCTTTAAGCTGATCTAGAACATTGATCCCTCTATGTCTCTACATACTGTTTAAGACTCATCAAACAGCTTAGGATGTTAGTTTATTGGATCCGGGTTATTAAGAGTAAACTAATAATATAATCAATAACAATTATTATAATAATAACATTTTATTAATAACGGTCAATAGATTATATTTACAATCTATGAGTTTTAGAACATAAATACCAACAAGTATTGCACGTACAGTGATCATGACCAATGACTTGTCACATAGAATTAATTATACCTTTTAAGGCCTCAGTTAACTTATGCGACATCCCGACCAAGTGTTTGGCGCTATAAGCTAACAAACCACAAACCACAATTAAAATCCCAAACAAACACCCATACACAAGCTTACATAAATGACATGTGAGCATGATAGTTGCTCAACTTGAAACTCCTTGCAAGTGCACTCTTAAGTATGAAGATTTACGATCTCCTCCTTATGTAATTCTTTCACATGGAATTGGTAACAGTTAATTGAGTTGACCTTCATTGTTAAAGTGTATTCTTGTTTCTTTTATAGAACTAATTCTTTTCATTTGGTCAATGTAGAAGTCACTGTAATGCTTTCTTCTCGACGCTCCTAAAACTAATGCGCTGTAGCAAAGCTTTCACATGCTTAAGGAATGAAGTATTAGGCAAATCTCTAGGTTCTTTCAATATAGAATTCATGGACTTTGTTATATTTGTTGTCATCATGTTATAGCGTCTTTATAGGCAGTGAACACGAAACCACCATGCTATTCCAATATCGTTTAAATATTTCCCTAAATCATTAGGAACTGCAATAATACTTCTCCATGTTTCTAGAAACGTTGATTCATAATATGTTCTCGATGCATTGTAAAACAAAGTAGCTACCGTGTCATTCTGATACTTAATATTCAAATTTTGAGTCAAATGTTAGACATAAAAGGTCATAGAATGTGGAGGGTAAAACCGATGAAATATCTTTGGAGAAACATGTTTTTCGATCTGTCAAGAAACCTAGATTAGGCACGTCCCTTACTGCATCTTTTTATTTTTCTAAAAACTATTGTATTGAGGTATCTAGTCACACCCAGATCCGCTGAAACAACCATAACACAGGAAGTAGTGCAAATAAGACACGATTTACCTTGAAACTGGTCTTATCGTCCAACTCAAATTTAACTCCTTTAAACTACCAAGCAATAAAGATAAACATAACGCAACATAAGTCAACTTAAACTTTTATTCAACAACATGTGTTTAGTACATGAACATACAATTACAACACCTTGACCAAATTAATGTCTAAACGCCAAAGACACTCATCTTAAATCCTTTACCTTGCTTAAACTCCAAATACTTTAAATAACATGCTTGAGGCGATAAGCTTAATGCAGTCAACATTCCAAAACTTAATCTTTTAGACAAAATACGTTTCATACGTAGTATACAATACAACTTAACTAAAACTTAAACGCCTGGTAACTTCTCCTCTGGTAGGCTCTTTTCTTTTCCTCCTCTTTTTGGCCTTAACACCAAATCCGAAAAGATAAAATTTTAAAACATAAGTCTAAAAGACTTAGTGAGGTTTTATGAAATCCTTTTCTCAATACCTTTCCATAAATCATTTCTTAAAACCTAACATTAGTTTTAAACAGAAACATATTAGATCTTGTAAATATAACATTTCGCATAAAACATCATCTCGTATAAACACACATTAGTCACAATCATTCCTTTCGTCAAGGATCCCGAATCGTTCTTTACGTTTGATCTAATTACCTTGCATTTAGACTACTGTATCAACAGCATCCAAGAACATACATATTCGTCCTTGTTACTCAGGTTGCCTAATACAATGCAGTCCTTTTCTACATTGGTCGGCTTCACTCCACCATGGAGGTCTTTTCTACATGGTTGCATTGAACCTTATGTGCACATAAGAGTTAACTCATTCAAAGGAAGCAACTAATGGTTTGAAGACCATTTCTTAATCAATATTATAGTCATCAAATCAAGCTTTAAACATTATAAAACATGTTTGAAAACATGTAAGCTTTTCATGGAAATCTTTTTTTAAACACTCTCATTTGAACTCACCTTTCAAATCCATATGACAAATCATAATAAATTTTTTACTGCATTTAAGAAATACATTCATAAATACTTTGAGAAGCAAACCACTCACAAATACTTAGCCTTAGAACAAAAAATCTCTTCTTCTTTTTCTTCTTTCTAGCCTAGCCTTCTCGCGGAAACAAAATGGCAGCACTTCAACACTTCAAAATTTCTAGAAATCTCTCTTACTTAGTGACCCAGATCCTTTATTTATACTACTCTTTAACCCAGATTAGTCATCATTAGTTCTTTGTCCGATTACCAGCTCCTACTTAAAACCTACACGTGTAAAATTAATATTTATCTTAGTCATGCTTAAATTCTTAATCTTACACGTTAACCCCCGTCAAATCAAATTTGACTTTTTCTCGCCAAACCTTTCTTCTCGCCTAATTCCATCTAGCGAATAGCTTTAACTGCTTAACATAACCTTTGAAGGTCTTAACGCGTAACTCTTCTTGTGAACTATCCAACTTTTTCCTGAAGACTCTTTCTCTTGTGAGCCTTTAGACTAGTCCTACAAAAATTCCTTCTTTTCTCAAAACTTTCTCGCGAACTAACTTCTTAATCGCAAAACTTATACTTAACCATATAAGATTTTATCACTTAATCCTTTCCATAGATTGATTCAAATACCAACTTCTTATTGCTAAGTCTTATTTCAAAACACACCATCTTATCCAAAACGTAAATTTTAAAACACTTAGCGAGATTTTACTTTTTATACTTAAATTAAAGCGGGTCTCCCAAATTTGTTTCTCTATCAACTACTCCAAAGGCAAGAGGATAAATCTAATTATTACTATGTAAGCAAACAACAACTATCAACTAACCCAGATATTTGTTCTTAAGAAATGTTTCATCCATGACTATAATCAGCCTAATGCAATTTAAGAATTATCAAACACATGGACCAACAACCATAAAAAGATATTTGAAGAAATGATTATCTTCAAGTTCCATGTGAAATATTGTACCTAGATTTGTAATTTTGAGTGCTTTTTCACCATATCGAAGCAATAGATTATATGATTCTTCAGGAGACCCTTACACTGTTCATGTTCTTTTTCTCTAGCACGCCATGCTTTTTAATAACTCATATTTATGACATAGTCTTGCCTCATGTCTTCTATGGTATCACATGATTTGTTTAGGCGACCGACTCCCTTAAATTTGATCTTTATTAACTCTCCAACAACCCAAGATTTTGCTTGCCTATGATCACACTTCAAAAACTTAAGAGAACACCGATGAACTTTGACATACTTTTTAATCTTGTATATATCTTAATCATTCAATCTCGTCGCTCGCAATCTCCAACCACACTTGTTGTTAATGCATCTAACAAAAAGAACCTCTTTTGTAGATTTTTTTACTACAAAATAAAAAAAAAATTCATTGCCAAGACACTTAATCTCATTGACAAATCTCTCTTGCAAAAGAATATTTGTTATACATCCAATTCCTCACTTGTAGAGCTTTCTTTGGACGAATCACTTTTTTTTTCTTTCAACTTTCAACTAGTGGAGCCATAGTGAACTTTAGCTTTTCCTTTGCAATATTTTATAGGAGCATCTTCTTGTTGTGGGATGTCAAACAATTCATTGTTCATCTCAACTTGCTTCCATGTAAAAGTATCATCTTTTGAATCATATGACTCATATGATTCTCATATAGCCGGAGTGGTCCCTATCATGTTATCACACAAGTTGACCTGGACTTCATTCTCATCTAATGTATCCATTGCAATTGGAGGATGAGGGTTTAAGTTATGAACTTGGTTGCGACCATATACTAAACTATAACACTTGTTTAACCCTATCTTGCTTTCATTGCTTCTAGGTTCAAATAAGACGTATAGAGGGACTTCCAACGGATTTTCACTACGAATATAAAACTTTAAATCACGATCATTGCTTAACTCAAATGGAGGATCATTCTTTTCCATTTTTATCTCTTATATGCATCATATCTTTATGTCGAACTCTGTAGGGTCAACTTTTGCAAGGCCATATAATTCACCCAGTAAATCTTTGTGTGTTATTTCTTTACTGACAACAATGTCTTTTAACATGCCTCCTTCATATTTTCTTCATCCCTCATCCTAAACACCATCGTATCGCACTAAAATCCAAACATGTGACATTCTTAAACCATCTTAAACTTTTTAGTTCCTGCAAAAATTGATTTGAAGTTAGAAGTTGATGTATCAAATAAAACAAGTGTATGACTTATTTGTGATGTTAAAAAACAATAGCTACAAACTAAATCAACATGGATAAAAGTACTTCAGAGGACTTAAGAGAGGTAGAAATGTGATTTTGAAATGCATTGTGAAAGTTTGGAATGTGGAAGATGTGTGCAAGATAAAATATAAGTACCTAAAAAACTTCCTAAATATGCGTAAAAGCAATCTAAAAAGACTTAAGAGAGCTACAAAATTGATTTTGGAACACAGTTGAAAGTTTAGAATTTTATTGATGTGTACGAAATAATACACAAGTCCTTAAAATATGTTCCAATTTTCTTATAGTTAGACAATCATTGAAAACAAAAATTACAAAATAACAAAAATACATAAAATATTGCAATTTTCTTCATAAAACCCATAGTAACGAACCATCAATAGAAAAAACAAAAGATGTAAGACTACTGAACAAAAAGACTTATGATTCAAGTAAAAGACAATAGAGGAAAGAATTTACAAGGAAAATGCAATGGAAGGGGGGAAGGGGACTATGTAGAAGTTTAAAATGGAGACCAGTGGAGATGGAAAAAACGACAAGAAGAAAGTGAACAAATGATGAATTAGTTAAAAAAAAATGGGAAAATTGACTCACAGTTGTTGACATTGCACATGTGTTGAAGGAGAAGGTCATCAAATGGTTTTTTCTTTCTTTCTTTCTTTCTTTTTACATTTTGTTTTAGGTTAAGGAGAAGGAAAAAGGAAAAAATTGATTTGTCACTATCAATTGTCCTAAATCTCAACTTTTTTCAAATCTAATCGTAAAAGTCATCATCCCCTCCATAAAATTAGCCTATTTTTGGCAATTTTTCAAAATTCATTATTTAAACGTGGTGGTTTTATTTTAAGTGAGGTTATTTTGAAAATTCATATTATTCATTATTTTATTAATTTTTTATTTTGCTATTTGAATAATTAATTTTTTTTACTATTTTTCCAAACTCAACTTTCTATTATGTTATTTATCCAGTTGTTCTAAAAAACTAATCAAACCTAAAAGTTGGGTCATGAGGTTATAAAATGAGATATTTGCAGGAATAGCAAAATTGGAGGTCATGATTGGAAATATAGCAAAATCTACATGGAATAAGATTTTAGCAAAATATTGACACGCGCATGTATGACGTTTTGATAATTCCTATTTTATTCCTGATTGTGAGGTAAATAAGAATTTTCACTTACAGTGTAGTTTAAGTGTATTGAATATTGATAAGGTGACCGAATTTATGAAACAAAACTATTTTGCTCAATTAGTTATGATATTATATCCTAACTAAAATAATTTATTTACTAAAAAAGTTTGTTAAGTAATTCATAATATTTTTTTAGTTAGATTTCGAAAATATGTAGTTTTAATAAGATTACAAAATATGTTTGTTTATCTTATTCTTTTCTATTATTTTAAAGTTGTACTAAACAAATTATATCTATCTTTAATAAATCTTTATATATTTATTTACTAAGGTTTTGAAAATATATATTTAAGAAATTGTTAATATCTTTTTTAATTAGATTTCGAAAAAAATACATTTATAATAACTCTTTGAAAATACGTATTTTTAATAAGATTTTGAAATATTTATATTTATCTTATTTTTTTCACGCCCCATCCCACTAGCCACTTTATGTGACCAGAAGGAGTTCCGCCTAAACATCCTACACATACCTCTCCGTGAAATCGAAAGTCACTCACGCAGGAGTGAAATAGACGTCCCTCCCCACTCTCAACCGTACAAATCAAAGGACAATCCCTCGCAAACAGTAGTCCATAATACACTCAGGATTAACACTAAGTTACCTAGGTTATCCTAATGAAATAGAAATACAACTAGTTGCCAGAGTTACATCTAGTGGTTATTTTTTTTGTGGTCTGGTCTTATGCAAACTCATTTCATAGGATACCTTCACTTGCTTGTCACCTACATGAATGCGTTGGAACATTGCATTTGTATCAAATACAAAGTTAGCCATATTCATAGTGTTACTATGATAAGGTACCCAACCTTATCCCTATACTATAGACCCTTTAAGTTGATCTCGAACATTGATTCATGTATGTCTCTACATACTGTTCATGACTCATCAAACAGCTTAGGATCGATGTTAGTTTATTGGATTTTGGTTATTATGAGTAAACTGATAATATAATCAATAACATTTATTAAAATTATAATAATAACATTTGATTAATTAATAATGGTCAATGAATTATATTTACTATCTACGAGTTTTAGGACATAATTCCCAACACGCATAACTCAGACTCAGAAAGGATCTATTATGAAATCATTCACGAAACATTTAGTTTACAAATCACCTACACCTGGGTGTTTAGTTTAAGAAAGTCACTCATGCAGGAGTGTTTAGTTTTTGAAGATCACTCACGCAAATGTCTAAACCTTTTCTTCCCTGGACGCCTCTCCTCCTAAAACTCCCTCAGAAGCAACTCACAATTTCTTGAACTCTCTCGACAACGTCTAAATGACAACACTTCTCTTAGGACCTTCACCCCTATTTATACTAATCCTTTGAACCAATTACTTTCTTTACCCCGCCAATTATGAATTATAACTTTACAATTGTTGCCTTACCACCTTGCCGCACCATGTAGCGAAATCCAAACCTGACATGTAAGCCAACAATCAACTCACAATTAGAAATTCCCTCTAGACGCAAACTTTATCTTCTCGAAAAGCTAAACTCTTCTTTTCCTTCTCCTTCTCAAAAAACTGAACTCTCTTTCTCGCCTTCTCTTTCTCGCGACAGACCACAACTATCCACTTCTTTTCTGACTTCTCTTCTCATTACTTCACCAGATCGCCTAATTCTTCTTGCAATAGAACTCCTTCGCCGTGACAACTCTTCCTCCATGGCCTTCTTCAAGCGTGACTCTCTTCCTTCCCTTTGAATTTTATCTTCAAAATGATCAATCATTTCATTTTAGAAGGATCATCCCACTCCTTAGCGTCTCTCTTCTTCAACCGACTCTCTACAGGACTCCCTTTTTCGAATCTGGACCTTGCAAATTTAATGTTGTATTAAACTAATTTTTGGACTATATCTTATTTGTTTAACATGATTTGTATGTCAATTATATTCTACGTAATAAATCTTTTAGCATTTTAAAAACTTGTGTATATTATACAATTGAAAGAGTTTTTGTTATGTCTTTACAACGAGCAAATACTATTTTTTTTATGGTAGATGGATCGAAACTTCCTAGTATCATGATTATCATATTGTTGAGGTGTATGTTCCATTTGCATCTTTATTTCAACAATTTGATGAATTTATTCAAGGTAAACTTTTTATGTCCAATCTATACGTGCCTCGTTTGACAGTTTATTGGGATGACTACAACAGTTTGAACCTCATTTGTTACAGTTTACTAAAATTATCAAGTTGGGTTGTTGACTCTGTATCAGTTGGTGTTGTTGGAAGTACAACGTATATAAATAGTGAACTACCTAGTACCTATAGTATTTAAAGACTCTACACAGTAAATTAAATAGCAAATACAAGAAGATTTTAACAAATAAAAGAATTGACAAACTATTTACGGCTCATAGCAAAATTTTAATCTAAGCCCAAATTTTATGACTAAAATTTTAACCCAAGCCCAAAGTGTTCATTTTTTTTGCTACAGAATGTAAATACTTTCAATTTTTTTCTATTTATGTAAATTTTCCTATTTTATATTCACATTTTTCACTTTTTAAATGGTAAAGTTTTCTTAAATTCTTTAAAATTTAAGTATGCTTAAACTTTCACTTCTGTTACACTAATTTTTTCATTCTATTGTATTGAAATTTATTTCCCAATTTTAACAAATATAAAGTATAGATTTAATTATTAGAATTATAAACTAATATTTACTTTAATTTTTAAATGATAAAGATCTTTTTTTTTTGTTAAAGGACTAGGTATTTTTGTGTGTTTTATAAATGTAAAGTAAAAACATATTATGTTATTGAATTCCTAATTTAAAAAGATGAAAAAAAAATTATTTTATAAACTTAAAGATTATCTGTTAGTCAATTGAATTTGTTTGGATTTGAAATTTGTTGTATTTTTTTAATTTGAGATTTTTTCTTAATCAAATCACGATTTATTAAAATTTATATCAAGAAATTATATATTATTTATTAATAATTTAATTTGTTGTTCAATTGAAGTTGCCGAGATTTGAGATTTGTTATTTTTTAAATTTTGAGATTTTTCTAAATCAAATTGTAATTCTAGTTATTTGTTGTTAGATATTTTCGTTTTCTAATAATTTGAGTTTTAATTAAAAATATTTTTTTGGCGTCTAATTTTTTTTAGGCTGTTGATATTTTTTGGAGGAAAAATTCGATGGATACTATCACAACCAATTCATGGTGGTGAATGACTTTGACTGTTTGCATCGATCTATCAAGGTAAACTTTTTCCGTCCTCCAATCTACTAGTTGTGCATGTCACAATCAACAAGATTTGGGAATGTCGTCAAGGTAATTGGTCCTGTATTATTAACTATCAATTTAACTAAGTTGCAGGAATGGAAACTATACGAGAGAAGAACGAAAGAAGAAGAAGCAAAACAAACTTTGTTTCTGCAAGCTTGAGGCCTTTTTGTCAGTTGAGTGGATTGTTTGTGAACGGTTGTTACTTTTTCGAGGGTTATAACGTTTACGCTTTATGTCAATGAAGGTGAAGAAGATGAACGAGTATGGGAGAAATTGAGGATTTGATGGCTTTTAATTGTTTTGGTAGGCTAAAATTAGTGAGAGAGTTAAAATGACTGTGGGGTATTTTGGATTTTGAAGCATTTAAGATATTTTTGGAGCCTTCTTTTTACTATTTTTCTATATTAGCAATTTAAATGAAAATTTTTCATTTGTCTAAACTAAACTTGTAAATCTGCTATTCTCGGGTCAGCCCTATAAACATTGGGTCGACCTGAGTCCAAACTTAAAACAATTTCTTAGGTCCGGTTGAACTTGGGCTTTTAACTTTTGAAGGCTAGCGGGAGCCCGGCCAAGTCGCAACAGAAAGCATCCAATCGTCATCAAAATTCCGTTTTCACTCTTTTGCTGCAGGCGCGCAAAATTTCGGAGAAAATTCCTCTCCCGCTAATCCATCTCTCTCTTCTCGATTTCGAATTTCCTCTCAATTGTATGCGTTCCTCTCGGTTCTCGAGTTCATTTTCACGTCAAAGTTTGATGTGCATCTGATGTGTACTATAGATCAACATCTTATGTTGCCGTTTCATAACTCATTTTTTTTTGCCACTGATTGCTTTGCTGCTTTTTTTACTGCCTTCTGGGGTTTTCAATTTTTTATGGCGTACTATGAACCTCCCTCATTCTCTCTGGGCCTTGATTTGGATTTCGATTTGAACCCCCAAATTCCTTTACCAGATGAACCCTCTTCTGACTCTTCGGTGGGTGTCAATATTTCGTCCAAACAGGACGATGGTGGGGTTGTGGATTGCAT
>JBBPDI010000002.1:7967632-7985207 GCA_037974545.1 Cucumis variabilis
AAACAACTTTCACTGCCCCATTATACTCATGTCAAAAGGTCCGACGAGGATGAATGAGAAAAAAAAGGAGCTAGTTTTTTTTTAAAGAGTTGGGGCTGAGATATACGTTATAAATCTAGTCTTCAACATTTTTCTATAAAGCTTTCTTGAATCTTTGTATCAAAGGTTTGTCTTTCTGCACTAGATGAAGTGGAAGAGGTAGAGAACACTTGTGGTACTGGTTTTAACAAATAGAAAAATTATTTTAAAAAAGTGTTTATATTCGTTTGTTTAGCAGATAGTGAATTACATAATTACGAGTGGAAAAGCAGAATGTGAGTTTCTTTTATGCCTGAAAATGTGGCCGTTTACTGCTCTCAATCTCTCATACGATAATATTATTTTAATAAATAATTACAAAGAGTGGGTGGGACTAAAAGTATCGATCAAAATAGATAACAAAATTGTGAATTGGGTTGGCTATAGATGACTCTTGAATGAGATAGTTTGGATCAATCATAAATTGTTACGTTTTTTTTTCAAATTAATGATCAAAATTTTTAATAGTGGAATTTGAGACTAATTAAAAGTTAACATCTATTTTAAATTGAAATTAAGATATAAATTGGCTAATTCTGACAATGTTGTGTTTTCATTTTGATCGTTGGGTTAAATAAAGTTAATTAGTCCAATTTGAAATTATTGTTTGAGTTAAAGATTGATTAAGCCTAAAATAAGCTCAATTTAGTCCAAATATTGAATAACACTCAAACCCAATTGGTTATGCCAAAAGTTTGGCTCATGGACCAATCAAGCCTAAACTCGTGAAAACCACAACATCTGTTACTTGCAGTCGTTCAAAGGAGATAATCGAGAAGCAAGGTCAAGTGTTTGTCATCGTGCAAAGCATCCTCAAACAATTGATGGAATCTCTTAAAGTTGAGAGTTTCATCAAAGAAAATTCCTTGTATGATAACTCTCGATGTGATATCAGTCATGATGGTTGATGTAATAGCCGAGGCTACCATGGTAGAGATGGAGGGAAAAATTAATCTTTTGATGAAAGTTGTCAAAGAGTGAGACCACATAATTACAACTTTGAGAGGACGAATGCAGACTCATGAAATCGCTAAGTCAAGTGAAACTTCTAATGTCAAAGCCAGTGTCAAAGGGAAGAATGTGGTACATGAAAATCAACCACAATAATAATTAACTTATATTACTTCCATCTCAGTTCATCAGCTACGTGATATGACTGCGAACTCCATTAGAGCTCAACATGGAGGCTTATCTCAAACTTCTTTCATGTACTCTAAGCTATGCACCAAAAGAATCGACAACTTGAGAATGTCTTTTGGGTATTAGCCTTCAATGTTCCAGCAGTTCGATGGAAAAGGGGAACCCGCATTGTCCATTTTATTGAACACATGCGAGAACACAGAATCAAGAGGAGACCATCTAGTTAGGCAGTTCATTCGAAGCTTGAAAGAGAATACTTTCGAGTGGTACAATAACTTGGAGCTTAAAGTGATTGATAGCTGGGAACAACAAGAGTTCCTGAACCATTTTTACAGCACCCGAAGCACCGTAAGCATGATAGAGCTTACAAATACAAATCAACGAAAAGGAAAACTTATCATCGACTACATCAACTGATTGAGAGCTTTGAGTCTTGACTACAATGATTGACTCACTAAACAGTCTACTGTAGAGATAGTGACTCGTGCTTATTTTGCAAGGAATAAAACTTTGTACATTTGAAAAGTTGGCGACTTGTGCTCATGATATGGAGTTGAGCATCGACAACAAAGGAACTGAGGGGTTTCTTGGTTTTTGAAGTGAAAAAGGAAAAGAAAAAGACAAACAACGTCCAGAAGATGGTGAAGAGTGTCATGAAGGAATTATGGTCGTTAACACGACCCCACTGAAGTTTTTCAAAAGGAAGGAAGTGAGAGCTGAAAAGAAAGATGATGGAAGTGAGAGACGTTGCCTAACTTTGAAAGAAAGACAAGCAAAAGTTTACCCATTTTTTGATTCAAATATTGCAAACATGTTAGAACAACTATTAGAGAAGTAACTTATCAAATTGTTGGATCAAGTAAGAAAGGTAGATGATCCCAACTACCACATGTATCATTGAGTCATTAGTCACCTGGTAAAGAAATGTTTTGTGCTGAAGGAGCTAATTCTAAGGTTGGATCGTGAGAAAAAAATTAAGCTAGTCTTGGAGGAAGTAGCTCAAACAAACCACACTACAGTGATAATGATGTTAGATTCTCCTCCATCAACATCAATTTTTTAGAAAAGAGAAAAATTTAGTCAAATTTGGGACTAGTGAGCCTGTGGTTGTTTAGTTCCAGCAGAAAATCATGTCGGAATATTTTTAAGAAAAAGAAAGACAAATTGAGAAGGATGACGAAGGGTGGATAGTTGTGACCCCTCGAAAGAAAAGACACTAAATTTTGTCTAAGAAGAGTCCCACTCCTATAGAAATTATAGAAGAGGGAACAATACTAAAAAAAGTAAAAGGAAGAAGGAGACTTGGAAGCCTAAGTTCGTGTAGAATGCAGAAGAGGATTTTCCTCGACCTTGACACCTAGTAACTTTAACAAACTTTCTTTCGAGAAAATTTCGTTGTGATCATTTAGATGAAGTTTCAGAAGTTGTTATGTGTCATGTCATCAGCACAATAGAGAATGAAAGTATCCCTTCAGGCTTACTAAAAGAGGAGGAAGTGTAAAAAAACCTATCGATGTTCAATGTTTTAATGATTTATAGCATCCTTATTGATGCACTGTTAGATTTAAGGCATCATGTGTTGGAATTTATGTCTTAAAACTCGTAGTTTGTAGTTAAAATTATATTATATTCAATAAAGTGGTTATTGAGGACTTATTAATGAAAATAGAATACTATAATCTTAAAGCCAATAAACTAAGGTTTCGAGGCTATTTTAGTGTAGACTTGAACTTATGTAGAGATATAAATGTGGATCAAGTTTGAGTATATAACCCAAACGATCTATAGTATATGAATAGAGGTTGGGTGCTTTATTATAGGGACACTATGGATGCTGCTCGGTTTATAGTAGTTCAAACGATGTGATTCTGAATCGTTCATGTAGAGACATGGAAGTGGGGTCTTCCTATGTAAAAAGTATAAATAAGACTGAAACCATAGAAATAGTCACTTTTAAGTTATAACATTGTTGACTTTAATAAAACTGACTATTTTGTTTAAAGATATCATATGTAACTTAATCTTAATCCTAAGGTAACTATGAACTCTTGTTCACACGAGATTATCCTTAGATTTGCATAGGTGAATGTAGCTCATTAACGCTGACCCAATAAACCTCTTATTTCAGGGGTAAGACCAGATGGATAGATGGAGACATAAGGTGCAAGACAGAATTCACTTCTACCCGTTTTATACAGGGTTAACAGATAAGTTGTTCCTTTAGAGACTGAATTTTGGTCTTGAATAAGGGTCTCCCTTCTCATTGGTCAGAGAGTGATTTAGTTTATAAGTTGGACTTAAACCAATTGTTCAATAGTGAATCAGTGGGACCTATGGAGAAAGATGTTGTCTCGGGGGTAAAACGATACTTTGACTCAATCGAGATTACGAACAACTTATGAAGGATTAACTTATTTATAATGATTATATCACATGGACACAAATATATCTATAGTGAGGGGAGTGCAACTATGAAACTTTAGTGGATTGACCCGTTAGTTAACGAATGTTGATTAGCTTGGTTTAAAGAGTTTAACCAGTTAATCTCAGATCGTTGGAGCCTATGATTTATAGGTCTATTAGGTTTCTCCGCTAGCTCATAAGAAATCAACTTAGAACATTATGATGAAATAATTCGACTTAGGTAAAGAGAGAGAAACCGACGAATATATTTGATATAGTCGTCGGTTATAAGTTAAAGATATAGGTTTATGTTTAAATATGATTTAAATATTTAAAATATGGATACAGAATCATAATCAAAAGCTAGAAATTGATGAAAATGGTTAAAGTTATAAAAAAGTCAAAGTGTTTACTTTTGACTTTGAAAAGTCAAACTTTGGTCGGCTTTTATATTCAAATGTGATTTTAATTTTAAAAAAATAAATTCAAATTCATGCTTGGGAGGTCAAAATTAGTAAAGATGGACAAAATGGTAAAAAGTCAAAATGTTGACTTTTGACATAAAAAATTCAAAGTTTGACTTTGATTTAAATGTCAAATTACCATACTGCCCTTTGCATATAATTTGCAAGTGGTTTCATGCATATGAGGCGCCTAATTGGTGGTATGCCAAGTGTTGAGATTGAAAAGCTCTCTACAAACAATTTTGCATGTAGTTTGCTTATAAAAAAAGGTTTATTGCAAATGTGTAAGTTCTTCTTAGACTATTGGAAAGTTTAGTTTTTGCAATGTAGAATTGCAAAATAAAACTAAAAACTCTTTTTTCTAAAGAATCTCAACAAAAAGTTCTTCCTCCTAATTCCATCACTGCCTTTATTTTCTCCACCGTTTGGATCCCACAAATCGATTCTAAGTCCGAAGAATAGCGAGCCAACACTAATGGTAGTCCCGGCTTCAAGGATCGTGAGGAGATTACGAAGATAGAAAAGTTTCAAAGGTGAGTTGTTCTATTTACCCTATCTTTATATCAATTAGGGTTGTTATGCATATTAATTACTAAAATGTTTAGTTGCAATTAGAGTAAAATCTGATCCTTATTCCGCTGCACATGTTCCCGTTTTCCATCCTCCAATTCAAATGCTTTGACCTCTGCGATGCGCAAGAGTGCTTCTTATTGTATGTCCATAGGCTTATCAGATGAGGATCTGTTGTTGGGATCAAAACTTCACAATAGGTCATTGTATGTTTTAGGATACTTTTATAACAAAGGGTTGATCAAACTCTCATTGATAATAGATCAACTGTCAACATAATGTCAAAGTCTACTATGAAGTAGTTAGGCATCTTGATCGACAAACTCTTTAATAGAAAGTTAGTAATTCATGGCTTCAACCAAGTTAGCTAATGAGCGATAGGCATAATATGATTAAAACTCATTATTGATGACCTAAAAGCTAGTGCATTATTCCATATCATAAACTCGAGAACTACTTACAAGTTGTTACTAGGTTGTCCTTGGATTCATGGAAATGGGGTAATAACCTCGACATTGCATCAATGCTTTAAGTTTTATCGAGACGACGTAAAGAAAGTTGGAGTAAACTTTAAACCATTCTTAAAAGTTGAGTCTCACTTTACAGATATAAAGTTTTATTTGAAAAGTGATAATGTCTTGGAAGCTATGCTTGCAAAAATTCTCTGATATAAAGAGGGGATGATCTAAAGTTGAAATCACAAGTGAACACAAGGAAGGAACCATGTGAAGAAGCAGGTACTTCTAACTCTGAAATGGATGAGACATCCTTTAATCCAACAAAGACTACGATCTTAAAGGATGAAAAAGCTTTGAACCCTCCAATCTTGCCCTATTTTCCTCAGTCAAGGCGAAAAAAGGGTGCGTTACCATTTATGGAATGCCCTAAGGGAGTAAGAGTTGGAGATATTGAAAATTTAAAGGAAGCCTATGCTACGCCTCTTACTAAGATAACGAAGCAGAAAATAAAATTAGACTCGATAGAAGAAAAGTTGCCAAAAGGTAGATGAAAGACAAATTCGACCCTAAAGCTTACAAATTGATGGTAAAAGAAAGTTATGACTTCACAAATCACACCGTGTTCAAGAGCGTGAAATCTTGAGCAACATGAGCTTTCCTCGACCTAGAAGAAACTTTTATAAAAATAGCATGCTATACCTGTGTACAAAAAATAACTAAGATATGAGTCATTAGAGTTGGTTCATATAACCAGGAAGGGAAGGAAATAGTGGTCGAAAGCAATCATATAACTGCTGAGGAGGCCGATAATACAAAAGAAAAAGGAAATAGTAATAAAAAAAACCTTAGCATTTGCCCATATTAAACTACCTGTTGCTTGCGCTTTAGTCTTCGAAGGACTAAGCCTGACAGAGGTAAAAAGGAAGAGTTATCGGTCAATATTTGGCATTGATTGATGCTCGGTCTTTCGAAGGTTAATTATGCGTGCCAAAGGAGAGGAAAACATTGGTCAAGCTTCAACGACTACAAAATCGTCAATCTTTGAAAGGCTAGGCATGACTAAAAAGAAAAATGAACAAGTACCTTGTGCACCAATTTTTAACATCTTGTGCGTGGAGGCTCACATGGTAAGATTGGTTCAAGTGTAGCCACCAAGAAGAAGGAACCGACATCCCGCGCATCAGTTTGGTGCCGCATTAAGCATGAAGACATAAAAAATTGCTCCAGTAAGGAGTTTTCTTGTGAGACAAAAGGAGAAGGAAAAATTTGTAGTATTGTTCCTTCTTAAATGAAAGGAAAAACCTTTGTTACACTCAATTTAAACAAAGACTCACTGAAGATGAAAGGTTTGACAATATACCAACTAATTATGAAAATAAAGGCTTAGAATAAGAGGAAGGTGAAACCTCATGTCATCAAATCACCATCATAAAAATTTAGAGAATGAAACTTCTAAAGAAGATGTCGAAGATGTGTGCTAGAGCCTTAAGGATGATGGCCAATCTACAGTAGATTCATTAGAGCATCTCTTCTAGTGAAGAGGGGGGTGAATACATGAGCTTGCTCATCGAGTATAGAGACATCTTTTCTTAGTCGTACAAGGAGATGGCGAAACTTAATCCTAAAGTATCAGTCCATCATATTGCTATCAAACAAGGTATCGACCGATTAAGAAAGCTCAACAATGCTTTTGATTAGAGCTTATTCCCCAAATTGAGGCTGAAGTTATTAGATTGAAGAAAAATTCATTCGAGAGGTCAAATATTCAAAATGGATAGTGAACATTGTCCCTGTCAGAAAAGAAATTCATCCTTGAAATTTTGCCTTTTCCTTCTCTTTATCTAAACTTGGTTCTCCTTACGTTGGTTGATGCATTGTGTGCGATACCAATCCTTACTATAACAAATTATTGTATTTTTTTATATCTTCCCCAATGCTTCATTCCACATATTTGGTATTATGATCTTTGATCACTACTTTGATAGGATTCCTTTGTATAACTTAGTTTCAATCTTTAATTATTCCTGTTTCCTTTCACTACACTCTTTCCTTTAGCTTTTTCATTATGCGTTGACCTGTTATTCTTACTCACAGTTTTTTTTTTCCTAATTCCAAGCTTCAAAAATTTACTCCATGTGACACAAGTTGTGACAAAGGCGAATTTGTATACGTAAAGAACTATGCAAAGTATGGAGGCAAGGTTGTTATTAAAAACAAATATGTTCGAAAATGAAAATTATTGTAAAAGGGTACTTACCTAAATTCACTTTGACAAAAAATATTTGTAGTTTACTCTTTACTCTTACCGTAGATAGTTGCAAGCATGGGTGTCGAACCCAAGGGAGTGAGGCTAAGTAAAATTTCTTGAATAAAGGCTTCAAAGAGATGAAATTAGTAACAAAAAGAAAAGAAAAGCATTGAAACAATTTGGGAGAAATTAAAAGAGGCCAAGTATTAAGGGAAACTTTAATTTGCAAGTCAATTAACAAGAAAAAGTAATTAAAAGTTGAAATTCAATAAGAAAAGTGAGGAATGCGCTTAGGCTATTAATCTATTCTTATCATTGAACTAAAGATGATAAAGAATTGAATTATGCATAATTAAGAGAGGTTCTTGATTCAAGATTCTTCACAAGATCAATTCTTGATTCAAGATTCTTCACAAGATCAATTTGCTTGATCTTGGAAGAATTTTGATCAAAGTTCAAGAAAAGAGATAATTTCTATAGGGGGTTAGTTTAATTCTTGCCATATTAACTAAAGCCCTAACTTATTCTTCAAAGAAAATTACAAGTTCATTCATAGTTTTGCAATCAAAGAATTAATTGTAGCAAAAAAATGTAATTAATTTCCAAGAATTTGGCAAGAACAAGGAAAATTCATCAAGCATCATTCAATTTCAAGAATTGGTGAGAAACGATCAAGAATCGAGTAAATTTTTTGTGTAGAGAAAAGTTATCCAATTAATCTTGCATTAATTGTCATACTTAAGTATCTTGCATAAAAAGATTGAATCGAAATATAAAATCAAGAAAGAAATTGACAAGAATTATGAGAATTGATACAAGATTTAATTCTTGATACAAAAATTAGGGATTCCAACAAAAATGTACATCAAAATCAAGATTGAATCAAACCCTAATTACATGAAAAATTATAGAAAAGAAATTCTCAAAGAATGGATTAACCTAAGGCCACTTAAATTTTAGCCCTCCATTATAAACAATTATGAAATTTTAATTGATGAAGAAAAATGGCAGAATGGAGGTAAAGATTCTGGAAATTAGGAGAAATTTAGGAGAATTTGGGGGTAATTTTGGAGAAAATGGTGATTTATTTGTTTGCTTTGAAACTAGGGGTAATGGTAGGTTTATATAAAAAATGTGAGAAATAACTACCTCTTGGGCTTGAAACCATCACCTTGAGGCCTATTCTCACATGTATTTGACGAAAAATTGATAAATTTTTGGAAAGTTGGTTTTTTATTACAAAAATGCCACTCAAAAGTAGTAGACAAAATGTTGAAGCACGCGAGAAAAGGATTCAAATAAAATGGAATTTTTCTTGTGTCGGTCGTGGTTCGAACCTGAGATGTAAGGGACACACTCATGAGGAGTTCTTTAAAACGACGACATTTTGATTTTTGCATTATTTACCAGAATGCCTTTGATCTTTGTTTTGCCTATTATCCTTCGTTTGAACTCTGATTTAGATGATTTTTATGTTGTTAGGTTCGTATCGGGAGTCTACTTTCATATTCTGCATAAAAATATCAAAATAATGAACATATACATGATATGAATTGAGAATAAGCTATATATTAATGAGTCAATATTTACCCCAACAAGTTGTCACCAATGTCTGAATTTTATTTCTAAAGCGCGCTTCTTGTAAACCTTGAACTATAGTATTCGTAAGTCTTCCAATGAAACAAGTGGATGAGTTAGATTTGAGATTAGTTGAAAACTAGGATTTAGTTGAAATAGTGGTTTAAAGAAGGGTTAAAAAGAAGTTTACTAAGTTATGGTAGTGACCTAAATGTCATCGTTGGTGAGTCATTATTGGTGTGTCATTATAAGGGTGTCATGGTTGGAAGAAGGAAAGTTCTGAAAAATTGGCCAAGTTTCAAGAAGCCAGCAAAAAGAGGGTTGAAAACCTCTAAAATGTGGTGTCTAAGCATTTTAAGGTTAGACTAGAGGGTAGAGGTTGTTTAAATAACCTCTAAAGACAAGGCTATGCGACCAAGCAAGACATGCTAGGCGTTTAGATATGCTTTGCGAGCAAGACAAGGGCTAGGTCAGTTGAGCCATGCAGTTTGACACATGATACTTGTGGCAAAGTTTGGTTGTATGTATGGGAGCAAGATAAGGCTCTAGGCATTTTGGGCAAGAGGTGGAGTAGAATCCATATGTCATAACATGGAGGCACTAGATTTGAGCAAGCAGAACGTGTGAAGAGGCAACCATGAAAGGTGAAGGTGGCATTTCAAAGCCATGCAAAGGTCCCTATAAATAGATCATTTTAAAACAGACATAGCTTTCATTTTACTCATGCGTTTTCTCTCAAACCAATCCTAAAAGCTTCCATTTTAAGTCTAGTTTTTGATATTGGGCTATTGGTTTAAGAAAGGGTAAGAAAGGTATCCAACCAATTAAGGAAAGAGCAAATTGTCATTTTCAAAGGAAATCTGGACAATGTTGAGTGTTTAGAAGCTATAGAACTCAATACTTGGAAGTTTTGATTGAACTTTGAAGGTAAGGTAGTTAATAAATTTCTAAACAACTTTGTAGAAGGAAGTTTTCTTATTGGAGTTATGGAGTTTTAGTTACTAACTATTAAAGTTGAGATTAGGTTCTGGACAAAAATCAAGCCATTTGGGGAAGTTTGAGTGTGGGTGAAGCATCAAAACATAAGAGGCTGTGTTGTGTGCAAAAAAAAAGGTCTAAAGAGGTTAGTTGGTCGTTTGGTGAGCATAAGCTAGGGTCATACGACCAACCATGCGCACGCAACACATTCAGCACACGACCAACCATACGTGCGCGGGGCGCACGATTCGACATGGCAAGCGGCCAAGAGGTGCAGACATACACAGACACGCAAGGTTAGCATGTGGTCAGGCCCTAGGGCCCTGTATGTGCATGCCAAGCCTGCCACCCATACTTGTGTGCCGGTTGTGCCAAAATGTTGTTTCTAGCGCATTTTTTTATAGTTTTGCAATTTTTTTTAGCAAAATTTGGATATTAGCTTGTATCTGTGAGTGACAAAATGAATTTCAAATAGAGATTTCTATATGTATTTGCTAGCCAAATTTGTTTAGCATGCTTGAGTTTAATCTGATTTATATTATTTATAAAGCATGTGAGGTATTTAAAACTATTTGATGAGCATGTATTTATTGAGATGTATTTTTGGCCTAGCAAGAGGAATTAGAAATGAATTCTAAATTTATGAGCTTGTAAATGTTTTGAAAGCATGAGTTATAGTTTGAGATTTGCTAAGTGTTAGACATTCTTTAACATGTTTAGTTATTGTTTGAAAAGTTTGTGATTTGAAGCATATGTTAGTCTATACCAAGTTATTTATGTACCTCTATCGAGTAAGACATTATGCATAGAGGAATTTTAAGGTAGGAATGCCTTATCTCTGAGGATTTAAGGTGAGGATGCCTATCTCTAAGGATGAGTTGGGAATGCCCATCCTTGAGGTTAGTTTAATAGTATTTGTCACACCCCCTCCCAAGCCACCTACTCTTAGCCCAAGAGATGGTGCAACTGGCCAACAAATATCGCAACTTACCTCTAACAACTATCGACCCTAAACTTACTTCTACTTAAAATGGATATCACAACGAAAACATAAACAAAAACAACCATCAAACAACATAACATTACTGAAGTGAAACCCAAAAATCACATAATACTAAACATCATGAGTCTGATATAGACATATACACAAACCACCAACATCAGAGTTAAACTAAACATACTCGAACACCTCATGATCACAACTCCAAGTTTACATACAAACCAAAAGACTAACTCAAAACAATACATATTGAAGGAGACTCAAAATTCTGCCACTAGCAGATCGACAATGGAGCCAGGTACCGGTTCCACGATCTCTACCTAGAAGTTGGAAAACATTTGGAAGCGTGAGCTAAATAGCCTAGTGAGTGACTAATGGGATAACTGAAACATGCTTAAATCGCTACGAGTAAAATAATTAAATCATAACTCAAGGTAAACTTGTAAATGTTCAACTCAATATATAAATTGTAAACGACTTCTTTGTCAAAATTATTTCTGAAATAATAAGATTCAAGTCTTCTCTTTCATGCTATACCGTATACCTTTATGTATCAATCAAGATGAATAATCTAGGCATGTAAACCTTATCTCGTGATACGATACTTACAGGACGAATATCCTAGGTATCAGTAGTGTCCTATCTTGTAGATAGCTAGGAGATGGAAAAACTAGACGTTTGTGGAGACCCTCATCTCAAATCTAATCACAAATAGTGGAAGAACTAGGTATCTACTGAATACCCTCACCATTGGACCTTTGTGCACAGAACTATAATACCCCCGTACGGTTGCAATATGTATCTCATAATAAACTTGGTATAGACTTAAAGCATTCAAATCATATACTTATGGAAATCTTATTTAGAAATCTCAAATCATGCTTAACCTTGCATCCTGAAATAACTATGCATACTTTAACATCATTCTTTTACTTTAAAAAACATTTGCATACTTTATAAGTATTTTTCTAAACCCATGCTTAAAACATAACATTTTCTTAAAGCTCAGTAGAAAACACTTACCTTGAAAGCCATGTTTGTAAAATAATCAATCTTAACAAAATAGAAACAAATTTTAAAATATTAAAAAGTCACTCACAAATACTTGCTTACCCTTCGGTTTATAGATTTTCCAAATACTTTCTTGTCATGAAATTGAGAATTTAAATTTAAATTAACCTTCAAAAATCACAAATTAACCAAACAAACTGAAAAAATTCCAAAAACACCAAAATTTGTCAAAATTGGGTGTCATGGCACTACTGGCCGTTCGGCCTAGACGGTAGGCAGTTATGCGTGCGTGCGACCATCAGGAGGTCTGGCTGCGTGCTTGTTCATACGCGCCTAGCCTTATTGCGTTCTAGGGTGTCGCACGTCTCACCCCACATGGCCGCACGCCGAGTGCTCATACACACACCCTTGCGTGCATGGCCTATCGCATAGCATGGCACGCGCCTTCTTGCCACCTAGCTATGAATTTGGCCATCTTGCATGACGCTCCAACGTTCAAAATAACTTCTTTAGCTTACTTTTCACCTTGATACTCGACCATACTTAACATCAACCTAGAACGCTGAAATTTTCTAGAAAACTATTATCAACTTTAAAAATTCATAACTTTTAATCTAGAACTTAAAATGCAAAACTTCCTTCTTCAAAATATCTTAGAAATTAGTTGAATATCTTACCTCAAAATCTCAACTTGAAATTCGAAGAATTGAGTTCTATGGCCTTTAGAAACTTAACATAAATTTAACGAAATCTGACCTTCAAGTGTTCTTGATCTTCAAACTCAACTTTACCTTAATCAATTTTGTCCGGAAACCTCATACTTGAAATAAACTCACAAAGAAAGCTTTTCCAACTTGAATCACTCAATTTTCAAGAGAGAATTGAGAGAAATTTAATTATGAAATAAGCCTATTTATAGAGTTATTTGGAAAGTGGACTTTGCTATCTTCTGCTTGCATGAAAGCACCCTTTGCATGCTTAGGACATCTGAAAACCACTTAAATGACTGTCCAAAATGCCTAGAAGCACTCTTAAACGCCTAACCTTCAAATCTCCTCACAAAGTGCATGGCCTTCTCGCCAAACTAACCTCTTAGTACACATGCCTGCAAACTTCTCTTTAGGCTTTCTGGCGTACAAAGCCTTTGCAAACCTCTCTTGACATGGCTTCCTTGCATAACATCAAAATGCCTAAGACAGACCAAGCTTGTCGCCTACACTTTCCTCTCGCCTTGATAATTACCTTTTTAGAGGTATCTCACCTAACCTCAAGTAAAACGCCTAGTAAACTTTAACCATGTGTTTTGTCCCTTGGAGGTTCCCATGCCAAATACTTCTCTTCTCGCCTAAGCCATGAGAAAAACACCTAGCACCTTGCCAAAACACCTAACTCCTTCCGTATAATCTCTCAACACTTAGAAATATTTAAGAATCGAGTTTTACAGTATTGATCTTACTCTGTTATCGTGAGTGAATAAATTTGGTATTGATTTAGCTCTGCCATCTCTTGAGGATTTGATTCTTGGGTTACAGATGAGGAAAAATTAGTGTTTGAGGAATTGTTTTAAAATGTTTTTTGAATTGAATTATTAAGATATTTGTTGAGTTTATGGCTTAAATGTTTTATAGAACACTTGTTTTAAACCTAGTCACTCACTAGGCTTTTCAACTCACCCTTTTTAATTGTTTTCACATTTCTAGATAGAGATCGTGTTTTTATAGCCTGATACATTGTTGTCACTCTGCTAGAGGGTCATGTCTTTTCTTTGGTATGTTGTTCATTCGTTTTGTACTTATGTGTACATATAGCCTTGTGAATATGCCTAGGATATAATTAGCATTGAGTTTGTGAGTAGAGAGAGCTAGTTTTTGTAACTAAGATAAACTATGGTATGTGTAAGACTAACTATCTTGATGTTTTTTATAATATGGGTTGCACATGAGTTATTTTAATACTTCTTTCTGTATAGTTGTGTTATTTTGCTTCCGCGAGTTATTCAAGTAAAGGTATTAGAGGTTGGGATCAACAGGTATTGTTGAGCAAAGAACGATATTTGTTGGCTTTACACAGTTTCTCAAATTTAGAGAGGAGATGGTATGAGAAAAGGTGGTCTAGGAGAAGGTGTGACACTTTGGTATCAGAGTCAGTTTAGTTCCTTTGAGGAAACTTGAGGATAGGGTAAGTTCATGAAGAACTGGAGGGAAAAGTTGGTTTCATTTACTAGAGTTAATTGAAGTCAAGTATGCATCTTAGGGTTTACCAAAGAGAGTTTAGAGGATAATATAAGAGTTAGCCAAAGTTAGGGTTTAAGTTACAAAGTTTATTATTATGCATTTGAGTCAGTGGCATCTATGACATGTACATCTAATGAGTTGATGTGTTATAGGAGTCATGCCACTATGACTTAACAGACAACATAGATAAGATTAAGATGAGGCTTGAGATTCTACCTAGGGACAATTCGAGGGAGAATCTAATACCCTGAGGACACAAACTGAGATTGAGGATGAGCAGTACTTTAGATTTGTCCAAAAGTTTATGCGAACAATGGGATCAACACTTGGTGATCCTGAGAAAAAGTATGGCATCGAGTGACTCAAGAGTTTAGAGGCTACAGTGTTTGAGGGTTCTACGAATCCAGTAGATGCTAAGTTATTATTGATAATGTTGGAAAAGTGTTTCATGGTCATGGGTTGTTTTGAAGAACGAAAAGTTAAATTGGCCACATTTCTACTTTACAAAAGAAGTAGAGAGTTGGTGGAGATCAATCAAGGTTAGGCATAATGATGCAGGTACCCTTGATTGGAAAACTTTAAGGAGCATTTTTTAGGATATGTATTATCCTAGTACTTGGTGTGAGTTAAAAAGAGAGAGTTTTTTAGATTGGAGCAAAGCTCGCTCTCATTGGCTGAATATGAGAGAAAGTTTATCGAACTATCTAGATACACTAAGGTGTTAATGGCATCTGAAAGTAACAGATGCAAAAGATTCGAGAGAGGTTTAAGACAAGAAATTCTTGCCCTGTTACTTCAACAACAAAATGGATTGTTTTATCCTAGTTAATCGAGATTGTGCTATGAGTGGTGTAGAGTTTCTTGAAAGCTAAATCAACGATGGAAATGAGTTAAAGGACTTCACTAGCTACTAATTTTCAAGGACAAAATTTCAATAAGGAGGTAGTAGTTGTGAGACCCTGATCGCCTTCTGAGCTACATGATAAGACTGTATGTGGTAACTTGTGAAGACCATATGCACTAATCATTGTTGCATTTCGAACAAGGTGTTGAGGAGGTTTCTACGCGTTCTGGTAAGTTGGCAGCCAAAGATTCCTTAAGAAAGAAGTATTTGACATCATCCTTACGTTTGAAGGGCGGTGCTCAATAAGTTAGCATTCTGACCCAGTCGCCCGCTGATGATCAGAATTTGAATGGTGAGAGTATGTGGTAGTACGCAATTTGTTGAACCTCACTGCCAGACAGAAGTAATTACGTTAGTCTAGAAGTGTACACCAAAGAAGTGTATAAATAGGAGAGTTTTGGGCAAATTTTAGAGCTTAATTTGAACTTTGAGCTAAGTAAGAGCTAGAGGAACTACAAGACTTTAATTAAGGAGGTTTCCTCATATTAGTCTCGCGTTTAAGGTCTAACGAGAAGTTGATTGAGTGCTTAGGCCAAAAGAAAACCTTATCTTGATTGTGAGTGGTTTAAGATGTTTTGAAAACCAAAAATGAATTTCAACTCATATTTGAACTCTTGAGTAATGATGTTTATTTAATATTGCCATTCAATTTATAAATGAGTATGTTTTGATAATGAATTATTATTTATGCTTTGTGAAATGTTTTGATACCCTATGCGATGAACAACTCATACTTGCCTTTTGATCTGGTATGAGGAACTCATATTTGCTTTGTGATTTGGTATAAGGAACTTTACACTTGCTTGTGGTGTAAGATTATCCTATACCTGCTTTATGATCTGGTATGAGAAAATACTCTATACATGTATGGTAAGTGGTTATACATGATGATGCGTTGAGGTTACTTTGAACAACCATAACTCAATGATGAGAATGTATGGATGGCATCTCAATTGAGGTGATGGGTACATTTGTGATACGTTGTGAATTTATGCGATATGATTTATGTTGAAATGATTTACGAGAGGAAAAGATAAATTTCCAAGGAGAATCTTTGTGAACTAAGCATTGTGGATTTCAAATATTTGAAATGCTTTTTGGATTTACAACGTATACTTTTGTCAATCACATTGTGCTTGTGAAATGAATTTCAAGTTTATGATGTATGCGTTATGTTTGCACAAACCTACTATTTAAATGAAATGTGTTGAAGAATATTTCAAAATGTTTAATCTAATTCCCACTCACTAGACATTTTGTCTAATCCTTCATATGTTTTGTTTTCTCCCCTAGGTAGTGAAGAACATCCAGTGTTTGACTTGTTGTTTTAATTGTCTACTGTGCCACAGTTGCATCACATCTTTTTGTTAGTGACACCCATTAGTCTGGTCACATAACATGTAGATTAGTTGGGTGAAAGGAGAATATTTTGTGACTAAGTTATTTGTACTTAAACTATTTTGTATTCGTATTTTGCTTAACATTGGATTTTTGTGTACTTGATTACATAGTAATGAAGTACTTTCTAGTTTAAACAGCTGATATTATGGGTTTAAACGGCTGATATTATGGATTTTGTGTACTTGATAACATGTAGATTAGATTTCCAGTTTAAACGGCTGATATTATGGGTTAGCCAATTGAATATGTTGAATGCTTTGTGTGGAATTAGTCCACGCGTTACAAACATTAGGATATAGCATTAAGTCAGAATCTAAATATTTCATTGAATGAAGTCTTTTGTTAAAATTAACTAAGTCTACGACACACATTAAATAAGTGATAGCTGTGGTAGAATTTCACTTACTAGGTGCCCAATGCATTATCACATGGTGAGATATGCGTTGGTTGTCTAAGTGGTCACACCTTCACTTGATTGCACGAGGAGGCCTTGAGAGAGGGTATGACACCTCTAACGCTTATACTTGTCCTTTTTATGGGTCACAATAGTCATTGCATACTTGGCTAACTTCACAACCTTTTTCTTGTACTCACCACATTATGTGTGAGAGAGAAAAAAATACAAATAATTAAAAGAATTTTGAAAAATATAACTAAAAAGACGAAGAAATCGAGAGAAAAGTAAATATGAATAATTTTTTTTTTAGTATAAATTGGATAAGTGAATTTAAACTAAGAACTTTTTGGTATTGAACCATACACTAGTGTTAGTTCAGTTAAGTTCTTATTGAAATAGATAAAAAAAAATTAAGTTATTTTTATGTGTACTATTTTACTTTTCTTACTACATAAAAAGTTAAAATTTAAATTAAAACTATGATATTTTTACTTGTATTTTTATTTTATTTAAATACAGAATAAAGATAAAAGTTTTGAACCTAAATTTTCTTGGTAGTAATTTACAGATGTTACATTTGAGCTAAATTTTAATTGGTCAAGTATATTTTTATTAGGGTCTTTAACTCATATAACCTAAATTGATATATGATATTACATGAAGAATCCAAATTACTAATAAATTTCACAAAAGTCCTAAATGAGCTAATAT
>JBBPDI010000002.1:7998053-8009833 GCA_037974545.1 Cucumis variabilis
GTTGACCTTTAAGCTCTCTTTGCTTGGGATGTGATGGTGGGTGATCTTATTCTGAGATATGTATGTTTGGCTCCAAGTTGGGTGGATTTTTTACCCACCCATTGTCTTGTTCACCTATAATCAAATAGGGTAGTAATGAATTCATTTCTAACTTGTTATTTGCATCAACTCTCTCAATTACTCTCCAACACAGCTGATACTTAAATAATAGCTTTCATGGTCATTTTCACCTTCTGTATTTGCCAAACTTGATCGAAACATTGAGACATTTCAACTTCTGCTCACATTTTATTTATGATGTGCTTTAATTACTTATTTTGTCATCAAATAGGTATGCTTTCCTAGGTATAAAAGAATAGTTTTAGGAATACGCTCTTTTGAGTTTATAAAAAAATATTTTGTTATATTTTATAAGTATATCGGTTTACTTTCCTATATTTAAAATATCTATTTTTCTTAAACATTTTTTTAAAGTCAATTAATGAATAAAAATTAAAATGTTACAGGAAGCACGTGTGGTCAATGTAAGGGGTTGATTGGAGACAATTTTAATTGAACTCATGGTTGAATATAACTTTTGAAATTCATTTATCATAGAAAATTATAATCAGGTCTAATTTAATTTACTCAAAAAAGTTTGGAGGTTTCAACTTTCAAATATAGTTATAACTCAATTATAATTCTCGTATAATGTTTTTCCAAAAAACTTGTAATGGTTGGTGTAAATTGATTTACTTGCAGAAATTCATAATTTAAATTGACATTATTATTAGTATATAGTTTTAATTAATACCACTCATTTCAAAAATATCCTAAAGTATAAATTATTTGCTTGATTAGGTTTTCGTATATTTTTAGAACAATTATACCTTTATTATAATTATTAATTATATATAATTTTCGAATTTAAATAATAACTTTTTTATTTGACCTATTAATTAATGTAGACTTTATTATGAAAATTAATTAGAAATATTTTATTAATTCAATATATGATAAATTTTTTCTAATATGAAATAGTTTAATAATTAAATATAGCATTATTTTATTATTATCATCACCCGTTAAGTGAAAAAAATTTCGATGTCGGTGAGGACTTCATCTTCTTCATAATTCAATTTCGATCGTTTCTTCCATCAATTCCGGTATTTTCAATATTGTTCTTTTGTTTATTTCAAAGATTTGTTTTCTTCAAACTTCCGATTACTTGTCTTCCTCAATTGCTTCCGTTTTCTTTTCTTCAAATTTCGTACTTTACCTAGATATTGTTTATATATATATATATATATATATATATATATATATATATATACCACTTCATATATACAATATCACATATATAATTATGTACAGTAAAATATCCAAAAATTTTCATTCGCTATTTTTTTTGTTATTTTGTTTATCATATAAACTACATAATTTCGATAAAATTTAGGTTTAAATTATATGTTTATACAGTAAATATTATTAAAATAATAGTAAACGACACATTCTCAATGTATCTATAATATATAGTGATTATATCATAAATACATACTATCACTTATATATATTTTAAATGATCAATATATACTTTAATATATAGATACATTCTCAATGTATCTATAATATACAGTGATTATATCATAAGTACATACTATCACTTATATATATTTTATGTGATTTTGTATATATATACCCTATCTTATTTACAATATTGTTTATGATCATTAATGTTTGTGTTTAATGTTACTATAAGAAATTTACATCTTTAATATACACAATATTATAACAAATATACTGCAAATAATATAATTTAATATGTTCTCTCCATTCATACAATTTCTCATACAAATATCAGAGAATATATCCTTTGTGTTCTTGTTAACATAAATAACATTCCTATAACATCATCAAATTTAATTTCTTTTAATAACTAACGTCATATATTACATATATTTATTATAAACCTTTAGTTCTAAAATACACACTGTGATTGAAACTTATACTCATGAAACATAACATTACTTATCATAAACATTTATATATGTAATGTACACTTTTTTATTCCAAATATACATATAATATACCTAGTGAACATTTTATCTCCACTAAACCAATATCTCATAAAATTTTCGAAATAATGAACACGATAGTATAATATACTGTATCATATTAAAAATATATGCGTATACCGTTTCAGTGTTTCCATAATACTAGCAACAGAATAATTCGTCATAACATAAATTACACATAAAGTTTTCAAAAAACCTAATTTTTACTTCAGCACATAACCTTCAACATTAAATCTATCCTATTCAACTTTAAATTCCTAAAGTGCTTGTGATAACAATTTAAAACTTGGTCCTTTGAATGGTTGACTATTGAGCTCTAATTTTTCCTTCTTTGGCTCTACAAATCCAAATTTCGTTGTGAAGGATGATCTCATTATCTTTGATGGTTGATTTCCTCTCCTTAGGCTCCTCGTCACAGTTTGCTTGTAAGCAAAAATTTCTCCTTCTCTTGCCTGATTATTCATGCCAATGTTATAATGGTATATAAAATATATTATGTTATATATTTAAAACATTTATGTTATACATACATTAATTGTATTGTTTTTCCTTTTCAGCTCCTCTTTGCTGATTATGATTATATATATACACTTATGGGATAAGTAATATACATATGAAACATCAATATAGTAACATTTTACAACAGTTAATATTAAATATACCTCTACATCATCATCAATAATGATTGGATCATGTTCGTTTAATCTAATTTTCCTACTCCTCGACCCAAGACATTTTTTCATTTCTTCTAACCATTTTCGGCACTGTATTTAAATAAAATTTTACAAAATTAACTACCATTTAACATATGTAAATCATAATGCATTTTAAATCAACATAGTAAGTTTTTGTTACATATGTAAATCACAATGTAAGTTAAATAAACACATAGTACGTTTTCATTACGCCCTAAAATGTATCATAATGCAAGAATTTTGGTTACTTTGAAACTCAATAAACCCTAGAATATATCACATTCAAAACTACATTTTTGTTTGTTTGCCTATTTGATCGAATATCTAAAATATAACTAATGTTTCATATGTTTTGAATATATACAATACTAACCTCAAAATTTAGACTCAGGTTTTGTCGGAAAAGTTTTGTATTTGCCGACCGTTAAAAGTTTTCTTCTTCACTGTTGAAATCTTTCAAATTTTTTAATACAAACCATAACCCACGTTGGCTTCTGCGAGTATAATGGAAGGAATAGACCGCGATTTTCGTAGAAGAAAAGTATTAAACGTTTTTCACTTCTTTCTAAAACTGTAACCCGCAAAATTTTTCATTTATATTTTTGTTTTAAATCATTCACTTCTTTCCGAAACTCTAATCCACAAAATTTTTATTTATAGTTTGCTTTAAATCAATTAAATAATAAAAATGGGTATTAAAGTAATTTGGGCTTTTCATGTAATATCATATAGCAATTTAAGTCAATTTAGTTAAAGACCCATTTTTTTTTTGTTCATTTTTAGTATATATTGTTATTTTATTTTGCTCAATTCAAATAATTGGCAAAACAAAAGCACATATGAAAAAAAATGACAAAATGTGTGATTTTTTTCTTACCAGACTCTTTTATATATAACATATATTATCGAAGATACTATATATTATATAAGACCACATGTATAGGACATGCATCCATGAAAAATTATAATTTCTTTCGAAAACATAAAAAAACTTTATGCCAAAATGTACTTTGTGTCTTGAGGTTTGAATATAAAAGACATTATGGCAAAATGTGTTGGGTATTGATTTATAATTAAAATTTCGATTGGAAGTTAATAATAGTAAGAATAATTATTATTTTGTTGTTCTAAAATCATTATACTTATATATATATATATATATACATTTTGGAAAATAGGGTTTTTGACGTGTTGGAGTTCTTTCTTCTTTCCAAGAAAAAACTTAGTTTTCCTTTGCAACGACCCAACTTTTTGAACTAAGCTGTGATTATTACTTAAACACAAAAGCACTTCTTTTAAACGTGAGAGTTTATAAAATCCATTAAAATCAATAAACATCAAATAAATCTTTATTCGGGCACTATTTCAAACAAAATTAAAGGTTTGAAAGCATTATTTATGAAATCAAGAAGTAAACTGTCGTGCTAAACATGAAATTCATGGCAGTCACAACTGCTAAAGTAAAAACAACATAAAACTGTAAGCGGAAGCTATTTTTAAGAAAATTTCTCATATGGCGATCACGTCTCCTTCCTTGTCCCTCGTCGGTCTGCATCCTTTATTACATTTGCCTGAAAAAGTTAAACATAAAAGGGTGAGTACAACATACTCAGTAAGAGACCCATTACTGGTGCCGTTAGGGAAAAAATAAATTATTGACTTCCTAATGGGTTACCTTGCACAGTCTCAGTCTTGTGATCCCGTAGGATACACATAATCAGTCTAGTGTTCCTGAAGGATGCACATATTAGTCTAGTGCTCCCGAAGGATGCACAATAGGTGGTGATTCCGTAGGACACGTGCAAGGTAACTACCCAATAGGAAACTAATGATTTTCCCCTCGATCCATTCTAAACATCTTAACAGTCATTCATAGTACAATCAAACATTTTCACCACATAACACTTCTCATAACCTCTAATAGTCACCTAATCCTAATTTAACTCAAGGCTAGTCAGAACTTATCAGTACAGCAGTCAACAATTAATAATCACAATATCCCTCTCAGTCTACAAGTGTACAACTATACAGTCTCCTTAGTTTAAATGAACCCAACAGCAACAATATATCATGCATTCAGTCTAAACAAAGAGAAACTCACCATTTCAAATCCATTCCCTATCAGAAACATCAACGAGTTACAATAAATCAACATCCGTATGAGAAATATATACATAATCTAGTCAGTCACTAAGAGCACGCAAACCCAATCTACACCAATCCATAAATAAATACCAATACCTTCAAGCACTCAGACCACATCCAACCATACATAGTTATATGTATTTTACTTAATCGAACATAACATAAAATACCTTAAGTTTACATCCATAAATATGTCACAACCATCAACATTTCTCAATTCAGATATAACATCACCATTCATCACAATCAAGCTATAAGTGAGTCCAGTAGAAAGTCCCTTACCTTAATGTTACCTAAGCACCTTAATCGAACCATCGTCACGAAAACGAACCTAAACAAAATGACAAAACTCAGTATTTTCCCAATTTTGTTCTTTCGTTCAAATCGTTAACCACATTATCCATGAACTTACCCATTAATTTCATCCTTACAATTAAAACTCAACACGACAGCAGTCGCGACATACGAAGAAGAGATGCACGCAAACCGCAGGGGTGCAACGTCGGTTTTCACGAACGAGGATCGGCGGGGGAGATTCACAATGGTGAAGGTTGGGTTTTCGTTGGGAAGTAACGGTTGGTGAAGCTCGGATCGCAGATCGGAAGTGGGGTGGACATTGCTGCTTCAATTCGGCTATGTGAACAGAGAGGGATGGACGTCGTGGCGGCTCGGATCTACACGGCTTCAGGTTTCGTCGTCAACCGACGGTGGGGCTAGGGTGCGATGGCACAACGAACGGAAGAGAAGAAGAATATTAAAGATGGCAGCCGACGGTGTGCTAGGCGTGAGGGAGAAGAAGAAAATTCCAGGAGGGGGTTAACTACGCGAGGAGGAAGAAGAGAAATATAATTTCTCTCCTTTTCTCTTTTTATTTATTTAATAATATAATAAAATAATAATAATAATTAATAATAATAATATATAATAATAATAATTATTATTACCTTTCCAAAATTGTTTTTCCCCAACTTCTTTTCTTTTCCATTCAATAAATTCCTTCTAAGTCAAAAGCAATAATAAAAAAAATACACCCAACAACATTTAAAATCCTAAAATTGAGGCAATTTGATTAAAATTGATTACCTTAGAGTTCGGGGTGTTACATCCTCGTTTATGAAAAAAACTTTTTCATTTGAAACCATTCCTACTCTCGCGAGTGCATGCTTGGTGGAAGTTGTGTTAACGTTGGGGAGCAACCAGCTGGTTCAACATGACATAACAATGATCACGTTTGAAAGCAAAATTATTTTCAAATGTTAATCAAATTTGTGATCTCTGGCTTGTTTCTGATAAGACGATGTCCGTCGTCTATTTTTAGATAAGAATTATCAGTGAAGAAATTCCCCAATTTCACAATCGTAAATTTGAGGAATGTGAAGGAAAAAAAAAAGAAGAAAAACAAAACCCTAAGAAAGATCGAGAGTATCTCGATGATCGTTTTCGGTGATGACACGAGTTTGCTGGAACAGGCTGCGGTTACTTGTAGTGACATTAACGACCAAAAGTCCGTCGTAGTTGCTACTATAGTCGAAGTTCCATCAAAGCATTATATGTTGATCTCGCACTACAAGAAAATGCGGATCTTTCGACGCACAAAAGCGTTAGGAGATATACTAAAATGTATCGGAAAATAATTTTCTGACGCAAATTTTTTTGTCGCGATTGAAGTCGGAGAAAATGAATCAGGAGAGGATCTCTCGATGCACAACATGGATCTCATGACGCTACATGTTGTGCATCAGGAGATCCTCTATTTTTTTTAAATACCTTGCATTATTAAATGGAAGGTATATATATATCACTTAATATACATGTGAATTCATTTCCTACACCCATTTTGATATTACTATCGTAAATAATATTTATAAAAAGTTCATCACATAGCTGAAGGTGAAAGAAAGAGAAATTACAAGTACCTAATAGGAAAAAAATCATTAACCAAAGAATGATCCAATAAAAAATACTTCACTAGAAATTTTAACACAAGATAACTCTAATCAAGACAGCAACCCTCACGAAAATGTACATACTATATCGAACCGAAGATTTTTACCAATCCATTCAAAACAAATGCATCAAATTGTTTTCGATCACCAAGCAAAGCTAGTACTGTATCCAAAGTATTAATACGTGATAACAAAATGGAGGAACAACATAGTTTGCATCATGATCCCAATACAATAACTCTCGATCACTTAACTTATTATTTGGATCTATAACATAAAACAAAAGAAATTAGCTTACCAAAATCAAGGAATAACCACCAAGTGAATCTTCTCTTTCACACGATAGAGGTCTTAATACATCTTACGGACTTACATAGCAATTATATCCATAGCAAAATCAAGGAATATCCATTGAAAGCATGATAAAACATCTTACGGACTTACATAGCAATTATATCTTTGCTTAAAACAGTCAGAAAATAGATGAACAATAGAGAAATAGGGGCAGTTCATAAGCAAATGAAACTCAAATAGACAATATTTCCAAGTTATCCATAACAACATAAAAACACTAATTCCAAATTTCGTACCCCTATCCTCCTTTAATGAAGACAGTAAAAAAGGAGACAAAAACTATGGCTTCCTTTAATGAAGACAGTAAAAAAGGAGAGAAAAACTATGGCTTTGGAACTATATCCGATGCATTCAACAATAATTTGATGCATACCCAATTAAAAATTAAAAACATTCAACACAAAAATCAATACCCTCACCTGTGGAACTACATCTGATGCATTACTACAATAAATTCTCTGTTGTATAGGAACCCTTATCTAACACCTAAAAATTAAGGTAATTTTAATTTTATTTATCTTGGATTTATTTATTTTTATTAGAATTATTGGGATGTTATTTTAGATATTTTTTGAAGATTATTTGTTCAATTTTGTGGAGATTAGGATTAATTAAATATTTGTAAAAAAATATTTAATTAATTATTAAAATTAGAAATTTTATGTTGATAAAATTTTGTTATTAGTAAATTAATTTGGTGAGAGCTAAGGATTTTGAGTAGTTATATATATATATATATATAATTAAGTTATGGAAGGTAATAATAATTATATTATCAGTGGAGATAATATAATTATTAAGGGTGTGTTTGGGCCCCAATTTATTACTGTGGGCTTGAGTTATAATAACTCAAACCCACGTTTGGGGCCCGTGTAATGGAAACCCTAAAACTAGTTTTAGGGTTTCCATTACACGTCTTCATAATTAATTTTATCGTCTTCCATCCTCAACGCCTCCCAGTTTATTTTCTCTCCACTCGTCTTCATCCTTCTCCACTCGTCCTTAATCCCTCGACACCACTTCATCCTTAAACCCGTTTAATCCTTCGGATCTCCAGACCTCTCTTCAATCCTTGTTAACTAAGTTGATTTGGGTTTAATTGCCAAAAGAAATTCCCCCTTTTTATCCCAAATCATCTTCAACCTATTCGTTTTTTGGCCGTCGTTTTCTTCTGGGTAATACAAACTATCTTCCTCTACTTTTATTTCTCTCCCACTCTTCGTCCTCCCAAATTTCGTTGAAGGCTTCGCTCACAAGAGAGTATCAGTAGGATAATCAAAGCTTTGCCAGATGAATTTATCGTTTTTGTCGTGAAGGATTAAGTTTCCATTGGGAGCATTTTGATGCTGGTGACTCCTCTATTTTTTGTGTTGGTTTGCCAGACGATACGGCCATCAACGTCGGCGAGAACAAATTTGCCATAGGTGCCGAAGGTGAGGGTGGCTTTTTCACGAACTGGGTCGTTGCAATTGGCATCCCAAACCCATCGCATTATGCTCTCGTCGCGAGGGATTCTGACTCTAATGGCGAAGATGAAGGAATCAGGGGTGGTGTTGTAGAAACATAGACGAAAGGGAAATGTGTAAAAGGTATAGACATTGTTTCGGATTATGTGGTAGCGGCGTCGTATTCGAAGATTCAGTCGCCGAATTCACCTTGGTTTATGAAATGGAAGGTTTCATTAGCAGGGACTTGAGCTTTTATGGCTATGGCCGCGAGAAGAATGGTGAAGAGGAAGAAACATAGATGGGGAAGAGGAAGAAGGTGGTTTTCCATTTGCTAACAAACCTTTGGTTCTACCAATGTTGTTCCACTTTTACACAACACACTATGACTCAACCTTTCATCCCTTTAAATTGTTCATAAATTAAATGTGAATTTGATGTCAATACAAGTATAACCTTTTAGTTAATTTGATGTCAATTTAAGTTTACTTTGTAAAAGTAAGAATTTGAATTTCTAACATTTTAATTGAGATTTTAATGCTATAATTAGTTGAACACAATCTCAATTTAAAAAAATTCTCCTCATTTAATGACATTAAAGAAGACAAGAGCAATAAGGGTCACTAACATTTATTCAAATAGTATCCCTTTTCTCAACTACATTTGTTAGCAATTGAGAATTTTTTGAAAATGAAGAACCTAATTTTTTTTTAAACAAAAAAAGACAGAATCTGAATAAACAAAAGAAAAAAGAAGAAAAAATAATACAACTGTTTCATGTTTGTAGTTTCGATTATGCATGTTTATTTATCGCAGTTATGTATGAAGTAGTTTATTTCCTATATATATATATATATTCGTAATCATATTTCTGCTTTTACGTGGTGCGTCACATAAAATAATTGAAATTGTGAATAATCAAACGTAAAAAATAATCGCCAACTAGTTCATATGGACGTTACCAATGCACGAATTAGATTAATTGCTTCACGCAACGTCGGATGATTTTGTAAACAAAAAAATTATTCAATTTTTCTATTGGATTTTAAATATGAATTTCATAAAAAATAAATAATTACAAAAAATAAATACATCACATTAAACCCAACATAACCCTTCCCCCAAACACATGTTGTCATAAACCTATCATAACCCTACCAATATAACACTTCCCCCAAACACATCTTATCATAAAACTATCATAATATTACCTAAATAACACTTCCCTCAAACACATTTTATCATAAAACTATCATAACACTACCTAAATAACCCTTCCCCCAAACACATCTTATCATAACACTGTCATAACACTAATCACATAACTCTTCCCTCAAACACATCTTATTGTAAAACTTTTTTTATCATAACACTAGTTTTATCATAACCCTAACTCCCCATAACTCAACCCTTACCCCAAACACACTCTTTGAAATTAAAGTATATTCTATGACAGAACCATATGGCTCTCCATGGCTATTCTCTTAAGTCATTATAGGCCTTGCTCTACTATATTTGCCTTCACTGCTGAGTAAGTTCAGAAGTAGTGTAATATTTTGTAATTTTCTTGAATTTTTGTACTTCAACTTATGCAGTTTACGCCAATAAAATGATCCAAATCAACTTTAATATATATATATATATATATATATATATTTGGTATAATTTACGAATAGTTTTCTTTGAAGATATAGAGTTTTCTATTGATATGTATGTGAACTTTTTTTGTAACTATGATTTGTGGCATATCTTTGCCAATCGGTAGGTGGTTTTTTCATTCCTCTGTGCGCAAGGGCAGTAAAGGATGCACTAATTCTGATTTAACAATACTATAATTAGTAGAAGCTTAAAAGTGAACAATTGATCTATTTTTAAGCATAGTATGTTAATTTACATTAAAATTTGACACTGATACAGAATGTTAGATAAATGTTTTTGGTTTCTATGTTTGAAAGAAACTGGCATAGATATTTCATAGAGGATAGTTGACAAAAAGGAAAAAGCTTAAAGCTTGTGGGTTGCAATGAAATCTAAGGTAACTAATACCTTCCATTTATTAATGGAATGTATTTTTAGAAAAAAAATAGAGGATTTCTCAATATACAACATGAAGCGTTGGAAGATCCTCTTTCGACTTATTTAATCCGAAGTTGATCCCGACACTCACTTATGCGTCCAAAGATTCTTTCTTAACGCTTTTACGAATATCTCCGGACAATGTTGTGCATCAGAAGATGCCCTTTTCTTGTAGTGATTATCCCATATGTCTTTCTCTATCCATTACATGCACATTTAGTTAAGTGTTTGCATAATGTAAGGATTCTAGTTGAATGCACTAAAGATTCTAGTTGAATGCATTATATGTTTTGTTTAGCTAAATAATTAAAAAATAAATATGTATTATCTCATATTAAATGCTTCAAACTAACTAAGTCGAATAATAAATATCTAAAATCAAATTTGAAATTAAAAACTATTTTCATAATTTTTTTTATGTGTCCTTACAAATTTCTTATTTTTAAAATAAAATAAAATAAAAATTACTAGAAATTAATGAGGATATTGTGGACAGGACATTTAATTTTGATTTTTGTATAATACGATAACTCATTAGACTATTCATGAAAAAAAGGTTTTAACTTTTCGATTGATTAAAACATGTTTTGACTTTTCAACTTATTCAAACCATAGTTTCTGTTTCTTATTTACCCTTTTCTATGGGACGCTTTAATTTCTACTTGGAACTGGAACTTTCATTACCCGCGACTTTCTTAATTAAGCTGCCCAATCTTTTACTTTTCTGGGTTTTTAATTATAGTTGTCATCTTTGACTTCGGATTTTGAATTTCCAATTTCTTTTGCCAGAATTAATATTTCCACTGATTTCGTAGATTGTTTATTTTGGTTGTGTTTTATGTGTTTGTTTCTTTGGGGGATGCCGAACCCTGTTTTGATGTGTTGTTTCAAGTGCGTCTGCTCTATGTTTGAGTTTTCGGTGTCTCCTTTTCCCTTGTATTTGACTATCACTATCTGTTAAACTTCATTTTTTTGCCATGTTCTTTTGTATAAGTGCTGAATATTATTGATGGGGTTATGATTGTTTTTGCATTTTGTTTGCTTTTCATCTTGATCACCCTAAGT
>JBBPDI010000002.1:8023388-8036853 GCA_037974545.1 Cucumis variabilis
GCCCAAGTCCACCCTCTATAATAGATTTATTAACTGTTTTCCACTTAACAAGGTGGTTGATCTTACTACCATTATGACCTTCCCAGAAAAAATTTTTAGAATTCTTTCTAGTGATGATGTGACTCCTTCGAGCATTAAGAAGGATGATATAAAATAAGTAGGAAGGCTGGATAATACTGACTTACATAATGTGGCTCGTCCTCCTCTGGAAAGATTGAATCTTTTCTGTTTGTCGAGTTTAGCATGGACCTTGTCGACAGTTGCCAAAAAGAAGTTTTTTTTGGATAACCTCCCAATGGTAAGCCCAAGTAAATAAAAGGCAGGTGTTCACCCTTACACTTCAAGCTTGCAGCCGTGACAACTACTTCATCTTCCAAATTAATGTCACATATTACTGATTTATCCCAATTAACCTTCTGACACCATTCGTAAAATTCTCTAACATGAGCACCATTTGTAAAATTCTCTGACCTGAGCACCATTCGTTAAATTCTACAACTTCCTTTAACTTTGTAAGCATGAGGCTGTCATACTTGCAAAATAAAAGCGTGTTGTCTGTGAACTGATGAATGGAAACATGAAATTTTTCTTTACCAACAACAAATCCTTCGTAGGGCCCATTCTGATGAAGTCTATCTACTAGTGCTCCCAAAACTTCACTCACAGGGAGAAAAATAAATGGGGATAAGAGATCTCCTTGCCGAATACCCACAGAAGCCCTCTCCCTCTCAGCCTTCCATTGATGAAGATGGAATATCTTGGGTTCTTTACACAATCCATTATCTGCCTAATCCATTTATGCTCACACTGTTTGCTTCACAAGATTTTTTCTAAGAAGTCCCAATCAACTAAAATTGAATGCTTTCTCAAGGTCTAGTTTAAGCATCCACCCTTTCTTCTTTTTAGCCTTATACTCCCTTCACCACCTCGTTAGCAATAAGGATTGGATCCAAAATTTGTCTTTCTTCTAAGAATGAACTCTGAGTCTGAGTGATAATGAATGGCATTATCTTCTTGAATTTCTCTGCTAAATCCTTGGCAATTACCTTGTAAGACAAGGTAATTAAGCTGATGGGTCTATAATCCTTTACTGCAACTCCTACTTCCTTTTTTTGAATTAAAAAAATGTTCTCTTGGATGCATGCATTCAACCTTCCATACTTACAGAACTCTTCAAAAAGTGATAAAAAGTTCGCCTTCAAGAGTCCCAAAATTTCAATAGGAACTCAGCTGTAAATCTGTTTGGGCCTCAGGCTTTACTTTTACCAAGCATCTTGATATCTGCCTTGATCTCCAATTCCGAAAATGAAGCAGTGAGCTAAATTCTGCCTTGGGGAAACGCCAGCCCATTCAAAATTCAATGGTAGGTGTCTCAAGCCCGGGCTTTTGGTCTAAAGATTTTTGTAAAATTTCAGAATTAAACCTTCAATTTCTCTAAATGATTTGGTTGACACACCTTGTTGATTAACCAGTTCATTGATCAAGTTCTTCCTTTTTCTTGTCGCCAAGAATCTATGGAAAAAGCTCATGTTGGTTCAAAAAATTTAAGTCTCTTAAAAAAATGTGAAAACTATAGTATGAAATTTAGGAGAAAGCAAATAGAAAACTAATAACAAAATTGATAATAATTAGGACCCATTTATCAGTCCGTTCGAATATAATTTTTGTTGCTGGACGTGAGGAAGGTTCTTGAATACCTATGGGAAGAGAAAAACTCGGCATTCTGGAAAGTTTCTAGTAGCATGAGAATATGGATACTTTTTCTGTTCACTACCTGCTACAAGTAGTATCACTTGGAAAATGATGTGAGGTCTACCAACAATAAAGAATTATTTATAAAAGAAAACTATAGTGTGAATAATGAATTGAAATGACAATTGATGAAGCACTCTGTTTGGGAAGGAAGACACTTGACAAGGAGTTGAAAAAATGGCTAGTCCTAACCATGAAGTTGAGGGCTACTGTTCATAGTTAAAGGGTGGAGTGTTCAGTGTGGAACACAGAAGGTAACTTAAGGGCTCATAACAAATCTGTCCACACTTTATGGCGTTAAGGTCACCATGAGCAAATATAGGCCACTCCCTTTTGGATGGATTTTGGGTGAGGTTAAAGACACTTCTGGAAAGTACTGGAAAAGTATCACAGGACTTTCTTTTCTCCTTTTGCCCATTACTTGGTAGGGGATGGGAGGGATTCTTTTTTGCTTGGAGGAAAAGTTGGGGATAGACTCCTTTGCTCTTTGTTTCCTTGTTTAGTCCATTTACTTTTGATGAGAAATCATTTCATGGTTGATGTTATGTCTCATGCTATGAACTCTCCTTCACCCTTTTTGGAGTTCATCATCCTTTGTTCGATAGGGAAATAATCCGTATCTAATAAAAGAGGCTTGTTTCATTTTTATCTAATAAAAGAGGTTTGTTTCCCTTTAAAAAAAAATATGGAAAGAACCCATATTGTTGCTATTTTTTCTTTATTAGAAACTTTTTGTTGTATTCAAGGGACAATGGATATTCATATTTGGAGTCCTAGACCGTCTGATGATTTTATTCTAATTTAAAAATCATTATTGGTCCCTAAACTTTTAAAAGTAACGATTTAGTTCCTGAACTTTCTACATGGTATCGATTAAGTCCTTCCGTTAAAAGTTCTGTTAAATTAGTAACAGAATTGTCCCATAATGCCATGTGGTAAAAAATAAAATCTAATCTTCTTCTGAGTTGCAGACTAAAGAAGAGGGAGAATTTTGGTTTGTTCACTTTTCTTTGTCCTTCCCTCATAAGTTTCCAACTTCAATCATGCTTTCAATTCTGATCAGGTTCCCACTCGCCACGCTCTCTCCCTCTTGATTCAAGAAACTTGCCAAACCCAAAACCCTGATTTCTTCAATCACTCATAAGTGATCCACTTTTGTCTTGCTTCACTTAGTAGCTTCTCACTGAAGAACTAAATTAGGTGAGTTTGTTGAGATAGGACCACTCCTATGCCATAACCACAAGCATCAATTGCTACTTCAAAAGGTTGAGAGAAATCCGGTAGAGCAAGAACGGGTGTGTGAAACAATCTATCTTTCGAAAGAGCAAAACTTTATGTTTGGGAGTTAGTCCTTAAAAATTCTCTTTTCTAGACACTAAGTTGGAATTGAGGCTACAGTACTTATTTTTTTAATGAACTTCCTTTTAAAAGATGCAAGAGTACGGAAGCTTTGTAATTCTTTTACCGTTGTAGGTTGAGGCCAATTTTGGATTGCCTTAATCTTGCTTAGGTCTATCGATATTTCAAATTCATTGAAAACATATCCTAAAAAATTTGTTTCTTTAACTAAGAATGAACACTTCTTAAGATTGATGCTAAGTTGGTTATCTTGAAGTGTTTTAAATAGAATATGCAAATGTGATAGGTATTCATCATACAAAGAGTAACATATCGTCAAAGTAGACTTTTAAGAGCTTATTAAGGTAAGAATGCAAAACGTGAGTCATTAAACTCAAAAAAGTGTTGGGTGCGTTGGAAAGACAAGGGCATCACCAACCACTAATAGAGGCCCTCATTAATCTTAAATGTCGTCTTCCACTCGTCTCCTAGTCGGATCCTTATTTGATGGCAGCCGCTCTTCAAATCAATCTTAGTGAAAATCTTTGCTCCTCCTTGTTGATCAAAGAGGTCGGAAATTCTAGGAATGAGAAACTGGTATTTTATGGTAATTTTGTTTATGGTACTACTATCCACGCACATTCTTCTTGTTCTGTTTTTGTGGAAGCTAGAAGAACGGAACAACTCAAGTACATAAGCAAGCCTGATATGTCCTTTTTGTAGAAGCCCATTGATTTGTTCTCGAAGGACCTCATATTCTTTTGAGCTCATTTTGTAATGTCGTAAATTTGGAAGAGTGGATTTGGGAATGAGATCAATGTTATGTTGAATTTCCCTTAATAGCGGCAAGTTGGCGGGTGTCTCCAAGACTTGCTGAAATTCCTCCAATAATTTTTTAATATCTTCATTCTCTTCTTACAAAGTAGGTGTTTGCACTTGGTCTTTCACTACTAAGGCCCATACTTCTTTATCTTCTTTTTCAATAAGCTGTCCACTTTTTTTAACTCAAAATAGTTGGTTTTTCAAATGTTTCTCGTCTTTGGATTCCAATTTGTCTAAAAGGCTTGTTGACGGTAGGAGCTTCACCTTTTGATCCATCCACTTGAATTGATAGAAGAACTGGAAAGTCGTATTGCAATGGACATCCTAAAAAAATATGGTAAATGTCCATATCCAGAATATCACAAAAAATTTGATCTTTATAAAAATACCAATAGAGGGAAATTGTGCAAGTGGAACTTATATATGCTTCACCACCCTTGTTGATCCAACTTACTCTGTAGGTATGTGGCTGTGGATCTAATTTGAGATTGAGAGTTTGCACAAGATTTGATGACATTATATTCTCGGTAGTTCCACTATCAATAGTGACATTGCAAATTTTACCATTAATTGTACGAGTCCGGGAAAGTGAGTGTCTTTGTGGATGAATTTCTGTTTTCGGAGTGAATAGAAGCCTTTGAACAACACAAGAAAGTTGGTCACCCTCGTTCGGTTTTAACTCATTGATATCTTCTACGAAATTTTGCTCAATTTCTTTTTCTTGGGTTTCCTCACCTTCAAAATATGCTATTTTTTTTCGTTTGGGACATTCATTGAACAAATACCTTTTTGGCCGCAACAGTAACACATGGCAAAATTCAGTCTTTGATAGGGGTTGGATCCTCCATGTTTAAAATTTCTTGGTTTCTTAAACTTTGGTTTGTTTTTTGTGGTTGATCCTCTTAAGACCATGTTGAATTGGAGCTTTGACCTTGTTTGCTAGCATCATAGTTCTTTCATTGGTAAGAAGTAAAAGATTTGTCCCATGTATGCTTCTTGGAGCTACTTCCCTTCTGTCTCTTATCCAACTTGATTTCTGCTTTGTAAGCCATTGAGATGACTGCTCAAAGTGTGCTAACGAGTTGAAGATCCATTTGCTCTTGAATGTCATCCTTCAATCTGCCTACAAATTATGCAATTTGATAATTTTCATTATCATTGGTTTGTGTTCTAGCACTTAATCAATGGAATTTCTCCGTGTAATAGGTCACACTTCTATTTCCTCGTTCGCACTTTTGAAATGGTTGGTAAAGAAACTATTCAAAAATGGTTGGTAAAGAAACTATTCAAAATCGACCAACAACAATTGTTTTCTCATCGTTTTCACCATTCGTGGCCGACTCTTGATTGGATTCTTGCCCATTTAATGCCGGTTGATTTGAATTTGATCCCATCACGTCAAAGCGTCGGATTTTAATTTTATTGCTACTAATTTTACTTTTTTTTTGTCATCGAGGGTCTTTAGATCCTATAAGAAATTTCCAACACTTTTGACCCGATCAAGAAAAGCTTCTACATCAAGTTTATCGCTGAATGTTGGTATGTCCACTTTCATTTTGAAGTTGTGATGATCTATTCCCTTGTTTCGGCTAACTCTGTTTTGAAATCGGTTTATTACTTGGTTCTTTCGAAGTTGTCGTTCATCAAGTGGGTGTCGTCAGAAACGTTCGTATCAAAGGTGGCGTTGGATTCTGAGTCAGCTTTGTTGGGTTCTTGCAATTGGAGAGGTCTGAATAAATTTTAAGTTTCCTTGGTAAATTTTGAGTCATTTTTGTCGTTTCTTGGTTCTTGAAGTTGGGCGGTGATTTGTGTGCATTTGTTGCTGACTTGTTGGCGACCTCCTCTTGCCAGTGAGGTAAAACGTTAATCCATACTTCCAATTGACGAGCATGGTGAGTTGTAGATTTGTACTCAGGTGTTGATCTCCTCCACAGTTTCTTTGACGGCCAACAATCGAACAATCGAAGTTTGAGGTGAGAGGCTTTCTGGGTCTTCAAGTTGAATCTTCATGTTCTTTCCTTTGTTTGAGTTAGTGGCATCTCTCCCTGCCATGAGCCCCTATGTCAAAGGTTGCTCTGATACCAATTATGATGTTTCTTTTAAAAAATTACTTCTATTTTGAATGAATAGAAAAGGATGGTGAAGATGCCTTTTTTATAGCCTAATTCCATAGGTTTTTTTGAAAAGGAAGTGAGTCTCACTATTATTAATATTTAAAATTTGAGACACAAAAACTCAATGTACACGAGGGTTATACAAAGAGCAATGGGGGAAGGGAGGATCAACCGGGCACTCAGGCATCTCAACTAGGTTGACACCCCCTTAGCGCCTTCATCATATCCAGGAAACGAAAATAAAAACCCTTATACTAGGCTCCTATGTTCAATACAAGATCAACAAAAAAAGCCACAAATAGAAGGCCTAACATAATAATAATTTGTCCGTACAAAATATAAAAACAAAGGCAGCCGGCCGAGAACAAATGAAGAATAATCCTCGATTAATCAGAAAACTGGTTGAAGCAGAGGGCTAATTCGGAAGACATAATGTTCGAGGACTTCAAAGTGGGGAGGCTATAAAGGCTAGCCAATTTAACAAAATTTCCTGCAAAGAGTATTCCTGAAAAGATTTGGATAATGGACACCATGAGGATGCATTCAAACAAGCAGAATCATAACGTTCCATCCAAGTCGATGGTTTATCTTGGAAAACCCTTTGATTTCTTTCAAACCAAACTTCAACTAAGAGAGCTTTTACTGCATTTACCCACAACAATTTAGTTGTCTTCTTCTTCAAGGTTGGATCGGCAAGGATTTTAGACACATTGGGGCCGTTTGGCCCTCAGATTATGAAAATGTGGAGTGGGCTATTTTAGCCCATTCCATGTTTGCCTCAAGGATTATCATAATCTTAGGATTAGGACTATTCTGCTTTTTTTCTTTATTTCTCCTATTCCTTACTCCCTCCTTTCACTATTCCTTACTCCCCCCTTTCACTATTCCTCACCCCATCTTTCCTACATGTCACTATTCCTCATTTCCCTAAACATAGATTATAATAACCCAAACTATAATAATTTGCACTCTAAACACAGACCATAATAACTCACAGACTATAATAAGTACAGATTATAATAACTCACTCCACGCCCCAAATGTTCCCATTGTTCATCAAATCTTGATCAAATACCCAACAAATATTAAAGGTTTGGAGAAGGCGGAACCAACATTTAGATGCAAATACACAGTCAATTAAAAAGTACTGGATATTTTCCAGATTATCAACACAAAGGGGACAGATGTGAGGTGAGAGAGCATAGGAGGGAAGCTTTCTTGGAAGTACTGATGCACAGTTTAAGTTTCTGAACAACACAATTCATATGGAGATGTTTACCCTTAGACTGTTAGATTGTCAAAGCCTTTTGTATAGAGAAATATCCATTGGAGAAGATGTAGAAATATGCTTAACCAAAGATTTTATCGAGAAGAAACCTGAGGTTTCAAGGGACCAAAACGTTTGATCCGAAAAGGAGGCTGGCTGTGAGGGAGAAATCTGATTTAACAAGGACTGGAAGTCTAATATTTCCTCATCATTAACCAGTCTTCTGAAATAAATGGACCAAGAGCTGGTAGAAGAGTCTCAATGATCAAAATTTGACCCATTTGGAATGAGTGTAATCCTAACGGGTCTTGAAAATTTACACTCCAGGGTAATTCTGTCCAGCCAAGGGTGCTTCCAAAATAGTATTCGGCTGCCATCACCTAATTTAAAGAGGGCCAATGAATCAATTTTGCATCATTGCCTTGAAATGCTAATCCAAGGACTTCTTAGGGCTCACAGTTTCTTTTCCACTTGAATGCCAATTAAAGGTGTTGCTGCCAATGCTCCTAATCACTTGACACCAAATGAAATTTTGTTCAACTGAGAAACACCAACTCCACTTATACAATAAGCCCAGATTCTTATGCTTCAACTTACCCAAACTGAGTCCTCCATCTTTATATGATTTAATTACAGCATCCAATTTTACTAAGTGGTTTAGCTTTCCTCCCTTGTTTCCTTTCCAAAAGAACTTCCTCGTAATTCTTTCCAAAGAGCTTAAGACAGATTCTGACATTAAGTGGTTTAGCTTTCCTCCCTTGTTTCCTTTCCAAAAGAACTTCCTCATGATTCTTTCCAAAGAGCTTAGGACAGATTCTGGCATGAGGAAAACAGACATGTAATATGTGGGGAGGCTGGACAGAACTGATTTGCACAATGTAATCCTCCCGAGAGGTTCTATCGTCTCCATTTATGCAGCTTTTCATGGACTTTATCAAGAATAGGCTGCCAAAACAGAGCACTTTTGGGGTAACTTCCCAAAGGGAGGCCAAGATAAGTGAAGGGGAGGCTTTCCACCTTGCAGTTTAAATTGTTTGCTGTTGAAAGAACCTTGCTGTCCTCAATATTGATTTCACAAATGGATGATTTTTCCCAATAAATCTTTTGACCGGAACACCGTTCAAAGACTAATATTGTTTTCCTAAGGTTTTCCATCATATCCTCATCAAATTTACAGAACAGTAGAGTATCATCTGCAAATTGAAGGATAGGTATGTGAATCTTGTGTTTTCAACTACAAAGCCTTCAAACATTTCTTTCTTATAAAGATTGGAGAAGAGACTGCTCAAAACTTCACTAACCAAAAGAAATAGGAAAGAAGAGAGAGGATCTCCTTGTCTAAGACCCCTTGAAGCTAAAATTCTTCCACTTGGCCTATCATTGATGAATATTTAGGACTCTTGATACAGCCTATTATCCACAAAATCCATCTTGCGTTGAAGTTTTTTCTCATAACTTTTTCTAAAAATTCTCAATCCACTCTGTCAAAGGCCTTTTCAAGATCTAATTTAATGATCCAGCCTTTCTTTTTTCTTTTTTCTTGTTCTGTATTTCTCCACAACTTCGTTTGCCATTAGAATAGGATCTAAGATTTGGCGCCCTTCCAGAAAACCACTTTGTGTTGGAGCAATGATACTTGGCATTACTTTCTTTAATCTTTCTGCGAGTACCTTTGCAGTCAACTTATAAATTAATGTTGTAAGATTTATTGGTCTAAAGTCTTTTACCCTTGCTGCATCTTCTTTCTTCTTGATTAAACAAATGAGGTTCTCTTTTACACATGCATTTAACTTCCCATTCTCATAAAACTCATTGAAAAGAGTAAGACAATTATCTTTGAAATGATCCCAAAATCTAATTAAAAACTCAGCCGTGTATCCATCTGGACCAGGGACCTTGTTTTTACCCAACAATTGAAATGCAGATTTTATCTCGGGCAGGCTGAATCTGTAAGTAATCCAGAAAAGTAAGCCTTGTATTTAGTTCCGCCGAAGCCACTGACCATTCAAGAGGGTTAGGGAGCCTGCATGAGAGGATTTTGTGTAGAGAGACTTGTAGAAATCAAAAATGAGGCTTTCAATTCTATTTAAGGAAACTGTAGGAATACCTTGATCATCAATCAATTATGAAATCAAGCTGTCTTTTTTTGGCAGCAAGGAAGCGGTGGAAGAAATTAGTATTTTCATATCCCAATTTTAACCAATTCAGCTTACTTTTCTGGATTAAATCTCTTTCCGCTCTCCTATAAATTGCTAGAAGGTCCGATTTAATAGACAGTTTCAAAAGGTTGTCTAAGGAAGACACATTCAAAGACTCTTCCTTATTTTCTTCATTTGCAAGAGCTTGAAGCAAAGTTTCTTCCTGATTTTTTTCTGGCTCTTACATTATCCACGTCCCAAGATTTCAGAATGCTCTTTAAACTTCAAAGTTTTGAGTAAATGGCAAGGGCAGCCCATCCTTGATGGTTTCCCGAGGTCAAGGAATTTGTTATAATTTGGCAGCACTGTTTATCAAGCAACCAACTGTTGCAAAAGCAAAATGGAGAGGGGCCCATTCAAAAGCACCAGCTTCTAATAAGATGAGGAAATGATCAGAAGCGAATCTTTCTTTTTGAGAAACTCTGGTATCAGTAAAGGATTCATTCCAATCTGCAGTTACTGGAAATCTGTCCAGCAGAGAACGTGAGACTGACCTTCCTTCTCTTGACCATGTAAATTTACCGTTGGATAATGGGATTTCTAGCAACTTTGCCTTATAATGAATTTATTGAATTTTCTCATTCCTCTTGTTAATCTTCTTTCTGGAGATCTCTCTTGTATCTTTCAAGTGATGTTGAAATCCCCTCCCAAACACCAAGCTCCTATATAGAGGTCTGAAAGAAGAGACAACTCTGGCCAAATTTGGTTTCTATCTCGATAATGTGTGGGCCCATAGATGTTTGAAATACAACAGATTTTTCTACTGATTGTGCTGCACTTTATTGAAAGAGAATAACGTCGTTTCAAGACTTCAATAGCGGACAACTTAGATTTATCCCACATGATTAGTAATCCTCCTGAGCTGCCATTAGCTTCGACGAGGTCCCAACCAATTTCTTTTGAACTCCATAGTGCCTTAATAATACGACTATCAATCTCTTCTCTTTTGGTCTCTTGAATCATAACTATATCCGGATTAACTTTCTTCAAAAGTTTTTTAATAGTCAATTATTCTGATTGACCCATGATCCCTCTATTGTTCCACGATATAATCTTCATCCTGGCTACCTCTGCCTTAGATTAATTCAATTTCACATGCTGCTAAGAATGGAACCAACTCTTGAGGGGGAAAGATACTTGCTGACTTGATCGAGCTCTCTTTCTCTGGGGAGGAGAAGAGCTTAGTTATATCTGGACCGAGAGAATCACTGTCCTCTCATTTCTCTGTTTCTGTTTGGAGCTCTTCTTCCTCAACTGGTTCGATTTCTGTACTGCTTACACTGGTGACTGATTCAACTTCCATAATTTCATCTTCCGGGTTCCCCACTTTTGTGAGACAAGAAGTACCTGGCACAAAGTTGGAGAATGAACTCGCAAAAAATTGGAGAACGAACCAGAAAGCTTGGAGGACTGAAAAAAATTATTACTTAAAGATGGAGGCAGTACTGACATGTAACAAACAGAATTTGGAATTTGTATCTTCTCACAGCTTTCCTCTAATAAATCAGAATTGGCCAAGCCTGTCCAAATATTTCAAAAAGAAGTTCTCCCTTTGATAAAGGTCTTGAGATGCTTAGATAATTTTCTGGTATGATTTGGAATGGCTTTCTTTGCCGAGGAGATTTTATTTTTGGATGAAGCTGGTAATTTTGATTGAAAACATAAAACAGGGGATGGACCGAAATTGAAATTCCTTGGTGGAGGAAAGGACTTTGTTTCATCCTCAATTCCGTCAGAGTACCAGAAGCCATTGTTTGCTGAGTAATTCCATAGGTTACAAGTCTAAAACTAAAAAGGAAACTAAATCTTTAACCAAGGCAATTAGGAAGCTGAAAAGGAAATTAGACTAAAACAATTAGGAAACTGAAAAGGAAACTAAACCTTTAACTAGGACAATTAGAAAACTAAAACTTAACAATTAGAAAAACTAATTAAAACTATTTACATCAATTGACTCTCTGGATTTGTGGTTCAACTTAGGTAGTTTAGAGTCATTTCTTCAAGGAGTTCAATTCATGCTTGGCTATGAAAAGTGGTTGGTTGGAAAGAGATGTATGAGAAGTTTCTTGTTCGTCCCCTCTTTCGTGAGTCAGGAAAGTTTTTTGTGGCAAGCCAAGGTGTGTTGTTTAATGAGGGATTTAGGGAGAGGAACCTAGAATCTTTAATAGGTAATTGGGTAATATTCTAGGATAATTTCCTTTTTATCCCCACTTGTATTAAAACTATATAAGTAGAACTGTAGGAGTCTTCCCCCTCATGTATGGACAATTATTGAATAATACTTTACTCCAAGAATTCTCCAAGATTCGTAGTCTAAATCAAATTGGTACCAGAGTGCCTTCATGAAAGGGCCTGATGGTTATTGGGAACACCAACAAGCTTCCCGACCACACTTGTGATGTAGAAGCATCCTTCTCCACATTTCAAATCGTGAACTGAAGACATGGCAAGCTGGAAACCTCTGTAAGTACTTTGTTGGATTAGATGATTGCAATGCAAACTTCAATGGCCATTATGAAAAAATCAATTGAGAAATTGACTTTTGAAGTAAGAAAGATGGCCAATAGTCAACCAAGAATTTAAGGTAATCCTATCCACAATCAAGAAAACCTGAAAAATGTAAGGCATATTCTTCAAAAATGTCAAGCCGGTCAACCTCATGTCCAAGGATGTGTGAGCAATTTTCAAGATCTCCCAAATGGAAGAGGGCAACCTAGACAACAAAGGCTTCTTGAGATTCATTTCATCCTACTAATGCAGCAAGAAACCTAGAAGTTGGGCATTCCGATGTAAAAGTACCCGATTTTGATTTTTCAAGAGGCTCTCCACATGAACTTAACTTTCCCCTCAATCTGTTGGGATTTTATTCAAATTCTTCAGATATGAATTCTTCAGATAATAGTGTAAGAAGAGTGGGTTAATTGGATAATTGAGTAATATTCTAGATTAATACCCTTTTTACCCCACTGTATTAGAACTCCATAAAGAGCAGTTTTCCCCATATGTATGGACAATTATTGAATAGTGATTAGTCCAAGAATTCTCCACGATTTGTAGTCTACATCATCGGGTCCCTTGTTAGGTTCAATGTTTCTCTGTGGTCCCCAATATGATGAAACTTCTTCATATTTACCCTTTAGGTCTTGTTTTAATTGATTAGGAGTCTGAAAGTTCAGTTATTCATAAAAGAGGAAATACTCTTTGGGTACTGTTTCCTTACAAGCTCACCTACTTTTATTATTTAAAAATTGTACATGTCACATATCTGTGCCCGTGCCATGTTTGAGGTACAGATATTCAGATAATGATATTTTTTATAATTTACTGCATTGCCAGGTTTGCTTCTTTTCTCTTGTAGGTTTCTCACTCTATAGGTTGTGTACAGTAGAAGATTCTGATTTTTTGTTTTTTTATATTCTGTATGAAGGGCCTGCAAAGTTTAGGCAACATGAAAATTTCTTCTTCCCTGAAAGGCATTTCCCAACAAGTACTAAAATATAAGGATAAGGCAACTGTAATGCAAATATGCACAGTATATCAGAGTTTAGTGGATAGTGCCCATCTCAAAGATAGATAGTTCGATTTCAGGTTGACCTAAAAAATTTCAGCCTTTCAGGTGTATATCCCAATTGGATATCAATGTGGCACGATTAGGATGCATCTAAAGTCTAAACCATGTTCTAGTTATGATTTCATATCTTTTATCCCATTTGCATTAATTCGTCGAAAGGGTTTGTAACATCAACAAAGCTAAATTATTAATTGTCTTCTCATGCCTCTGTTGAGTTGGATTTTTAAAATGATTTGTTTTTTTCTGCTGATTTCTTGTCCACTTAGGACTCTATTTGGGATTCACCCTCTCATGCTAAAGCAGAACATACGGATGGTTATGGAGCGTATAAACTTTGTGCCTGCAGAAGTTGTGGAGAGAAAGCAGAAGGAATTGATTGTCTGGTTTGTGACTCATGCGAGGA
>JBBPDI010000002.1:8086333-8098701 GCA_037974545.1 Cucumis variabilis
ATTAATCATTGATAAACAAATCTTTTATATCAACATCACACTTGAATCAAATAAAATCCAAAATAAAAATTAAATTTAACGAAATAATAATGTGACTTTTATATTTGGATGATTAGTCTCTAGATTAATCATTGATAAACAAATCTTTTATATCAACATCACACTTGAATCAAATAAAATCCAAAATAAAAATTAAATTTGTTTACTTTACTAATTTGGTAGTTAGTAGCAGTAGCAGTAGCAGTAGCAGTAGCAGTAGCAGTAGCAGTAGCTGTAGCAGTAGCTGTAGCAGTAGCAGTAGCAGTAGTGTAGCAGTAGCAGTAGCAGTTGCAGTAGCAGTAGCAGTAGCAGTAGCAGTAGCAGTAGCAGTAGCAGTAGTAGTAGCATTAGCAGCAGCAGTAGTAGTAGTAGTAGTAGTAGTAGTATATAAAATAAGCTCTACGGAATTGCAGATAAATATTCACAATGAATCACAAAACCTAAGAAGAAAGAATTGAGAGAAAGAGAAAAAAATCACCCCAAATGAATCATAAAATATGTCAAACTTTGAGACACTTAAAAAATTGTATGTGGATAAATTGCATCTAGTATGTGAGTTGAGAAAGTAAAGGTAGAATGACAATGCGCAAAAAATGTTGATGATAAAAAATGTAAAGACAAAGTGACTTTTTTATCAGTTTTTCGATAAAATATCAATTTATCATCTAGCCTTTAATTAAAAATTAAAATCATATATTATACTAGTCATCTAAATATAGAATCCATCTCATAATTTCGTAAGAGTTAAGTTTTATTTAAATGGAATAAATTAGACATTTTTAAAAGTGCAGGACCAAAATATAACAAGAAATAAAGTTTAGGGATCAAAATATGATTTAAACAGATTATTTATTATTAATTAAATTAAATGTTACATTAAATTAAAAGTAACTCCCATGGGAATTACTTGTTACGTGGCATTCTCTCCACAGTTACTCCTAATCTCCAATAAATAGACCGGCGAAATAGAGGAGGGGTACGAAATATATAATTATTCTAAAACTCTCCTCTGCTATTCTCTTCATCTCAATTGTTCTCAGTAAAAATATCCCAAGTTCAAGTTTGATTCTCAACCACCAAATCTCATAGGAAGATCTCTAATAGGTGGTGTTCTAATTCGTGACTACTAAAATAAAGTATTGTAGATTCAGATTAGCCAACAAAAGTGAGTTTCGTAATTTCTATAAATTTTTTATTTAATTTCAAATGCTAACCTATATTAATTTTATGTTCTGTAATTGTAATAAATTTTGCCAATGTATGAATATTTCAAAATTCCAATTAAAATTAAGTTTATGGCCTCTATGAAATGCTTTTCGCTGCATTATTAAGGCTCTCATTCTTTTAACCATGATCGTAGCAAACAAGTTGATATAAAATTTCATTTTATTAGAGATTGTATTTCAAGAAAGGAGGTTCAAGTTGAATATGTGAAAATTGAAGATCATATTGCAAATATATTCATGAAGCCACTCAAATTAAAGTTGATGTGTTTAACAAGTTAAGAACCTTGCTTGGAGTTTTCAGAAAATGTGTTTAGGGGAGTATGTTGAAAATTAAACATGTTTTAATTAAATAAGTTAGATGTAAATTGATTATTTATGAAAGTTTGCAAACAAATAAAATATTAAAGGATGTGAGTAAAATTAAGTAGGTTAATGTTAGAGTTATTTGAGTAGAGTTTCACATGAATTAAGTGTAAAATTTTAATAGTTACGTTTAGTTGTTATGTGAGTTGTATATTTAAAATTTTTCCACGACAATCCTATAAATAGGATTGACATTTACATCGTTGAAACAACCAAGTTTGAAGAAGAATACACACGAACATGGTTAATTCAAAGAGACTTTCAAATAAGTGTTTTCGTTTTTTCTCTCAAATATTCTATTTGATGATTATTTATTTGGAGGTACTAATTCCAACTTCCAACAAAATAAGTCGTTCTCTCTAAAATGTCCCGTCTTTGTACTGATTTGTTTGTAAAAGTTTAGATTCAAATGTTTGTCTATCCTCCTTTTGTGTCAATTTCTTCAACAAAATTGATTGATCACTAGTGTTGACGGTTAGTGATTGTCCTAACCTTTGTCAAATGGACCACAACTAATTAACAGAAATAACATGCTAACAGTCAACACTAATTTGAGCTAAAAAATGTGATTCAACCAATGATCATACCCGAAACTACCATCATAAAAAGAGCAATTATATCCTTAACTAGTGGCAATTAGTGTGAGAAGAGTCTCACAAAAGGGGTCTTTTAAACAATATACCAAAGGGGAAAAATATTTACATTATATAAACAATTTCAAAAAAAAAAAAAAACTCAGAGGCTCACAATAAAAAATACCAAAAATATTTCGTGATTAATTGACTACTCGCACACGTAATATATTTGGTACTTGATCTTCTACCAAGATAATATAGATTTGGTACACGATTTTTTTAGATTTGGGTACGCGGTCGTTTAGATTTGACTACCCAAATTTAAATAATTTTTTTTCAAGATTATTTGGTATACAATCGTTTAGATTACTATTCTTTGGTACACGATAGTTTAGATTTGGTTTTTTCAAGATTTTTTGCTATAGGATTATTTAAATTTGGCTAGATGCTAATTTAGATTTGGGTACTCGAGTCTAAACAATTTTTTTCAAGATTTTTTGCTATAGGATTATTTAGATTTGGCTAGATGATCATTTAGATTTGGGTACTCAAGTCTCAACGATTTTTTTTCAAGATTATTTGGTACACACAATCGTATAGATTTGGCTATTCTTTAGTACATGATCGTTTAAGTTTAGGAGATTTTTTTAAAGAATATTTGATACACAATCGTTTAGGTTTAGCTACCCACATCTAAACGATCGTGTACCAATATTCAACGATTTTTTTTTCAAGATCTTTTATATTTGTTAGATTTGGTTGTAGTCAAATCTAAACGTTTACCAATATCCAACTTTTTGTTTAAGATTGTCTATTAATTTTTTTTATATTTGGTACACGATCTTGAACTAAATAATAGTTTAAAAAATAAATTGCAAAAGAAGAAGAGAAAAAGACGATAGAAAGAAAAAGAAAAATTGGAGAAGAAATAATAGAAAAAAAATGGAAAGGAATAGCAAATCTGCAATATTTTAGAAAAATGACCTGTTTCATAGGCTTTTTAACTTCGTTCTACGAACTGTAAATATTTCGGTGTTTTGTTATATTTCTAAAAAAAATTTGAAAAAAGTTCTAAAAAAAGTTCTAACAAAAAAAGACAAAAAAAAATTAAAAAAAGAAAGAAAGAAAGAAAGACATACCAAAAACTAGTATGAGAATACGTGGATGGCTGCGGCGGCGAACACAGCCATTACCGTCCTTTCTCCCATCGCCGGAGTATCATGTGGACATTTACATTCATAATCTCCTACCGTATTTGTACACATATTTGTACACTCATTCTCATTAGGATCATCACATTCATTTTTGTCTGAACAAATTAAACAAACAAAATAATTAAGTTAGAGACGATACTCTAGGGATTAGTGTAAGCCAAAGACACCAAATATTTGGATGAGCCAATCTTTTATATATCACACACAAACAAAAAAAATTATATTTTCATAAGATATGAAATGTGAGAGAAGAGTTTGTTACTTGATTAATTGAGTGAGATGCATATAAATATATAATTTTAACTGTCAAACAAAAAGTAAAAAAAAAAAATGTAATTGACAAGAAATAAAGAAATGTAATCGAAAAGAAATTTTATCTTGTGAAAGTTGTGTATAACAAATTTTAGTTAATTCACAATATTTAGTGTCTATACTTTGAGTTTTGTGTTGATTTGTTCTTTAAACTTTATAAAGTGTTTGAGAGAGGTTCATGAACTTTCAATTTTGTGTTTAATTAGTGACAAATTAATATCTAAATTAACTGATAGCTATTAGATACAAACTTGAATTTTATCTAATAATGGAACTAATTTTTCTTTTTTTTATTGAGTGACTAGTAAATCTGTGAATTAAAAAATTCTAAATTTATAATTTTGAAAGTTAAAAATTGAAACCTTAGCTTCCTTTGGAAAAAAACTTTGGTTTTTAATTATTTTAAAACTATTTTTAACAATGATATTATATGGGTTAACAACCAAATCCAACCTCATTATATATTTTTTTTAGAAAAAGAAACTATTTTTCTTTCATCATGAAAAAAAGTTATTTTCTATGACGTTGCTACTTATGTACTAAAACTAGTAATTTGAAATCGTAATCTATTCAATAAAGTTGTTATTGAGAAATTATAAGTGAAATTTAATATTATAATCTTGAATCCAATAAATTAAGGCCCTAAGGCTATTTTGAGTAAATTTAAACTTTATGTAGAGGCATAAACATGGATCAAGTTTGAGTATGTAGTCTAAACGGTCTATAATGTATGAATAAGGTTGAACGTCTTATTCTAGGGGTACTATGGATGCGACCCTCTTTGTAGTTAGTACAAACGATGTGTTCTTGAATTATCGTTTATGTAAAGACATGAAAGTGGGGACATCTTATGTAAAAAGTTTACATAATTAAGCAATAAAATAATCACTTGTACGTTACAACATCATTTACTATCCTTAGATCTGCATAGGTGAGGATAGTTCATCAACGCTGACCCAATAAGCATCCATTTTTCAGGGATAAGATCAGGTAGATATAATTGAAAAAAAGAGGGTGCAAGACGGAATTCACTTTAACCTACCTTATGGTTAAATGGTAAAAGTAGTAAAAATTCAAATAGTTGACTTTTTACTTTGAAAAGTCAAACTTTGAATGGATTCACGCTTGCGATTGACATTAATCAAGAAGAACAAAATGGTAAAAAGTTAGAATGTTGACTTTTTGTTTGAAAAGTCAAAGTTTGACTTTGAGCAAATAACTATTTTGTCGTTTGACTAAAGTTAGTGGGAAATCCAACATTTTGTTGGGATAATCTCACTAACTCTAATGGGCTAGGTTTGTCATTCGATGAAGACAAAAAGCCCACTAGATAAAGTGAACTTTGAGTTGTTAGGCTATAGTGTTGCAATCAATTTCTTATAAAAACACTCTTACAATTCATTTGATGGGTTGAAATGCAACGCCCTAAAAGTTAAAGTAATTTTTAAGTTTAATTATCTTACTTTAAGTTAATTATGTTGGAATTATTGGGCTGTTATTTGAGATAATTGGTGAGAATTGTTTGATTTTATGAAAATTAGAATTAATAAAATATTTATTAAAAGAATATTTAATTAATAGGAAGATTTGGAATTTTGGTGTTGTTAAAGATTTGTTATGAGTTTATTTAAATTTGTGAAGTTTAGAAAATTATTGGTAATTAGATATAGGTGTATATATGATTAATTAAGTTATGAAAAGTTAATAAGAATTATATTATTGGAGATAATATAATTATTAAGAATAATATATTATTGATTATAGAAAGAAAAAAGATTTAGGAGACAAGATAAGATTTATTTGATTTATCTTAAAAGGAAAAAAAAAGAAAGAAAAGAGAAATATTACTGTTGTTGTTTTTATTAAATAAAGGACCTAGAACCACGTGCACTTCATCTTCTCCCACCTTCATTTGAAAACCCTATCACGCCATCGCACGTCGTTCCTCCTCCACCGCGTTTATCTTCGCCCATAGTGAACCTCCTCCATCGTCGACTGTAGCACGCAACAAGTTGCACAATTCTGCTTCCTCCATCGTCTCCGTTCGTGAAGTTTTCCATTGAAACCTCTCCGTCCGAGCCATGTTTTTCATTTGCCTCTCACCATCAAACAAGTCGAGCATCTATGTCCCCGTCTTTTTCAACTTCTCAATACCGTCACCGCCTGTTTCTTTCGCAAGTAAACCAGCCGACGCAAGCCAACCTCTCCCAGCCGTTCGTGCCAGTCGTCTGAGTCAATTTGTTACTCGAGCCGCATGAGCCGATTGCTTCTCCTAGCCGAGCCGCTAAGTTTCTGTTGCCTTTTTTAGCTATTTGATGGTTTGTGGTTAGTGTTTGAGTGAGTTTTGGTATGACCATCAAATATTAATTTCTTTGGTTTAAGTTGAATTTTTTTAAACTTGGATTTTATTTTTTTGAAGGTCATTAACAAAATTGTTGAAGGATTATTCGGTCGACCTTGTTTCCATTCAAGGTTGTTTTGATTTCAACTTTATTCTTAGGGTAAGTTGGAGACCTAAGTTATATAAGTGGATGTTTGGATGACAAATTTATTAATTCAATTCGTTTATGTTTAGGATTTGTTTTGGATGACAGATTTGTCTGTTTAGAAAGCTTTGATTGTGGTTATTATGAATAATGCTAGTTTTAGGTAAGAGATTTACTACTAAACCTTTGAAAATAGAATTAAGAGGTTGCATGAATTTTTCATTATGCATTGATGTAGCTAAGATGCATAATGTGACTAAAATATTATGACTATGTTATGACTCATATGTTATGATGCATGATATATTAATGAGGGGTGTTTGCGGTTCGGTTTGGTTCGGTTTGAAGCTAAAATTGCACCGAACCGAAAAATGAAAAAAAAAACTAATTTAAAACCGAACCAAACCGCTCATTCGTGTCAAACCGAATGGAAACCAAACCACTTATGCATAAATAAAACCGAATAAAAACCGAACCGCTTATACATATAAATATTATAATTGAAATCCTTTATGAACATTGTACATAAATAATTCTACAAAGTTTCAAACATATATTAAATTAATTCCTATAAAGTTATAAACATAGAAGCCTTAAAAATAGAGACATGAAAGTTTCAAATAATATTGAAGTTTTAAAGTCAATAAAAAATAATTCCTACAACATAGAAGTTTCAAAGTCCATCTAACATAAATAAAAGTCCTATAGTCATACAAATTTCTTCGTGATTTGTTGTTCCAACTTAAAAAGACCAAACTAACAACAAAAAAAGACCAAACTTGCGTAACATAAACTCTAATTTAATTTATGTCTTATACATTTAATTATTTATTATCTATCTATCTATCTATATATATATATATTTAAAATTTTTGTAACTAAATCGGTTCGATTCGGTTTTAGCTCGGTTTTAATATCTTAAACCGAATCGAACTGCATAAAAATTGGTTTTTTAAAAATTGAAACTGAACCGAATCGCATGCATTCGGTTTCGGTTCGATTTTGGTTCGATTTCGATCGATTAGTCATTCAGTTCGGTTTTCAACTTTATTTTGAACACCCCTAATATTAATCAAATGATAAAGACTACATGATTGATATTCATGCCATGTTATGATATTTATGATATGCTACATGCTATGGACTGGGTTGTTCTGTTAACTTTGTCTATTAGGGTCGTACTCATATGGGTGTCTCTTGGGAATACAACATTTTTTATGACTGTGAGTTTTACGGGACCACCAGTATGTCATGATATGTTTTATGCACGGTTTGACGGGATCACTTACAACCTGATCTTTTAGGCGTTCCTTCGGGTTCGTCAAAGATCAGTTTCTCTTAGATGTTCCTTCGAATTCATGGAGATCAGTTTCTCTTAAGTGTTCCTTCGAGTTCACCAAAGACCACATGTGTTCCTACGAGATCACTAGATTGTTATGTTTAACTACAAGAAATCAGGATTTTCCCAACGCACAAAAAATCATCGGGAAATCAAACATCGGTAGAAGGTGGTTACTTCTGACGCACCAACACCGACGTCGAGGGAGGTCTTTTTCCCTGATGAATGTCAATACACGTTGGAACTGACCAAAATAAATAATTATACCGTTAAATTTCCTCCGACGTGACATTAGAAATGTCAGTAAAAAAGATATGTGTTCCTGACGCCATAAGTGATCCGTTAGAAATATTAAGATTCTTCCAACATCTACAATGTCTCATCAGATGAGGGACAAATCATTAATTGTACCGTTTGATCTTCCTTCGACGCTTTGTCAGAAATGTCAGGAAAAAGGATACCTAATCCCGACACCATTGGTGATGCATCGAGAATAGGTCGTCTATCCTTATGTTTTCAGGTAGCGTCAGGAGTTTTCCTTTTATTAAATCCTTTTGTTTTATAGAATGGAAAGAGAAAAGATAAAGAAAAACGAGAGAGAGGGAGACCGAGAAGAAGAAGAGAAGATTTCTCACCTCCCCGTCGGTCCCTGTCGCTCGCCACCATCTCGTCGTCGTCTTTCGCTGTTTGCCATCGCATATCGGTAATTAGTAGGGTTATTTTATATTAGTTTGATATAATTTATTTTTATTTTGATTAGAAATTATGATTTAAATTAGAAATTATGTTTTGAATTAGAAATTTGGTTTTTGAATTAGTTTTTGTTTTAAGAATAGGATTTTGAATTAAATTATGTTTTAGGAGGGGATTAGAATCGTTGAATTGAAAGTTAAAGAGGGTTTAGGATTGGATTAGAATTTTTTAAGGAGGGGGTGTTCAATTAAAAATTAAAAAGGGTTCAATAAAAAAATTAATGGGAGGGGGGGGGGTGTGTGGCATTTAGTTCAAATTTTATTGTTGTTTATTTTTTGATAGTTTCGTTTGTTATAACTACTACGAATTCGTTGCTAATTTCTTATGGCTATCCTGCTATTAGTTATGGTAGTCTCTTCTCTTTAGTTTAAACTTGGTTTAGAATTAATTATATATAGTTGGGTGTTTGGTTAGTTTGTTTTGGCTATCATGCAGTTATAGTAGCCTTTGTAGTTTGAACTTAGCTTCAGTTAAAAGATTGAGAGGATTTGACATAGCTTATTCTTGGAGTAATTAAGTTTAAGGTTTGATAGAAGGAATAAATGACTAATGATCAAACATATTTATGTTTTAGGTCTTTAACAATGGACAAGAGTTGGATGAAAGTTAGAAATAAGTTATCGGTTGTGTATACAGAGGGTGTATCCCAATTTTTAGAGATTGCCCAGTTCTTCGACCATTTGTCCGAATTCTACAGCAGTCGAAAAAGCTAATGTAGTTCTCATTGAGCAACAAAGACTTGAGCTTCAAGAAACTAGATGCATGATTGAAGAGCAAAGAAGGTTCTCCAAGATGCAGTCTAAACAAATGGAAGAAATGATGAAGAAGATTAAAGAAATGAGTCGGACACAGGGAGGACCGTGAGTGGAGATCTTGCGATTCGTATTAATTTTGAACTTTAACGTTGTTTATTTTGCATTATTAGTGATATTAGCATTATATATATCTAAATTTATTTTTTTTGTCCTTGTAGATGTGGACCTGTTTAGTATGGTGTTTGATGCTTTCTTATTTTAATTTCCTTTTTCATGTCTTTTTTTTAACAAATTTGAAATTGTGTTCTTGTGATAAACGTTTATTTAATTATAATACAATTTTGATTTGGATATATTATTTACTATTTTGGTTGTTCAGTTTTTATTTAAACTAAATCAAAATCGAAATGGAATCGAATAGAAACTACAATCGAAACAAAAAATTAAAAATTAAACAAAATAAATAAATAATAATAATAATAATGTATAAAAAAACCTTGAATACCTATTCCCGACGCACTTAATACGTCGGGAACAAGATTTTATCCCAACGCATGTAAGATGGCGTGGGTACAGGTTCCACGAGGTATCATCGAGAAACACCTTCTCCCGACGTGACAAGAACATCGGTAGAGTTGTATAGGTACCCCGACAAATTCACGACGTCGATGAAATGAACGTCGGGAGAAAGAAACTCCCGATGCATTTTAGTCGGACGTCGAGAATGGGTCTCCCGACATGATTTTATCGACATCCTTTTCGACGTTGAAGAAAAAGTCAGGAAAGCTTTTGTAATCATCTCTGACACCGTGATGCATCGAGACAATACCAAGTTCTTGTAGTGTTTAGGAGCACGATAGTTTTGGGGTACTTCCTTATGGAACCCTAATGGGAAGTTAACAAACACCTAGCAAGACTAGTAATGGGTCACTTAGTAAGTATATGTTTATACTCATATTTTCTATATTTAACTTTTAGGTAGTGGTAGAGGTAGAAGTAGAGGAAAGCTGGCGAATGACAAGAAGTGACCATGACTTGCCATAGGAAAAATCTTATGTTGTTTTTGCCTTCCATGTTTTTCAATATTTGATTTTTTTTTGTATTTTATTTAAATTTATCAAACTTATGAAATACTTTTATGTTATTTTTCTTAAAAAGTTAGATAGGGCTCGAACTAGGACCAAATTTTCTAGCATTTATTTCTCTTTCCAAATTATGAATTATAAACGAGCATTGGTTTCATCTCTTCCATTTAAATGAAATAAAATATTTATTTATTTTAGTAGTAATGACCTTAGCTTAGTATAAGGAGTTGGGTCATTACATGAATTTTTTTTACTCTCGTAGAAACTGGGTTGTTCATTTCTTCTTAAAACCTCTTCACTAAAAGAAATTTGGTTTCTCCCAATACCAAACCCTAATCAATATTTTTCATCTTTTTCTCTCTTCTGATTCCTTCATCCATTGAGTTTTACAATCCGATTATGAGTCTGGAGAATATTGGGTCAATTCTAGTGGTGGTTCGGTCGAGTTTGTGTGAAAAATTTCGAGTAAACGAAGTTACGGAGGCAAAAATTCGTTTGATCAGTCCTAATTCAATTTAGTTTAGGGTTTCATGTTAACTTAATTAGTGCAATCAGGGTAATCTCGATTCGATTTCTGCTGTGCATGACTATAATCTATCATTTGGTAGAGTATGATTTTCATTTACTCCATATGTTTAAATATTTTACACTTTTACTCTCATACCTTTACTAATATTCAGAAGCATTCAAGTTAACTAAACTCAACTTTAAAAGATAAAAATTTTCCATTTTCCCAACATGAGTCTAGCTAATTAACTCGCATCTGTATGTTCTTGAGGATGAGAGTTCCTAGGTTTAAATCCCCTAACCCCAAAATTGTACTTAAAAGACTTCTTCAAACAAAAAAAAATTATCATTTTAAAACCTAGATATCAAATAGGAATGAGACTAAAGTTTTAGAAGCCAAAAATGGTATTTTCATGAATAATTCACCTACCTTGGCATCCAATGTGTGGCAAATATGGATTCCCAATGAACCCATCCAAGCACTTGCAGCGGTAACCCTCCATAAAGTCTCGGTTTAGGCAACTGCTATTTCCTTGACAGGCATAGCTTTGGCTATCTATAGCCTCCACACAGGATTGGTTGCCAACGGACCAGTCCAACACTGTCGACACGGTGGCGTTCGGGTAATGGGGAACAAAAGCTGATGAGAACTTAAACTCACTCTCTTCCACCACGAAGCCATATCCACATGAATATATATCTGTTCCATTTGTTATGTCGCCCCCTGTGACAGTCACATGCATCTGCAGTTTCACCCATCTTATATGTTAATACATCGATCGTATGTTTTATTCACATGTCTACGAGTTCTACACACAATGTTATTAAGTAACATTACTATGGTTTTAGTGTTACGTCCAATAACAGACAATCTTATATTTTAGAAAGTAATTTTCAAATTTAAGTTTGTTTATAATTTTGTTTCTAATAGGCCTGTAGTCTAACTCTTATATATTACTAACTTAATTTACATCTCTTTTTCAAATTCATAAATATACATCCACAAATATGTATTAGATGCATTTTAGATACAAAAATCTATTAAATGCAAAATTAAAATGTTTCATGAGGTCATTTTGCCTTGATAATATATTAATTAGGTTGGGATATCTTTTTTATGTTTTTGGTCAACATAAAATTTGGAGCTAGTTAATAGATTAAAATACCTAAATTAAAGCTCTTGACTGAGAGCAAGTGTCTAATTAACTCAGCTAGAACAATTAGTTAAACTTGATGATTACGTACAACCTCTAAAGTAAATCATTTATAATTTGACCTAAATTTAATGATAAAGTTTTGGTAATTTTAAAAACCTTACTTGATTCAATCCGTCGGGAATTGTCACTTGGCAACACCCAACATCGGAGCACGACCCATTCGGCATATTACGGTAGCTAATACAGAATGACGCACATGCTGTTAAGTAATTCTCGTTTCCCTGGAAAGTGCCGCTAATCATCGAGATAGTACTACAATCGATGACAGTGATGATGTTCTTGGTCGAGATGGTGAACTGGTTGGATTAGAGAAACGTTTCGTTTTTTTCCAGAGACGTTCCTATTGCCATCAAAACAATACTTGGCCACAGGACTTTCAATACCCAACTCTCCATCATTCACCGAAATACTCGTGATCGAAACATGGCGGACGAAGGGCTTGTTGGGATTAAAGGAGCCATTGCAAGTGACAAGAAATGCGTCATTGAGAGAGCATT
>JBBPDI010000002.1:8116830-8135084 GCA_037974545.1 Cucumis variabilis
CATGTTTCTAAGATAGAAGAATGCCACATATCAGTTTGGGATAAGCAATAGAAAGACGCAAAGAAAAAGAACCAATGAGCCTCTTCAGCTGACTGATTACAAAGCTTCCATCGTCGAAGGTGGAACATCTGCAAATTTGATAGATTGTAGTAGACAATGAAAGAGATACCCCTGTTATGGTGAGATGATGTGCACCAATTTGTCACACCAATGCAAAACACGATAGCATATTTGACACTTAAATCAACAGAGGCAAGTTAATCCAGATTTTTGCCAATTTTTCATAGACAGTCTGTCAATTCAAACACAAGATCCTTCACTGAGGATATGAACTCATGCATTCTCTGAGGTACACTTTTATTTAGAAATTGGTTGATGACAGTAGTTGTAAAAACAAACCAATGGCCACAAACATGGACCCTTGGATAATCAAGAGAATTAATATCATCAAAGAATGAAGACGAATTAATTGTAAACTCTCTTACAAGCGTAGGATAGAAAGGACCAAGGTTAGTGACTATCGTAATTATATCAGTTTTCGCAAGAAGCTCCACGATCTTCAAGTAGTTTTGAGCTTTTTCAAGTACCCTACATACTTCCAGAGGGTTGTACTTTTTATAGAATGGAAAGAAACTCCATCCAAAATAACGTATGGAATTGACACAGTAGGTAGTTTCTTCTTGGAAGTCGTAGTAGCAACTCATGTGGAAGGACCTTGAACACGCTGACCTTCTTCATTAGATTCTTTAACAAAGCCCCACTATTTTTCCTGTTCACTAGATTCATTCTCATTTTAGTCATGCATAAGTTGTTTGTTAATATCTTCAGGCTCATCCATGGAAGTATCAATAGTTAAATTATCAATATTACAGTCAACATACTTCTCATCGTCTTTATACTAAAAAGTATTAGAGGATGTAACAACATCATGAAAGACACTCTTGTTTTTGGATAACTATTCTTGAAGAGCAACATCATCATAATATGGCTCATCATTCTAACTCAATTCTTTAGGATCAAAATTCAAAAACATGATGGAAATAGTCAAAGTTGTAAAAAGTTAAAATGTTGATTTTTTACTTTGAGAAGTACTTTGACTAACTTTATATTCAAATGTGATTTGAATTTTTGGAGAAATACATGCAGATTCATGCTCAGAAGGTCTCGTGTTCTTAGCTTTCGAATATGAATCCACATTCATATTTTAAATATTTAAATCACATTTAAACATAAAGCTCTATCTCAAACTGATAATCGACGACTATATCACATATATTTGTCGATTTCTCTCTTTTGACCTAATTCGTCAATTTCTCTCTTTACCTAATTCGAATTATTCCATCATATTGTTCTAAGTTAATTCCATATGAGTGAGTAGGGGAACCTAATGGACTTATATATCATGGACTCCGATGATCTGACTGGCTAAACCCTTTTAAACTAAGCTAATCAGCATTCGTTAACCAACATGCCATTTCACTAAAGTCTCGTAGTTGCACTCCTCTCACTATAGATATGATTGTGTCCATCTGATATAATCATGATCAGTAAGTTAATCCCTCACATGTTGTTCGTAACCTATGCTAGGTCAAGATACCATTTTATCACCAATATTTCTTCTTGCTCCTTAAGTCCTACTGATCCACCATTGAACAATTAGTTTTAGATTCAACCTATAGACCGAACCCTTATCGAACCAATAAGAGGGTGGAGCCCTTGTTCAAGACTTGGATTCAGTCATTAAGGGAACAACCTATCCACTAACCTTAAAACAGGTAGAAGTGAATTTCATCTTACACCCTATGTTTCTAATCGTCCACCTGGGTCTTATCCCTGAAATGAGAGGCTTATTGGACCAACGCTGTTGAGTGGTCCTCACCTATGTAGATCTAAGGATAATTCCGTTTGAATAGAAGTTTATAGTTAGCTCAAGATTAAGATTAAGTTACCTAGGTCATGAATAATTGAAATAGTCAATTTTATACAGTCAACGATGTTATAACTTAAAAGTGACTATTTCATGGTTCTAATCTTATGTAAACTTTTTACATAAGATGCCACCACTTCCATATCTCTACAAATGTTTCAGGATCGCATTGTTTTGTACAAACTATAAAGCGGGCCACAACCATAGTGTCTTCAAAATAAGGTGCCAACCTTATTCATACACTAGACCACTTGAGCTGTATAGTCAAACTTGATCCACATTTATGTCTCTACATAAAGTTCAAGTCTATACTAGATAGCCTCGGGACCTTAGTTTGTTGAATTCAAGATTATAGTATTCCATTTCACTAATAAGTCCTTAATAACCACTTAATTGAATATAATATAATTTTAAACTACAAACTACGAGAAGGCAACCAACAATCATGGTGATAAATAGTGGATCAGTAATAGGACATAAATTCCAACAATCATGAGAAGGAACCCAACAAAATCATGAGAAGGTCGAAACATTCTCTTTATTTTCAGACAAAGTTTTAGCAAAACCATTCACACCAGGAGATATTTTCAATATTTCAAACATTTTCATTCATAACAATAGAAGAGGGATCACATCTAGATAGATTAACGGATAAAACATCTAGCATATCACTTTTTGAAATAGAAACAACACTATCAGGAGCAGCACCAACAGAAGAAACATTCCAGATAACATCAATGTGATCACTAATAGTATTGTTTGTTACAACAGAAGCAACAACATGGGGTTCAATAACAAAATCAACATGTAGATCATAATTAGGACACCAACAGAAGAAATATTCCAGATAACAACATGATCACTAACAGTATTGTTTGTTACAACAAAAGCAACAACATGGTGTTGAACAACAAAATCACCATGCAAATCATAACTAGGAACTGACATAGAACCATAACCAATCAACTGATTTTTAACATTATCGGTAAGACCTATTTTTTCAAATTTTCAAAGATGTAAAAAATCTTGACTCCATCTTTAAGGAGATCATTACAAACACGACCAATTTCTGAGGACGAAGCAAGTCATGCACTAGCTTTACCTAGAGAACTATCAGGAGTAGAAAAATCTGTGGTTTGAAAGATTAACTTTACATGTACCAACCAAATCAGAGAGGGTCAAGGTTACAGTAGTGATTAAACTGGTCTTTTTGCCTCCTTCTTTAGTTAGAGTAACATTTGATCGACAACGTTTGAACGTTTTAGACCCCACAAGAATTTCCTTTGAGGGAGACTGTGTTTCTCGCATACGAACCACATGTTGGTTCATAAAAACCTCACAAATAGGGGAAATAAGAGGATCCTCGATAAGATTTTCACGATCACAAATTTTCTCTTGGCCTTTTATTTGTACCTAATCATTTTCTTCTCAAGAACATACACTTTAATTTCTTTAGTATTCACCATTGAGCATTACATAGAAGGTAAGACCACGATGTCGACAGTTTAAGAGACGTATAAGAGAAGGTGAAACACCATGTTGTAGTGATTTCCTGCTCCTATTTTTTTTTTCATTAACTAAATTCAAATTTAATTCATAATCACAATTAGTTTTTCTTGCATGGTCTACCAAGAACACATTAAAATTCCAACTAACCTCAATGGGCTTTAAACTCAAGATCCAATAAGGATAATTAATAAGGAAATTGCATTAGATGACAAAAAATTTTTAGAAAAAATAGAACACCTCTTTTTTTCATATTGTAAATTTGACAAATATGATGGTAATATGACAGTAATCAGATGATACTTTGCTTTTAAAATTTTCTATTTTTGCAATTTTGAAAATGTAACTGACACAGACTCTATTATCATAATTTTTTCTGCTATTTTTGCAAAATCTCTTAAAATTGTGCAATTAACGTGTATCCCATTATTTTATTAAAAGTTTATTTGTTAAAAATTCGATTAAATCCAAAATATTTTATTGGGCTCCTTAAAAATATTTTTAGGGTTAGTAAATAAATATATTTCATTAACCTACTGTTAAAATATTTGTTTGGAAAATATAAGGAAAATATATATTTGAATATATTTAATTTGTTGTATTGTTTATTTTTTTCTTAATTTAACCAAAATGATTTATTGGTTAAATTGGTTAGGTTTGATTGCTTGATTGTGTATAGAGTTACAATGTATTTGTACATACTGCATGACAATATTATTCTTTCCAAATTAGTCCCACAGTATTTGATAGAATGTATAACATATATTGCTAACACAATTACATTGTAATTTATGCTTTTAAATAATGTGATAAACTATTTGCTTTATATCATGATCATATAATCAAATATTAATATTTATTTGCTCATATAATCATATACTTTTCCAATAAAAAAAACTTAACATTAAGATGGATTTGATACAAAACCAACAATAAGAACGATTTTTTAAATAGTGTCATTAAATCATAATCACAGTTGTTTAACTAACCAAATTTTATAATAACCAATATAATTAAGATTTCCCAAACATAGTATACGTCGAGTATGAATGAAGTTATAAACAACAGATTTGGGACACACAATAAAAGGTAAAAATTTGGTCATCAAGATATAATATCATTCCTCTGCGTATAGGTTAATCCATATTTTTCAAATACAGTGTATTTGAAATAGCTCATGAAAATGATATTTCAATTACAGTGTATTTGAATAGTACTTTAAAAAATGAGACATGATATTAGATATTACAAGAACACAATATTTTTTGCAAATAACATTCAAATTTGGTAAATCTTAACTAAATCTGCTATTTTGTTGCTGGACAAGATTGCAGCAACGTCCCCTATAATAATGGCAAATATATATACAAAGTTGTCAGCTTTGTTATATTTTAAATAATTTACTAAACAATACATAATATATATGTTTATTAATAATTTGAATTTAAATTTTAGATCCTCCCTTAGAATAATGTCAAATATAAATACAAGATTTTTCAGCTTTTTTTTTTAATATTTTAAAAAATTTATGAAATAATAGATAATATATTTTTTAAATAAAAATTTAATTAAAAATCTAGAATTGTAATGATGCCTCAATGACATTTTTGCAATTATTTGAATCTTCTTATTTTAGGTTTTATTTGAGAAAAGAAAAGAAGGAATTGAGAGAGGGGGGGGGGGTAGTCGATGCAAGAGACAAACATGAAGGCCTATATGAAACACAGAGATGGAGAAAAGTACGGTCGACGGAGAGGAAGAATGAATCATCCAGAAGTATCAAACGAAGGCCTAGAACATCAGCTTCGAGATTTCTCCATAGGCCCACAAGCTAAAATAAATTTGAATTCAAAGAATTGAAAAAAGCCACAAACAATTTCGACCCAAAGAACATAACCTTGAAAAAGGTGGATTCGAAACATTTTACAAAGAAAATTTAATGAATAAAGTAGCCGTGAAGAGAGTTTCAAAAGATTCATGTCAAGGGGAACAAGAATTCATAGTAGAAGTGGCAACAATGGGCAGTCTTCATCATAAAAACCTTGTGAAATTATTAGGATGGAGTTATTAAAAAAGAGATCTTCTTCTTGTTTATGAGTTCATGCCAAATGGTAGTTTAGACAAGCTAATCCTCTTCAACAAAATCAATCAAATTCAAGTCAATCTAAATTAGGAAATAAGGCACAACATAATCTGTAGAGTAGCTGAAGCATTAGACTACCTACACAATAGTTTGTGAAAAATAGTACTACATAGAGATGTGAAATCCTCAAACATAATGTTGGATTCGAAATTCGTAGCGAAGTTAGCCGATTTTGGGTTAGCTAGAACGATGTAGCGAACTGAACAAAACCATCATTCGACAGAAAGCCGGTAAGAAGAAAGTCCCTTGATTTGCACCAAATGTATGACGACTTTGAAGGGTTTGAAGGGGACGAAACTGGAAGCTCCAATCGTTTATGCCTGGACATTTGAATCCTTGAACACACACGATTTGAAGAAGATATGAAACAACTGTAGAAATTACGTGGAGCTTTGATGGTGATAGGTGTTAATTGTGTGTTGGAAGTTTTATTTAATTATAGGGTATTTGAGTTTATTGAACAATTGTATTTAGGATTTAACTTTTTCACTTAGGTAGGGACATTTAAGACATTGTTCCAACAATTGATTTTTCTGTTTTGCTATTTTATCAATTTAAAAATAAATTTATCATTTTTTCAAAGTGAATCTTCTATTTTGCTATTCTTCTTGTCAACCCTAATTAAAAAGCATTATAGATCAAGTTTATAAAGGCCCAAACTTGCTCTCAAGGCTTCAAATTGTGAACATCAAGAGGTTTAGTGAAGATATCTTTAAGTTGATCTTTTTTGTAAATATGTTTTAGCGTAATTTGTGTAATTCTCACACGTCTTATCAGGAACACTCGATAAAACATTAGGTGCAGTTGTAGAGTCAATGTTTTCTTCTGAATAGTTCTGAGGGATGCTTTGACCATCAACCTCCAAAGCCTTGATGGATTACATGACACCGTTGGTGTGCTTGTTAAACACTTGAAAAACTTTGCTATTCGAAGAGTATCCAAGCAAAATATTTTCATCAAACTTGAGTCTAGTTTTCTTCCAGTATCTTTGTCATTGAGAATATGGCACGAACTGCTAAAAAATATGAAAAGAAAATTTGATATTAGTTTTTCTCTTCCTCCAAATGTCATAATTTATGCTGAGAGTGCCAAGACGAAGCGACACACAATTGTGGATATAATAAGTGTCTTCAAAGTTTCTACCAAAAAATGGTAGTGAAGATTGTTAGCATGAATCATAGCACGTGCCATTTTTGGAAGAGTATGATTATTCCTTTCCACAACACTATTTTGTTGAGAAGTGATTGGAGCATATAACTCATGATGCATTCCAGATGAGCTATAGAGATCAGAGAACCTTGAATTTTCAAACTCTCGCCCATGATCACCATATATTCTAATTATACTGACATTCTTCTCATTCTATAGTTGAATACATAAGTTCCTAAAGACTTTAAAGTTTTTTGATTTATCACAAAGAAATCTAACCTACGTGTATCTTTAGAAGTTATATGCACACACAAGTACATATTTCTTTCCTCCAATGCTTTCAGTTTTGATTAGGCTCTGTGAGATCCATGTGGATTAGTTCGAGAATACACCAATAACTATATGAGTTAGCTGTTTGTGAGTCACATGAGTTTGCTTGAATGCCTTAACAATCATGACACATAATATCTCTATTGAAAGATAATATAAGGATACCTAGAATAACAATGCAGGATGTAGTCTTCTGAATAGCAGGCATATGCATATGTCTAAACTGTTTATGCCACAGAGTAGATTGATCATAGCGAGAGAGATGACAAACCTAGGAAGAATCAAAGGGCACCATAAATAACAATTATAAAAAAATACATAGTACTTTTCATAATTGATGCATTTGCATCATCAAGGACAATGAATTTTCCTTTGTAATACCTTTCAAAAAAAAGTTTTCGTTTGTAAACTTGAAATTTAACCCTTGATTACACAGTTGACATATACTAATAAGATTTGCATTTAGACCTTCTATCAGTATTACATTCTCAAAGGTCAGTAGACTTGGAAAGTTCAACATTCCTTTTCGAATAATTTTTGCAAAGTGAAGGAGGCTTTCCATGAGCTAATTGACTTCAGTTATATAACTTCTCTCTCTAGTAAAATGACAAGAACTACCACTGTCAAAATGTCAATCTTCTTTAGTAGAGGATCTAAAAGATGTAAGCACTATATTGCATTTAAGTTGATGTTCTTTTACTCTTAATTTATATTTGTTTAGATTGAAATAATGAAGTTCCTTTTAGTTATACCATTAGCAGTAATCTATATGTATAGCTAGAGGACATATATATATAAAATGAGACAGTGAACTTTGGTAACCCAGTTCGGCCAATATGCCTACATCTGTGGAGCTCTTAGCTCAGATGAGGAGTTTTATTTGAGATTATGATAAAACATCTTATGAACTAAGATACATGAATATAGTCAGAAATCAACTAAATACGTTGTCAGGCTCCCCCTGACCAGTACATAATCTCCCACTTAATTGATTCAGGCTTCCCCTGAAGGTTAGATTAATTTTTCTAACTTCATCAATTCTTGCAACGACAACTCCCGTAGACGTATACCAGGTCTTCTTGTCGTCAACTCCTCATCGTTAAACATGTAGTCACTTACATCACATGTAGCTGGTGATTATTAATAAATCAGGATAAAGTCAGGTTTTTCACTTGTCATCGTATGTTTGATTACTTTTGTGCAGATTGTCGTACGATGCACCAACAACCTTCTCTGTTTCATCTCCCCCTTTGAGCACAAAAAAGAATTAGGGAGCAGGAGAACTGGTAGAAGCAAGGAATCCACTTCAGTCTTCCTATTAGTGAGCAGGGAAAGAGTGGAAGAAAGCGCACGAGACTCATCAAGAAGAGAATTCAACACGCGATCAATATCACCACGTGCCATATGAGAACCAAAAGGAGTGCCAGACGAGAAGGGATTCACTGATCAAGGTGCAGGACCCGTATATTCTATATCAGAGACATGAGTCCCTTGAAATAATTTATAACTAAGAGAGATCACCCGCGGACGAGGGCCAAGAGAATCATCAGAATTCAGAATGTCTGGATGCAGATGATCTCAATAGACTGGACAGAAATCTGGGAAGAGCAATTGGAATCTTAACCCCAAACGTCCCCACGTGACGAAGCAATTGATAGTATATGAATTCCCCAGCATTCACAGAAGTGTCAGTACCAATCCTGAATAAAAATGTGCCCAAAGTCACAGACACCGTGGACGCATGAGGTGAAGGAAACCAGTTGGCGATGCCGATCTTGTGGAGAATCACATACTTGACACTGAGGGCAGCCGAAGGAATACCGGATGCAGGCCACACTGATAAGGTTCCACCAGTCAGAACTGAAGCTAAGGTCTCTGTAGATGGCAATGAAAAATCTGTATCACTGCCAGTCGGGAGACCAAGAAAGTCACTAATCACCGAGGGAGTGATAGTGAAGCGTAGTCCACGGATGTGAACAACATGGTAGTTAGGACTACTAGGGTCATCAAAATCAGATGGCAGGTTGGCTATCAGTTCGCGGATGAGCTTCAGATAGAACGGTCCCACATTTAGAATGGTTCGAGAAAGACCACACCTGTCAATGAGGGTCATAATTTCTGCACAAGACTGGTTTGTCTGATATATTTGCTTCATCTGCAACTCGTCGCTGCATAACAAATTTCCAACGCTGAGCATTCTCCTTATGGTGGAAGGAGATCCCATCAATCAAAACGGAGGGAATATTATGAGGAAACCATCGTCAAACGGTCTTGATAGTCGTCCCTCGTGGTTTAGGAACATTAGGAGGCGGGGAGGAACATGTTGAAGGAGCAGTAGGAGGTGCGTCGACTGGTGGTGGAGGTATGGGGAATCGGAAGACGGAATCGATGAAACTCCTAGAGGAGGCTCAGAAGCCGAATGAGATACATCTGGACCAGAAGCCAAACCAGTAGTACTCGACTCTGAGACTGACGAAGAACAGTCTGCTGGGGATTTCCCTTTGTCACCTAGGACAGGTACATCACGAGAGGGATGTGAGGGAGCCGTCGTCTGAGTCTAAAAGCGAGAATGGAGAAGCTCGGCCAGGCATACATCATCCTGGGAATTAGTGGAGGAAGCAGAAGGCGAACTAGGAGATGGACGATAACCAGGATCTGAGTTGTTGGAACTAATCGAGAGAGGAACCTTCTCACGATCGGCTATGCGCACATATGGTCGCCGAGCAGGAATGCTCTTAACCCTTCGTATGCGCACCCCATGTAGATTAGGTCGATCACCAGGTTGGGATTGAGATGAGGAACCTCGTCGAGTACTCACCATGATGAATCACTGGTAGTCGCTAACGAAGCAAGAAGGATTAGCGGATGAGGAAGAAGAAGAGCCAAAGTGAGATTGAAGCCAACACGATGCGTCCTTTTGAAATATTTATGATTCCCGCCAACCATCAAAACATTAAAGTAGGCCACAAACTAAATTCAGTGATTGCACAGGCCCAACTGGATGTGTGTCAAGCGTCAGAGAAGCGACACATGCCTAATTCTGTACGCAAGTATTCAAATGATGAGGCATCTAACGGTTTTGTGAAAATGTCCGCTAACTGAAGAGTGGATCGAACATGGACCAGTGATACAATTTTCACCTCAACTAAACTTCGAATATAGTGATGTCGAATATCAATGTGCTTCATCCTACTATGTTTAACAGGATTTTTTGATATATCGATCGTTCTCATGTTATCACAATATAGAATCATAGTCTCTTGAGACAGGCCATATTCACTAAGCATTTGCTTCATCCATACTAATTGTGCACAAGCACTTCCTGCAGCAATATATTCAGCTTCGACAGTTGACAAGGACACGGAGTTCTGATTTTTGTTGAACCAGGAAACAAGGTTGTTACCCAAGAAAAAACATCCACCGGAAATGGATTTCCAATCATCTGAACACCCAACCCAGTCAGCATCATTGTACCCTACTAGTGTCGAAGTAGTATCAAAGGAGTAGTAGATTCCAAAGTTAGAAGTACCACGAATATACTTGAGTATACGCTTTACTGCCTGAAGATGAGATAAACGTGAAACAGCTTGAAAACGGGAACAAACTCCTAGTGCATATGCAATATCCGGACGAGTCGCTGTGAAATAGAGTAAGCTACCAATCATGCTCCTGTATACAGTGAGATCCACCGAGTCTGTTGAATAGTTTTTATGCAATTTGACATAGGTGGCAGCCGGGGTTCTTTTTGCTTGGCAGTTGTCAAGTTTGAATTTTTTTATCATGTTAATTGCATACTTTTCTTGAGATATAAAGATACCTGACAGACTTTGTTTGATTTGTAACCCAAGGAAGAATGATAATTCACCTACCAAACTCATCTCAAACTCAGATTGCATGAGCATGACGAGGCTAGTGACATTTGCATCTGGGAATCCTCCAAAGATAATATCATCTACATAAATTTGGGCCACAATAATATTCTGCTCAGTGCGATGAATGAACAAGGTTCGATCAGATCCCCCTCTGACATACCCCTGTTTTTGCAAATATTCGGTTAGTCATTCATACCACGCACGGGGGCTTGTTTAAGACCATACAGAGCCTTGTATAGTCTATAGACATGATCAGGAAACGTCGAGTCAACAAATCCTTTAGGCTGAGCCACATACACCTCCTCGGTCAGATATCCATTTAACAACGCGCTCTTGACATCCATCTGAAACAATTTGATCCTTTGAATGCACGCGATGCTAAGTAGTAAGCGGATAGCTTCAAGTCTAACTACAAGTGCAAAGGTCTCGTCAAAATCTATTCCTTCTACTTGAGTATACCCTTATGCAACAAGGCGCGCTTTGTTTCAAACTATTACTCCAAGTTCATCAGTTTTATTCTTAAAAATCCATTTCGTACCAATAGTATTCACACTTGCGGGCTTGGAAACGAGTTCCCAAACTTTATTTCTTTGAAACTGAAATAGCTCTTCCTGCATTGCACTAATCCAGAATTCATATTGAAGAGCTTCATTGACTGTCTTATGTTCAATTGATGAGACATAACAAACGTTGGCAATCGTTTTGGCGTAGTCAATTCGATCCTTTTTCCTGGTAGTGACTCCACTGTGAATGTCTCCGATAATGCTACTAGGGGGATGTTTCTGAGCTATGTGTTGAGGGGGTCCAGTCGAAATTACTGCTTCTTCTTGACCAGATTCACTCAGTTCAGTGGAACCAGTCATATCAGGTTCAGTTGTCACAGGCAAGTTTTCAGCATCAGTTAGCTGAGATGCTGTCACATTCTGAATAACTATGGTTTCGCCCTATTCATGATTGTTTGCAGCACTATACATTTCATCATGAACTACAACATTGATTGATTCCATTACAGTCTGTGTCCGTTGATTGTACACCATAAATGCTCTACTGTTTGCCGAGTATCCCAAGAAGATACCTTTATCTGCTTTAGCATCCAGTTTCCGGTGGTACTCTCGATATGCAAGAATGTAACAGACACTTCCAAAAATGTGAAAGTATTTTACATTAGGTTTATTACCTTTCCACAACTCATACAGTGTCACCATTGCACCAGTTTGAATCGTTACTCTATTATGGATATGACAGGCCGTATTCATGGCTTTAGCCCAAAACTTTAGAGGTACTTCCTTTGCATGGAGCATAACTCGAACCATTTCTTGTAGTGTGCGATTCTTACGTTCTACTACCCCATTCTGTTGGGGTGTTAATGGAGCAGAATACTCATGAGTAATTCCCTCGTTGTTACAGAAATCATCCAACTCTTCATTTTCAAATTCTCTCCCATGATCACTTCTGATTCTAACTATATTAAGTAGCTTTTCTAGCTGTAAGTTTCTACAAACATTGATGCACACCTTGGCTGTTTCTGACTTGCTATGTAAGAATCTAACCCAGGTGAACCTTAAAAAGTCATCCACACACACAAATACATACCTCTTGTTCCCTAGTCTTTCAGTTTGCATTGGCCCCATAAGATCTATATGGATGAGTTCAAGAACTCTGCTGGTGTAGCATTCGCTGACTTTCTTGTGAGCTGTATGAATTTGTTTTCCTTGTTGACAGTCACCACACAAAAGTTGCTGTTCTACATTTAGTGTAGGAATTCCTTTAATTGCTTCATGCTTGAGTACTTTACTCAATGAGCTAAGACTGGTGTGTCCTAATTTCTGGTGCCACTGATTTGTTAAACATTCTTTAGACACATTACATTTCTCATCTTGATTAGCATGCCGGTGATAGCAGTTATCTGCTTGTTTGGTTCCTGTCATGATTTCTACATTTTTGTCATCTCTTACTGTGCATCTCCTAGAGCAGAAGTACACTTTGTATCCCTGATCACACAACCAACTTATACTTATCAGATTAGCTTGAGTCCTTCCACATAGCGTACATTATTCAGCTTGGGAAGATGTTCTCAGTCGATATTTCCTTTGGCTAAAATTTTTCCTTTGGCTCCATCTCCAAAAGTGACAAAACCTGAAGCACACTCAGTCATTGTAGAAAAGTATGACTTGTTACCTGTCATATGTCTGAAACACCCACTATCAAAGAACCAATCTTCTTGACGAACTTGTACTGAGGTAAATGCTACATTTCCTTTTTCCATAGAGAATACTTGCTTCCTTCTCCATTCTCGTTTGATTTGTTTTTTGTTTTTAATCAACTGTATAGAAGGTTTTGGATCAGGTTTTTTCAACCATTTCCTGCTTAAGTCTCTTCGTGTCGTGATGCATATAGCCATGACATGTTCTGTCTTGCCGCACGAATAGCACACTTTTACATGATGATTCACATTACTGGTTCTCACAGCTTGCTTTACTTCTAGTACTCATGGTTTAGTTTCTCGTGCAGGAACAAAGACCATTTTGTCATAATCAATCTTTTGCTGACCCATAGTATCATATCCCAGCCCCTGTTTAGATGTATAATTCCTGCCCATAGATAGACTCTGATTTAGATCATCTGTTTCTGAATTTAGCATTCGAACTAGTTTTTCAAGGTGTTCATAGTCTCATTGTGCTTCTTTCAACCTGAGTTTCAGTTTTCAAATGACAGTCAACAACCTCTGATTTTCTTCCATAAGACTCTGAATTCTTTCTTTTTGAACAACTCGTATTTCATCATCCTTCCTCCCTTCTAATAACTTTGTGCTACCTTCATCAGTTTCTTCACTACCACTCACCTGAATGATTTCCTCTTTATCTGGTGAGACAAAACTGATAAACGCGTTCACATATTTTTCCTCATCAGCTTCTGAACCAGTTTCTTCATCAGATAAAGTTGCTGCAAAACTTTTCTTTTGTTTCTCCTGTCTCTTGAAGAATGTTGCACATTCTACTTGATAGTGACCAAATCCTCCACACTCCCTGCACTTAACCTGACGATTTTCCCTACTGACTGATCGATCTGTTTCTCTGAAATTTGTTCTATCTGAGTCTCGCATATTTGATCTATCTGTCTCTCTTCTTCTGAAACTTTGGAAATTTTTATTGCTGGAACTGCCATGACCCCAGAGTTATTGAATCTTTTGAGCACACTATAGATCTATTTTGTCAACATAGCTACAGGTTCATTTGCTGACTCATACACAAATTTTCCCTTTTCAAAAACTGTCTCATCTTGCTTGGCCAGAAATGTAATGCTCTTACCTTTAACTTCTCCACGTTCAGCAAGCAAGGTCTCATAGGACATTAATGATCCCATTAGTTCTTGAAGTGAGAGAGTAATAACATCATGCGATTCTTTAATGGCAACTGCTTTCATTTCAAATCTTTTTGGCAAAGAACGAAGCACCTTCCTTACCAGTCTTTCTTCAGATATTCTTTCATCAAGATTAAACGCATCATTTGTTATTTCTAGCACACGAACATTATATTCGGTAATAGTCTCTTCTTTCAGCATTTTTAGTGATTCAAACTTTGAAGTTAGTGTTATCAACCGAGATGTCTTGACCTTGGTCGTTCCTTCAAACGCCACTTCCAACGTCTTCCATGCTTTTTTAGCAGTAGTGCATGAACTGATGAGCTTAAACATGTTTAGATCAACACCGCTGAAAATGGCATTCAAGGCTCGTGAGTTAATTAAGGCACTCTGTTCTTCAGCGTTTGTCGAGTCTTCCTCAGGCTTCAGTACAGATTTTCTGTCCACTGTCACCATGGGTGGTGTCCACCCAGCAGTCGCAATTCTCGACGCTTTCACATCTAGTGACTTTAGATGCAAGATCATCCGAGTTTTCCAGTAGGAATAGTTGCTACCGTCCAACACAGGAGGCTTTGAGGCTACTGTCACTTTCCTTGCTACTTCCATTTGTATCGCACCACGCTCTTATACCAATTGAAATAATGAAGTTCCTTTAGTTATACCATTAGCAGTAATCTATATGTATAACTAGAGGACATATATATATAAAATGAGATAGTGAACTTTGGTAACCCAGTTCGGCCAATATGTCTACATCTGGGGATCTCTTAGCTCAGATGAGGAGTTTTATTTGAGATTATGATAAAACATCTTATGAACTAAGACACATGAATATAGTCAGAAATCAACTAAATACGTTGTCAGGCTCCCCCTGACCAGTACATAATCTCCCACTTAATTGATTCAGGCTCCCCTTGAAGGTTAGATCAATTTTTCTAACTTCATCAATTCTTGCAACGACAACTCCCGTAAACGTATACCAGGTCTTCTTGTCGTTAACTCCTCATCGTTAAACATGTAGTCACTTACATCACATGTAGCTGGTGATTATTAATAAATCAAGATAAAGTCAGGTTTTTTACCTGTCATCGTATGTTGATTACTTCTGTGCAGATTGTCGTACGATGCACCAACAACCTTCTCTGTTTCACTTTTACCTATTTAAATACCGTTCTTCAAATCACACCATATCTTTTTGTTACAGAATATCCTATCTCCATAAATAAAGGAATGAAATCTAAGAGATATCCTTTGCAATAGGAACTACTCCAACCGAATTATTCAAAAGAATTACTTTGCCAAAATAAATATTTTAACATAGATTAGGGGTGAAGGTTAGAGAATCTAGAAGATATTCTTTTTTAAATCGAACTTTGAGAAAAACAATGCAAATGATTACAGAACGAACATTTATGTCAAGGTTTCCCACAAAAATAACGAACCCGCTTTTTTTTTCCGGTGAATTTGAGCATGATGGGGTCCTTGTCTTAGAGAAGAAGATTCTACAATTCCTTGAGATTTTTGAAGGAATGGAATTTCCATAGCAGAAGCGTGTGAATACCGTGCAAAAGAAATTCAATTTGAAACACACACAAAATTAAGAGAAAACTGCTAAACATGCTTCTATGGAGGAAAAGAAGAAAAGAAAACTAACCTTAGTAGAATCTTTCAAGAATACCACGAAGTCTTTCTTGTTATCCTCAAGGTGTTTGTGGGACTTCTGTGATTTTTGGTTTGGTTAAAAGGAAAAATTTAGAGAGAGTTCTTTTTGTTTTTGGAACAAATAGATAGTTATGCAGAGGAGAGAGAAAAAATTAAGATCTTTTTTCTGTATCGTAACCCTCTTTCTTAAAAGAGATGGAGGGGAGTCATCAAATAACTCCCTCCCTCTCTTCTATTATATTAATATGAATTTAAACTATAGTTTATCTTATACAATATAAACTTTATATTATATATAACCAATTGTATAGATCTCTCATATGATCTATAGTTTTAAATGAATCGAATTCATATAAATTTTAATCTATAGTTTATGTATGAATCTTATTCATATTACTATTATTATTTGAATCATATTAAAATATTAAATTCTCTCATAAAATTTTTATATTATAATGTATCAAATACATTATATTAATTATTTCATATACAATTTATTCCATTTAATCAATTTGAAAAAATCAAATTAAACTAAAATAAAATTTAATTCTCATTTATCCTTATTAAGCTAATAAGGAGACCTTATGGACTTACAGATTGAAGCTCTAATGATATGAGATCAATTAATTAAACTCTTTAATTAAATTAATCTTTATTCATTAACTATCAGTCATTCCACTAAAGACTAATAGTTGCACTCTTCTTACTGCATATATATTTTTGTGTCCATTAGATATAACCAATCAACAATGCAATGACCCTTCACAAATTGCTCGTAAGTACAGTTAGGTCAAAATTTACCGTTTTGCCCTTGTAGTTACATTTAACTCCTTAAGTACCACTGATTCCTCTAATGAACAATAATTATAGTCCCACTATAACTGAACTCCTCTCGGGCCAAAAGAGAGAGTGATGTCACATTGTCAAGCCTTGGAATCAGTCCTTAAGAGAACAATTTCTCTACTTACTCTATCTATAGAGGAGTGAATTCCTTCTTGTGTAGTTGTGTTTCTAGCTCTCTAATTAGACGAATTCTTAAAATGGTAGGCATATTAAATCCACGACATAGGCCACTCTCATCCATGCAAATCAAAGGTCTGCCTTCATAGGTAGGAGTTCACAACTTACTCAAGATTCAGGTCAAGTCACCTATGGTCATCTTGGTGCAATGTAGTCTCAACTAGTAAGGTGTTAATAAGAGAGACTATTCATTTCATGGTTCGGTCTTATACAAAATCTTTGTATAGAATACTCCAACTCTAATGTATCGACATGAATGATTAGGATCAAAACATTTCTAGCACTTTAGAACAATTGTAACAACTACAAAGCAAGTCGTATTCGTAGTGTCACCAGGATAAGATATCCAACCTTATTCATCTACTACAGACCATTTAGGTTATCACTTAAACATGATCCACTTGTATGTTTCCACATACATGTTTAGGTAACAGAAGATAACCTTGGATATTAGTTTATTGGTTTTGTGGACTAATGCAACTAAATGTCAAATTAAATCAACAGAGGTAGGTAATTTCTGGAGAGTAAATGTCAAATTAAGTCAAATTAAATTAAATATTTTATTTTATTAGATAAATAAAATCTTTGTATAATATATACAATTACAAACTACAAGACCACAAGATTTAGGACATCAACCCCAACAATTTCGACAACTAAGCCCAAACAAAATCAATGTTTGGTTTTCCTTTGTCAATTTGTGACCTAGAGTTTGAAGTTGTAGATTTCACAAAGCCACGTCTAGAGTGATATTTGGTGGACTTACCTCCTGAGAGAATTTTTTCTAGAGTTTCAGTGCCATGATTAAGCATTTTAATGGACTTACAAATTTCTTTCTTTTCAGCTCGAACAATGTGTAGCTCAAGTTTCAGATAAGCAATAGTAGACATCAATCTGTGATTATCCAACAGTAGTGTCTCAATCATCACTTTTTGAACATCAAGCACCTTCAGATCATCTTGCCACTTAATAAAAAACATCATGCAAGAAGGACCTAAGTAATCTTCTATAGGACTCTTTTCAAACCTCTGATATAAGCTTCAAAATCAGGATCTTCGTTTGGAGAGTTCTCTGAAGTTATGTTACTAACAAGAGCTTTAACATTAATGTCAGAGTCACTGCTTTCATTTGAATCAACATTTAATGACGTATGACATAGCTTTTGTTCTGTTTTTCAGAAACGTTGGACACTCAGAGTAAAAGTGCCCATAATTTTTGCACTCTCTGTATCTGAAGGACTTCTCTTTCTCAGACAAATAATATCTACCAGATTTTTCTTTTTCTT
>JBBPDI010000002.1:8171174-8193975 GCA_037974545.1 Cucumis variabilis
CATCAAACAACTTAGGATGTTAGTTTATTGGATTTGGGTTATTAAGACAAAACTAATAATATAATCAATAACATTTTTTAAATTATAAATATAACACTTTATTAATAATAGTCAATGAATTATATCTACAATCTACGAGTTTTATGACATAAATTCCAACAGACACAACTTAATCAAAAGAAAACTAATGCGACGTGGATGTCCTATCAACATCATCCCCGCCTATAAATTGTAGACTCTTCTTCATAACAAAGTGTTTAATTTTTGGATCGAATAGCAAACTCACTTTCTTCAATTCTTTCTTTCTTGACTTTTAGGTGTGAGCTTGGAACAAAATGAGATAGAGTTCTTCCTTGACCATTTCTCCCCTCACAAACAGGCAAAAATCAAAGATAAGAAGTATAAAAATCATACTTTGAGGCTTAACACACTTCTATGTACACCATTTTCTACTTTTATCGCATTACATTGTAACATGTTCTCCATGGCCGAGAGGCTTAAAGTTATTTTTATATAATAGCAACGAATTTATTCTTTCATTCTCCCATTTTTCCGTCCATATCTATGCACAATCCATTTAGTTAGTTTAGGACCAAGGTAATGTGTTATTAACATTAGAGAATTTGAATGTATGTCTTATAAGTTTTGTGTTGTTAAGCACGGATGCCAAAGCATTGTTTATTCAAAAGAAAGACAATCGCAGTGGTACCAATCACCTGACAAGTTAAAGCACATATTAGTTAAATAAGCGGTGAAGAAATTATGAAAACACATTCTCATCGCCAAATTCATGCATCATATAAGTTGCAGAAATGTAAATGTGTGCGGAAAAAGCATCGAAAGGTAGCTCGCATTAAATTAGGATAAATTACCAGTAAAACAAACAAACTGTTTAGATTCAAACCATAGCTTAATTTTAAGTATTTAGATTCCAAAAGGCGAGCATGTATGGTGAAGGCATCGAAAGGATGCTCACCTTAATTCTAAAGTTAATAGATGTTTTGTATCGCCTGAAAATGTTAATACACATTACGTTGTAATTAACTAATTAAATATTCCTCCATCTCATGCCTGTAACTTGAGTTTATTTTTTAGCTCACTCCATTCCCATGATCACTTTGCACAACCAAATGTACCTTAGTGTACATAGTTAGAGTAAAATATACTGTTCATATTCACTATGTACAGATTATACCATACAGGTTTAGCTACACAATAGGTTCAATAAGAACATTAATTCCCTGTGTCTGATCCTGAACTTACCAAGAAACCTCTCTTTGCTTACACTTGGACGATAAAGAAAAAAATTTGTATTACACGCATATCATGAGAAGAAAAGCAACACATAGATCATAGGATTTGCTTCTTTTATCGCATCATCCTAGTCTAGTCGCCTAATAGATCGCTCCACTAGACCTTAAAGCATGACATATCTACGAACAATTGTATGCATGTAACGAATCCAAGCAATCACTTGAATTCTCTAAGTCGTCGAATTTCAATGTTGTGTACCAACTTTTCAAATGTTGGTGTGGGTAATGCCTTTGTAAATAAGTTTGCCAAGTTGTCTTTTGAACTCTGATGTCACTATTATCTTCAAGGTCATATGTGTAGAAGAGTTTTGGTGAGATATGTTTTGTTCTATCTCCTTTTATATATCATCCTTTGATTTGTGTTATACATGTGATTTTGTCTTTAAATAATATGGTTGATAATTTTTTACCGAACGACAAATCACACGTTTTTTAAATTTGATGAGTCATTGACCTCAACCACACACATTCTTTACTCACTTCACGAATAGCTAGAATTTCTTTATGTAAATTCCCTTTTAGTTAATTATTAACTAACTGATTAATGGTTAATTAATAACTAGATTTGAAATTTAGGGCATTTTTAAAAATTACAAAATAAATTAAAATATTTACAAGCTACAGCAAAATTTTGGATTCTATCACTATAAGATATCAATGACTATTAATGATAAGATTTGCTGTAAATTGCAAATATTTTGTAAAATTTTCTATTTTTGAAAATTTTCCCTTGAAATTTTTATTAATTTAATATTTTTAAATTAATAAAATCCTATGATTCTCTCCTACTCCCTTTCCTACTCCAAGAATGAAAGAGAGTTATAAATATCTAGAAGAAAACAATTTTCTTTAATCAATTCAATAAAGAAAAGAAAACCAAAGAAAAGAAAATAGTTTTTCTTTAAACATTTTTTCCATCTCAATTGGTTCCTACAAACCAATCTCATCCTAGAGGATAGGAAGGTCTTCGACGAGTGGTGTCCCAATTTGAAGAATTACTTTGTAAATTTAGAGACATCTTATTGGTCCGTAATCATCGTCGTGAAATTTTGCAACCTCTAATAATTGGGACACTCCCTCCATATACTCAACCGTGAATTTAGGTATTAGAAGGGTCAGTCATGGGTTTGTTTTATGTAAATAAAGTTATGTTCTATCTATGTAAACTATTATAAAGTTTTGTAATGAAAGTGGGTCTACCCTGTTGTTATTAGAAAGTGTTGCGTGTTATAGTTTCTATTGTCGTTCTTTACTAAAAAGGTTAAGTTAAGGGTCAACTGATGTCGTTCTTAAATTAGACGATATCGGTTAACTTCACGCCACATCTCAGATCAAGTAAGGAGGTGCCCAGGGCGGGGTTGACATATTAAACAAAGGTTTTTGTAAGAATTTTTTTTTTAATTTTTCAATGTCTTATATTTAATTCATCACCATTATTACCAATAAACAATAATTATGAGTGGTCAAAGACAATTTGAAGATTTATTTGAATTTAATTTAGTATATCAAAGTAAATTCATTACCTCAAGATTATTATAAAAGTCATCATTTTGACTTTCTAATTTGGGTCGCAGGAATTGTTTTTTAAAATATTTTTAAATGCGATGTTAGTCTATTTATTAAAAAGATATGAAAAAAATATTTTTTAATTTATTGGGAAAAGGCAGACCTTTTTTAGGAAAACTATGTTATAGGGAAAAGGAAATTTATGGAATTGAATATTATTCTATACTTGTTATTACTCAAGAAAATATTTATGGGGAATTTTAAAAATATTACTCAAGAAAATATTACGTGTAATTCTTCTTCTAAACAATCATGATACGTGATCGCTTAGGTGTGTAGGTAGTATCAACATGATCATGCAGTTCTTTTTAACGATAGAAAAAATTATTCAAATTTAAATGATTGTGTTGACCATGCTAAAAATCGTGTTGACTAGATAAGCGATCGTTTTAATCACATACGATCATGTAATTCTTTTTAAACAATGGAAAAAAGATTTCAAATATAAACGATCATGTTGACCATGTTAAACGATTATGTTGACTAGGTAAGTGATCGTTTAGATCACATATACATGATCATGTAGTTATTTTTAAATGAGATAAAAAAAAGATTTCATATCTATACGATTGTGTTGACCAGGCTAAACGATCGTGTTGACTAGGTAAGCGATCATTTAGATCACATCAAAGTGATATTGTTGCCATAATTCCTGTAATTAAGTTGTAATTTTGGTCCATAATATTATTGTATTTATTAGGATATCCTTTCCTTATATTACTATCATATTATGTATAATTAGCTATGTATCAGTATGAAAAAGACAATGAAATAGATTTATTTATCTTGATATTTTGAAAGAGGAGTTGTAAGAAAGAAAGAGAATTAGATGAAGAAAGAAATAAATAAAAAGAAGGTGAATAAAAATAGAAGAAAGAAAATCTAGAAGAGGAGCTAAAAAATCTAAAAGAGAAGATGAATAAATCGCAAACAAGAACAAAGAGAAGTGACGAATTGTCTACAATATCAAGGACAAATTTAAAATTTGTGAAAAACTCATCGGCTTCATGAGTTTTTTTATTTTGTTACACGGGCTATAAATATTTTGGTGTTTTATTATAATTATGAAAATTAATATAATATTTCTTCTTTAAAGAAATAAATGTCTTGAAGTTTCTTAATAATGCATATTTTTTATGATTTTTTAAAATTAATATAGAAGGAATTATAAAATTACTAACTTGAAAGGCAAAGGGAAAGCCATAGAGGCTACATGACTCTAAGGACTTGTTATTCGCAGGTTTTTTCTTGTGTAAGGCCACTTTTCCATTAAGTTCCCCTTTCAAACTAGCAAGGATCTTAACCAATATCAACTCACTTTAATCGTAGCAGATGAAGTTCTCCTAGTCGTCAATTAGGCCCAACATGGTCCAATCCATATGTTGGCTTCTCTCTCAACCTATCATCGCAAGCCTGATGAAATAGAATACATGCATCTTTACTGCATCCTCGTCACTCTCAAACTAAAGTGTTGGGTAATCCTTTTCCAACTCCAACCCATTCGTGTTTTTCCTATCACCAATATATAACTGCTATAATCTGACAGCCTTTTCTTGTACAAACTGAACCTTACGTCTGGGCTTATACCTCAACTCCATTATAATGTCAAAATCCTCATGCCTGAAGGATACCTTATCACCCAGTAATTTAAAACTAATTATGCCCAAAGACGATTTTCCTAAACATGTAAAGTTGTCTGGGTGTTAACTTAATTTTAATATTTGACATGGTCTTCGATAGATGCAATAACATGTCAAGTTTGCAAGGAAGAAGTTGGAACTGTGAATTTTGGTGACAAGAGGCATCTGGAAAACAGAAAAAACACATAACAGAAAAAAAAGACTTTTGTTCTGAATGTTAAAGCCATTTTGAGTGAATCTCAATCAAGAACAACATGAATTCATCTTCTAATGAACGAACTGATAGAAATTAGACATGCAAAACGGAAAAAGAATCAAAATTCTACCCTATTTGCACTTAATTAACGAGTAAACCCTAAACCGAAAAAAAATTAGGAGTTTTAGAATACTCACATTTGAAGCTCCAATTTTTTTTAACAACCACTAAGGTTGACCTACTATTCTGTGGACTCAGAACCGAGTTGTGGGACCCGTTGGATAAAAGAATCGAGAGAGAGAAAGAAAAGAAAAAATAAATGGACTTGGTAAATTTTTTTTAAGAAGAAAAAGAAACTCATTTTGTTGTGAGAGCCCAAACTCAATAGCCAACCCATCAAATGAGTTCAAATGCCCTATTTATAACGATTTTTCATGCAAAATTGTATGTATGCAATACTAAAGCCCAACAACTCAAAGTCCACTTTGTCCAGTGGACTTTTTGTCTTCATCAAAAGACAACACCGAACCCACTATATTTAGTGGGACTATCCAACAAAATGTTTGATTTTTCCACTAACTTTGGTCAAAGGGCAAAATAGCCTTTGATAAAAAATCAAATTTTGACTTTTTCAAACCTAAAGTCAACATTTTTACTTTTTACTATTTTGTCCATCTTGACTAATTTTGACCTCTCGAGCATGAATCCACATTCATTTTTTGAAATTTTAAATTATTTTTTAATATATTATCGGTCAAAGTTTAACTTTTCAAAGTCAAAAGTCAACAATTTGACTTTTTACAACTTTGACTATTTCCATCATTTGTTAGCTTTCAAGTATGAATTTGTATTCATATCTTTAATATTTAAATTCCATTTAAATATAAAGCTCTATTTTTAATTTGATAACCGACAACTATATCACACATACTTATCAGTTTCTCTCTCTTTACCTAAAATGAACAATTCAAGTCATTCCATCATTTTGTTCTATGTTTATTTCATATGAGCTAACATAGGAACCTAATGGACCTATAGATCATGGGTTCCAATCATTCAAGATTAACTGGCTAAACTAATGACTTATCGAGTAGAATTACATGTGTAATTAACCATCCCTGAGTCCGAACCAAACTCAACATAACAGAGTTTCAACAACCACATTCATCATTCCTTCTTGTTTCTTGTCGGTCTGTTGCTCATATTACCTTTGTCTGAAAAAGTTAAGTATGAAAATGGTGAGTATAAGATTATACCCAGTAAGAGAATCATTATTGGTCCTGTAGGGGTAAAAGTTGTTAACTTGTCATTAAATTATCCGATGGCACGCATAATTATCTCTCAAACATAAGCCCATCATCTGAAGATATGGAGAACTCAACAACTTTCCTTGTTTCTGCTAGACAGCACTTCTCAATCAAATAAGGATCATTACACTGAGCAACAATAATTCTCTGCCTCAAATTCGATTGTACTGACAACTTAGCCAACTATTAGGTGACTTTCCCTACTAAGACTACAATCTCATCTCTATCAAAGTCTTGATGCAACAAATTCTATTTGGTAATAAGTGTTACTGAATGTGATACCTTTCTACTAAGAACACTAGCAACCACATTTGCCTTACCTAGATGGTACAAGATCTTACAATCATAATCATTTACTAACTCAAGCCACCATCATTGTGTAATGTTTAACTCCTTCTGAATGAAGAAGTATTTCAAGCTTTTATAGTATGTAAAGATTTGTATCTTCTCACCATACAAGTAGTGCCTCCAAATATTTGATGCAAAAACCATTGTTACCAACTCTAAATCATGCGTAGGGTACTTCTACTGATGACTCTTCAACTGACGAGAGGCATAAACAACCACCTTACCTTTTTGCATCAAAACAAAACCTGTCCTTTCTTAAAGGCATCACTATAAATCACAAAACTTTCAAATCCATCTGGCACTATAAGGATTAGTGCAGTAACAAGCTTCTACTTAAGATCCTGGAAACTGCTCTCAAATGGTTGGCTCCAAACAAAAAGAGTCCCTTTTGTGGACAATTGAGTCTTGAATAGTATGCAGAGATATACAGAGATCAATGTAATAAATTTAGAACAAAATTATGGAATGAGTTGAATTGTTCGTTTTAGGTAAGGAGAGAGAAACTGATAAGTATGTCTGATATAGATGTCAGTTATCAAATTAGAAATAGAGCTATATATTTAAATAGGATTTAAATATTAAAAATATGAATACGAACTCATACTCGGAAGCTAAAAAATGATGAAAATAGTCAAAGTTGTAAAAAGTCAAATTATTGACTTTTGACTTTAAAAAGTTAAACTTTGACTTACAATATATTCAAATATTATTTAAATTTTGAGAAAATAAATGTAGATTCATACTTGGTAGGTCAAAATTAGTCAAGATGGACAAAATAGAAAAAAGTCAAAATGTTGACTTTAGGTTTGAAAAAGTCAAACTTTGATTTTTTACCAAAAGAACTATTTTGTCCTATGACTAAAGTTAGTAGAAAAATCCAACATTTAGTTGGATAATCCCACTAAATCTAGTGGGCTAGGTGTTGTCTTTTGATAAAGATAAAAATTCCACGAGAGAAAGTGGACTTTGAGTTTTTGGGCTTTAGTATTGCATGGACATGCAATTTTTCATGGAAAATCCTTATAAATAGGGCCTTTAAACTCATTTGATGGGTTGCCTATTGAATTTGGGTTCTCACAATAAATGAATTTCTTTTTCTTCTTTACTTAAAAAATAAAAAAAGAAAATTTAACAAGCCCATTTCTTTTTCCAACTTTTTCTCTCTCCTAGTTCTTTTATAAAATGAGTTTCATAACCCAGTTCTGAGTCCAAAGGATAGTAGGTCAACCTTAGTAGTTGTTTGACAAAAAAATCAATGCTACCAATGAAAGTATTCTACAAACCCTAATTTTTTTTGGTTTAGGGTTTTCTCGTTTATTAAGTGCAAATAGGGTAGAATTTCGATTTTTTTTCCGTTGTGCATGTCTTATTTCTATCAATTCGTTCATCAGAAGATGAACTCATTCATGTTGTTCTCGGTCAAGATTGACTCAAGATGGTACCAAGATTTAGAACAAAATACTTACTTTTTTTTCTGTTATGTGTATTTCTGTTTTGCAGATACCTTTTGTCTCCAAGATTCACAGTTCCAACTTCTTCCTTGCAAACTTAACATGTTATTGCATCTATCGAAGACTGTGTCAAATATTAAAAATAAGTTAACACCCAAGCAGCTTTATATGTTTAGGAAAACCATCTTTGGACACAATTAGTTTTAAATTATTGGGCGATAAGATATCCTTCGGGCAGGAGAATTTTGACATTATAACGAGGTTGGGGTATAAGCCTATACGTAAGGTTCAGTTTGAACAGGAAAGAGCCTTCAGATTATGGCGGTTATATTTTGGTGATACAATAAACATGGCTGGGTTCGAGTTGGACAAGGATTACGTAACCCTTCGGTTTGTGAGTGACGAGGATGCAGTGGAGATGCTTGTATTCCATTTTATCAAGCTTGCGATGATAGGTTGGGAGAGGAGCCAACATATGGATTGGACAATGTTGGGCCTAATTGACGACTAGGAAGACTTCATCAGCTACGATTAAAGTGAGATGATATTTGCTAAGATCCTTGCTAGTTTGAAAAGGACACTTAATTGAAAAGTGGCCTTACACAAGAAGAAACCAGCGAATAACAAGTTCTTAGAGTCGTGTAGCCTCAATGGCTTTCCTTTCGCCTTTCAAGTTAGTAATTTTATGATTATTATGTTTATTTTTCAGTAGCTATATGCTTTGTGTTAACGATATAATTGCATTTGTAGGTTTGGTCCTACGAGATAATGTCGTCCAAAAGTGGGCGTGTTGCCAATAGGGTTCGCACGACGCAATACCATGCATCATGCAATGGAGTTGAATGAACTCACTTATTTAAAGGGGATGAGTCAAAGCTCTTTGGGTCACAACCGATATGTTATGATTCACTTTCTTCCTCCACATTGACTATAGTATTTTAGGGTTTAAAGTCTTAATTAGCACTTGTTGATGTTTTAAATGGAAGCCTGCGTACATAAGATTGATCTAACGAATGACGAGCGTGTTTACCTAGATCAAAGTCTTAAAATTTCAACAACAAAAGGTTATGAGAAAGGCTCATAACGACCCTGCTCCTCATCATGTAGTGCATGTCTTTGCACGCACTCATGTCGAGCATCCCTCTGCCCTTGCTCGTGTCCAACAACCCCATTCACCTTCTTGGGATGACGATTACCCCACTGCATCTATGCAGTAGCCAATTGAGCCCGATAGATCCCAAGTGACGTGTGATTGCAGTCAGCATCTATAGCACCTAGAAGACATATTAGATCAGATGGATGAGTTCTTAAAATGAATGCAGGCATTCATTAAAGATAAGTTATCGACACTAAAGAAGATTTTAATGGTATTAATTAAGATATGTTTGTCTTAAGTTCACCTGTTTATTATTTTTGTCTTAATTAAGAAGTAGTCATGATGTTTCTATTGCTTTCTTAATAGGATAAGAAGGTTGATTCCCAAAAATGCTATGGTAGTGGTAAAGGTACGTCATTCAATGCACCAGAGATTGACAATTGTGTGGACGATGTATTCGTGGATCTTTCCACTTTGGTCATTGATGAACAACCCGTTCATGAAGATCAGACGAGAACATCCATTACTGAAGATCCTGGTAATGGCATTGTACTAATTGATCTATCTTTAGAGAGTGAGGATGTTCCACCACCTGTTGTCTAACCTCTTCTAGAGCCGAAAGATAAGGTAAATACTTTTATGAATTGTACTACTTTATAAGGTGATTTTTGTAATAACACAAAAAGTATTGAATTACGAATTATGCAGTCCATCAATTTTGATGTAAAGGTCATCTCACTTTCCATTTTTTCAGATTTCGTACCTAAGGAAAGGATAACAAGGAAAAGAAGGATAACGTGGAAATTGTGAATTCTAATTATTAAACGAGGGTAAGGAGCTAAAAGAAGAAAGAAGGTGTGCCAGTACAATCCTATCTACAAGATCCTTGTTAAGTTTGATAAACTGTTCTTCGCATACCTCTCAAGCCCAAAAAGAGCAAAGGTATTACAAAATACCGTGAGAAGCTCGGGGCACTTTCGTGGTTCATGGCCTCCTAACTCCGACCACATTCACGAATGACTACGCATGTATTTCAAATTTACTATGATTTATATCATGTCAATTATCTTTGACACTAATGTATTGCTTCTCACCATTTGAAGACGATCAACTAATTGTTTCTGTTCACCCAAAGAAATTACAGGTCAATGTCGATGAATCACAGATGAAAAAAAGCTTCACAAAAGCCAATCACACCATCGCAGTATGTCGTCTCGCCCGATTGCCACACTTCGCAATCAATGGAGGGCGTGCCACCTAGACACTCAATGCACATTTCTTTCAAAATGATGTGCCAAAGGCTAGTAAGCCAACAACTTTGTAAATTAAAATTCTAAACGCAAAAGATGGTTTTGATGAAAGTAGAACACTTCATTAATAAACAGCAATAAAGGTATATTTGGCCGTGGGTACTCCATTCCCTCAAAAAACAAAATACAAATTGACTGAACTTTATTCGCCTAACCCCTACATGTTATACGAAATGACAGTGACCACTACCAAAATGATGTCAGTATAAAGCATAAAAAGTGATCACGATTGCAAATTCAACGATGGATGTCCTTCTTTACTTGGGGGGATAAAAAAAATGTATGAAAGGTTAGACAAAAACGCCAAGTGAGTGGGTTCTTTTAACAATCACTAACAAACAAGTTTTGTTGTCGTTCGACCTTACAATTAAATATAAGAAAATTGGTATTTCAAAAAGTAACTCATCACTTCATCGTGTATCATAAAGTATCCCTCACACATACTAGATATTTGCCTCACAAAATTGTTCTGTAGATTTTATTTATACAATTTTACCCCTTTTTCCTTGGCTCAAACGTTTACCACACTCTTTTTGCAAGTTGCAGCTATGCAGAGTAAGCTTAATGAGTATAGCAATTTCCATCAGTTTCTCCACACACATTTTCCAATGCCAGATCACAGCAAGCAAAGGACATCTTATACTAGATCATACAGCAAGTATGAGACACCTCATGTTAGATCACACAGCATGCATGAGGCATCTCATTCTAGATCACACAGCAAGCATGAGTCATCCTATCCAAGATCACATAGTATGAATAAGACATTTTATTCCAAATCACACAACAAAAATAGAACATCTTATCCCAGATCATACAACAAGAGTAAGGCATTTTATCACCGAGGGTACAAGGTCAACTTACTTGAACAACATATTAAGTCTCAACATTTTATCATAATGTAATACTGTATTCAAAGGGTATATTATTACCTCATTTCTTTTCACTAATACACTTACTTATGTTCGTGGTTAGAAAAAACATGCAGAAAATCATACGATTTATGGATTCGAAAGAGTACAATAGATTGTTAAATAATATTTTGGAAATTCTTTAGCAAGAGAATCACTCACAGTTATGATCGACCAATTTTGCTTCACATGCCAAGGTCTCCTTATTTGTTTCAGAATCCTAATCGAAATGAGCTCGTCCCCCATCTCAAATCCTTGTCACTTTTCAATTTTCTCTCTTAGTAAAATCAGGATAAAAGTAATCTTAGATGACTCGAACTCTCTATTTATAGACTTTTTCAGACGAGTCTTTCTATACCGAAATGATTTTCCTAATCGATGACAGAAGGTAGTCAAATCCTGAAACGCCACGTGTCTTTGTCATCCCTTATCCTAAACTTTGATTGGACGGTCGGGCCCTATCAATCGCGGCCTATTAACATTTGCATCACATCACTAACCCTAGGTGAAATAGCTTATCTTGTTTGTTTGATCGTTGAGCACCCTCTCCTTGTAAAGGTTCTTATTGCATAATTTTTTTTGTAACTTTCATTTTTTACTAACAAGAGTCTTTTTCATGCATTATTCTTATCGCAAGCCTTCATCATGTTGGCTACATCTGATCAAAGCCTTACACAGTAAGTTTAAACAACTTCTGATTAAATTGTTAGTAATAACTTATTAACATTATATGTTTTGGTTGACCCTACGGTGCAGAATTTCCAAAGGCATAGCCTAAGACCGATTACATCATCTTGTTCATCATCCACCTCTATCAATAAGATGTAGTGGTAAAGCATTGAATTAAACATCAGCTTGACATCCAAGAAATGACTAAATAGGATTTTTTTGAACATATGTATATGCTTGGGTGTTAGCTTATCCTTATTATGTTTATTTTTCAATAAGATCTTAGTACGTGCATCAAATCGTATTGGTAATAACCATTGTTTAAGCGAGCTCCGATCTCCGAAATGGGAACAAGGTGAACAAAGTGTGAGTACTTTTACTATTTTAATCTTTTTTTTTCCACTCACAACTCCTATGTTTCCAATGCTTTACCCGCGTTGGTTTTGTTTCATCTCTGGTACTGTTTACGGGTATAATAAGTTTCATCTCATCATCTATGGACTCATCAATGTAGCCAAATTCTAAATGTAAAGATTATATTTTAAAAAACTATTGTTGATTTTTAGAACCTAGCTTGATATTGAAAACATTTAAAACATAGACAACAGAACAAAGATGTCAATAGTTGAAAGTGGTGTTAACTGTTAACAAGCATAGTTTTGGGCTTTAATAGAGATAGGTTATTATTTTACTGTTGTAAATTAGTTATGTTTATGTGATAAGCCTAGTTATAACTGTTTTTCCCCTATCCTGTAAAAAAATATAAATTATAAAAGAAGAAAGAAATAAAAGACATTTTTCGTAAAGATGAGCAAAAGATACTTTTGTGGGGAAACCGAGCTTCTGGATTCGATAATGTTTACCTGAAATATAATGTTTGGTTGGCAATATGGGTCAGAGAAAAAAATGGGTCTTACAAAGAGCACATACTCTGCTGGAACCATGACCAAAAGTGTTAGTTTTGGAATGTGTATGTTCTAGAAACCAAATGTGTGCCTTTCCCATTCTTTTCTATCTTGTCAGTTGTCATTAGTTTTTGATATTTACCTTCTTGTTTTGTGATTTTGTGGCACGGTATAGATAATCTTTGAATAAGAGTAGGATCAATTGACGTGTGTATTTAATGAACTAACCATTGATGAATAAGACTATATAAGAGTTCAAGTTTCACTCTTGCTTTTGAGTCGTGTAGTTTTGAGTAATCTCATAGTCGTGTAGTTTGAACCAAATTGTTTGTTAACTCTAGCTATATGGGAAAGATTTGAGTTTCTTCTTAAATTTACAATCCTCTTTCTTTTGTTCTTTGTTTACAGTTTACCTCTAAGCTAAACAAACACATTCTTTGTTCTTCGAGTTTCTGAAGTTCAGCTCCTCCAACAATGGCTCCCAAATCATCAAAACTCATCAAGCACTTCCTCAACAATGATAATTTGATGTAGTGTGTTTTACTACTGCTGCTGCTACTACTACTTCTGAACACCTCTGAACACCAAATGCGTCGGTCAAAGTAATACCAACGTCACATCCTACGTTGGCAAGAACATCGGGGAAACTGTGTTGGGGTAACTTTTGTTCATGCACAAACGAGTGACGTTGATATATAGGTATCCATGACATCCTCTCATTGCGTTGGCATATAAGTATCCTCTCTACGCACTCAGATAACATCGGGAAAGGGCATTTTTGACGTTGCATTAGAAAAAGCTTACTCCAACTTTTCCAATTGACGTCAGGGAAAACGTATATCTCAACGTACACCTTGCATCGGGATATACGTTTTATTTTATTTATAATTATTTTGTTTATTTAATTATTATTTTTTTAATTTCTTAATTTTTTTATTTTTTTTATCGTGAGGTATTGTTTTTTGTTCCGCTTTGTAAGGAAATAAACAAAATTGCATTAAATTATAAAAACTAAAAGATTTCAATTTATAATAAAACAAGATACATGAAAGATGTACAACAAAAATTACAAATAATTTGTTTCAAAAAATTATATTAAATTAAAAAAAAAACTACACCTATAAAGAATGTTAAACCTATAAATGATATAAAAGTAAAGTTAGAATATCACATATGCAAAATGAAACAAATTAAATGTTTAAAGTTACATACTCTAAGTGTTCACCGTCCTCTCTGTGCCCGACTCATCTTCTAGATCATCTTCTTCATCTCCTCCATTTATTGTGTATGGTCTGCTATTTGTCGGTCTTCCTCTTCCTCTCTTAGTTGTTGTGCTTTAATCATGCAATTAGTGTTTTCAAGATTAGCCTTTAGTTCGTTAACCTCCATCATGTGTGCTTAGTGGTCATAATTATTGAAGGAAGAAGTAAAAGCAGAACTCTTCCTAAACTTGGGCTTGGGGCCCCAATCAAAACCTTTTAAGTAGCCCGGTCGTCTACCCAAAATAGTCTCGCATACCTTGTCCTCAAAGAGTGATTGAGAATTCTCTAAGACAAGCGAAGACTTGAGTTCCAGCATTTGATTCTGCACAATAGAAGTTTGTAAGTTAGGAGATGATCAGATAAAAATAGAATTGAAAGTATAACAAAAAGTTTTCATAAAATTACAAAAGCATCTGTTGTTGCCTGTGAAACGAACTAACCAGTCCTACTGGCGTGTGTTTCTCAACACAACTCAACACGTTCCACTGAATGACCACATTCTTCAATGAGCTCAGTCTGACTTTAAAGGAACGACTTCGTGCTGCTCTTGTGGTTGTAAGGCTCCTTCTCTTTAGCAGCCTTCAAATATTTGATTGCTCCTAATTCAAACAATGATGATCAAAACGTTATATTTTAAAAAAAAACTAGGTTTTTGTTGATTTGTAGCCTAGTTCCACGAGCGTCCTATGGTTTTTATTGTTATTTGTGTCAAACTATCAACACTTGAATTGCCAAACACGTTGCTTAAATAGATAATGAACGTGCAACACTTCATCCAAAACACCGTAAAAATTGTTGTCAATAACGCTTCCAATGGTCATACCTTCTGAACAAACACTTTGAACTCACCAATCACCTCGTCCTCTGAAATGTTATCAGTATTTCGATCATCTCTAGTGAATTGGGTCTCAATCCCAATTAGATACATTGAACAAAAAGTACTTGATCTGTTCATTAGATATCCTTCTCCAATAGAACCCTCAGGACATGCTTTGTTACGAACATACTGTTTTAGTGTGTGGAGACTTCTTTAAATGGGATACATCCAACTGTAAGAAACAAGACCAACAATCTTGGTTTTTTATGGTAAGTAAACTGCAAGGTTTACCATTATGCTGAAAAAGTAGGTGAAAATATTCTTTCCAATTTGCATAGTATGATTATGATATCTACCTGCAATCTGTTCAGATCACTTATTTTTATTATCCTAGCGCACATATCACGAAAAGAATTACACAATTCAGTAATAACGGTGTAGACATTTATCGATAAGATGGTCGAACACCTATTGGCAGAAGTCAATGTAGCAAAACATGACAGTCGTATATTTTAAGACCTGATATTTTCCCCTTGCTTTTATTCACACATAGTGAAATATTAGAAACGAATCCATCGGAAAACTTAAAAACCAATCCATCAGGAACTTGTAGAACTCAACCCGCTCGTTGCTAGTCAATGTGTAGCTCACATATGGTTTCACCAATCTATTATCGACTTCTATCAAATGTAAATCCTTTATTATTTTTAAATCTTGTAGATCCAACCGAGCATTCGTGGTATCCTTGGTTTTTCCTAACATATAAATAGGTTGGGTTAGTTTTACATCTCTCCTTTCAAATACTTCAACTTACTCCATGAATAATTTATCTCCAATCTCCCATTAGATCTACCTAACACTTCCAACATACCTAACACTTTTAACATACTTAATTAAAAGTTACCTACAAATTTCCAACACTACTAACACATTAGAAACTAATTTGAATAAAAAAACTGCGCAAGATAGCCATAAAATAAATCAACCACAAATTACGTCAACCTTTTTAATTATAGGCTACCTAACATTTTCAAAAATTAAAATTGAAATTCATATTTATATTCAAATTAAATATCTAATTCAATTTTAAATTCAAATTAAATAACAATCTCAAATTCAGTAAACACCTCCCAATCTCAAATTCAATGAACACCCCTCCCACACTCTTAAATTCAATAAACACCTCTCCTCCAACCTCAAATTCAATAAACAACCACCCTCAATTCAATATAACCCCACAAATATTAACAATCTTAAATTCAATAATATTCCAAAATACTCAACATCAATCTTAATTCCTAAGTCCTAAAACCAATTCAAAATTAATACTAAAATCTAAAATTAATTCAAAATTTGAGATTAAATTCGAGAACATACATTATATCAAAGCATAATATCAATACATATAGACATTTTTCTAATACATAACATACATTTGAATCTAAATTCTAAAAGTTGCATACATTATATCATATCAATACATTCATTTTTCTAATTAAAAAAAAAACCTTGCAGTCTGTCTTCCTTTCTCTCAGCCCTCCTTTTGTTTTCCTTTGATTGTGTGTTCTATGTTCGTAGAACACAGAACAAATAGGTTAGGGATTTCTCGACATTTTTGAAAACGTCAAGACAAATCACCAATCCCTAATGTCGTACATGCAAACGTTGGGGATAGTGTAACCTTTCCCTGAAGTTCCACTAATGATATCGAGGAAAGATAAACATTAAAAATTATTATATAATTTTTCCCGACATGGTCAAGGCGATGTCGAAAAAAGGTGGACAAACTCCAAAAAAGTCTGAAAGGCTATAACAATTAAATAATTATTTTTCCCTCCCCGACGTTTCTCTCCTATACGTCGGGAAAAGTGGACTGATTAAATAATTGTTTCCACTTTCCTCGACGTATAAATCCATTACTTCGGAAAAAGCTTATTAATGAATATAAAAAATAAAAATGGTGGAGCCAGCCTGAAGTCTAAATGTAGATGTAGGGAATGCTCCCCTCAATTGATGCCTGTGAAGGATCGTCGGGGTTGGTAGGTAATTTCCAACACGACATTTCCTAACGTCATTGCCCACATCGGGAGTCCTCCAATTTCTTGTAGTGGATAAACAAAGGAAAGAGGTCAAATTAGCATGTTCTTGGTAATAGCTTTGAATCACTAATAACATATCATCCATAAGATAGCTTCTATTGTTAATAGTATAAATGAAATTAATATAGTTGCAACTTTTGTTGAAATAAATTATTGATTTCAGGTTATGCAATCAACTTTTATATCATTTAGAAATTCAAAGTTCCAGTTATCAATGATAAATACAGGAAAAATATATTAACATATTAAGCATGATGTTATTGATAGAAGTCATCGATAGCATGAGAGAAAGAAAACTGAAGGGCAACATTTATATTTTAAAAAATTACAATATGACTGGTAAAAAATTACCTTTTTTTTTCAAATATCGCTCTATTATGCTATAAGTTGTATTTATTTTAAATTTTTTATATTTGGTGCAATTTTCCTTAATTAGTTATGATGATATTAAGTATATAATTTAATTATAATAATGTTATACATAAAAATCACTTGTGTGAGATTTTATGATGAGTAATACTTAAAAAATCACATGATGAACTTGAACCAAGTAAAATATAATTTGAATTCTAAAATATCAATAATTTTAAAAATTAACTTTATAAACTAAAATTATGTAACATAAGTTATAGATAATAAAAGAGAAATTTTAAAAAATAGAATATTTGATAAAATATTTATATTTCATAGAAAAATAAAGTGTAAATTTTTTTGTCTTTTAGTGGATCTATTCAATGGAATGTAAATAGTTAGTCAAAATTTTCTACTTTTGAAAAAACCTCAATTTTATAAATAGAAATATTGAAATTATACAATTACTTATGGGCTATTTTAAAATATATCAAAATGGACCAAAAATATAGCAAAATATCTCATTATTTATGATGGACCACGATAGACCAAGATTAACTAGTGCCTATGTTTAACATATAGTAGTCTATCATGATTTAACTTGATCCATCATAGATAGATTGTGATTGTTTTTTTTTATTTTATTTGTAAATAGTTTTAGAAGTTTTGTCATTTTAAATAATGTCTAACTATTAACATTTAGATTAATTTTCATAAATATGACAAAAACACCAAAATATTTACAGCTAGTGTAACAAAATTAAAAAGCCCGTGAAGCAGACCATTTTTTTAAAATATTTCAAGTTTGCCTTTATTTTCCACCTTCTTTCTTCGCTTCTCCAATTTTTTTTCCTTTCTGTCTGTCTTTCTTCTTCTGCAATTTTTTTTATATTTTTTTGAAATCATGATATTTATTTTCAATCAATCAGTATTATTTTTTTCAAAGTGTTATTTGGTTCAATATCATATACCAAGATCATGTACTAAATATAAAAGATCTTGAACAAAAATCGTTGGATATTGATACACGACGTTTAGATTTGAGTTTTAGATTTAGTACACGATCATGTACTAAATATAAAAGATTTTGAACAAAAATCGTTGGGATATTGGTACATAATCGTTTAGATTTGGGTACACGATCATGTACCAAATCTACAAGATCGTGTACCAAATAAAAATATCTACACAATCTTCAAAATAAATCATTGGGATATTGGTACACGATCATTTAGATTTGAGCTCGTGTACCAAATAGAGAATTATATTTGGTATACGATCTTGAAAAAAAATCATTAGGATATTGATACACAATCGTGTACCAAATCTAAACAATATTTGTACAAAATCATGTACCAAATATAAATGATTAGGTATCATTTCATATAATGATTGTTTAGAAGAATAATTACATGCGCATGTGTGGTCAATTTATCGCGTGTTAAATGAGACATTTTTTGTATTTTTTATTGTGGGCTTGTGAATTTTTTCTGTTTTCAAAATTGTTCTATATGGTGTAAATATTTTGTCTATTTGTTATATTTTTTGAAAGTCCCATAAATATATATATTTATTTAAACTCTCTTGTCTCTCCTCATTAATTATCTTATTTTTTAATAATTATAATTATATTCTATCATATAATCAACTTTACTTTTTCATATTAATTATTTGATTTTATTTATACAAAATCAAATAATTAATATTATTCCACCAAGAATCCAAAATTTTAATTAAACATACATACATACATACATACAATACACCAAATAAATTTCTTAACTTTCAATTTCAATTAATCTAACACCTATAATAATCTAATCATAAATTATTCAAGATAATTAAGAAATAAAATTATCTTAAATTTTTTTGTGTTACATTTTGTGTTTTTGGATCTACAAGTGCATTTTGCACCCAACTTTGCCCCTAAAAATCAAGCAAAAATATTTGTGTAGAAGTAAAGATGTCCATTTAACCTACGACAACCTGCCGTGAACGAGGCGGGAAATCTCTGAATACATAGAGAATGGAAGAGGGAGTGCAGATTATCTTTCGGGCTAAGGACGGTGTCACGTCCCACTTCTAATGCCACTTCATGCAACTAAGTGGAGGTGTGTTGCCTAGTCATTCAACGCGTATCTCCTGTGAGACAGCACGCTGAATGCCTAGTAAGCGAAATAACTTCTTATACCACAAAATTTAAATATGAAATATGGACTTGATTGAAACAAGAAAACTTTATTAATAAACAAATTGCAAGGGACATTTCATTTTCAGTACACAAGTCTTTCAAAAGAAGCGAAATATAGACTCAAAGTTACGACTTGACTTTTCTCGCCTAGTTTCTACATGCTATGCAAGATAATAGTGACCACTACCAAAATGATGCGATTAAGGAGGCACGATATAGGTGATTAAGATAACAAGTTCAACGTCGAATGTTCTTCATTACCTTGGAGGGGGGGGGAGGGTGATAAAACAAAACATTTGAAGGGTTACATGAAAATGCCTAGTGAATGAGATCTTTTTTCAAGTACTTTAAATTAATCAAATTTTCCTTATCACCACATAATCATTTATCATAACATGCATTATAGCATAATGTAAATCGACCATTTCATAATTTATCACATCGTGTGCCTTTCACATATTAGGTGTTATCTCACAGATTCATTCTGCACAATCAATTACGTCTCTTACACCTTCTCATTGGCTCAAGTGTTTACCACACTCTTTTGTCAGTTATAGCCATGTGACTGGAGAAATTTTAATGCACTAGCAAGTACCATCAGTTCTCTCACTCATAATGCATTTTTTCATGCTAGATCACATAGCAAGCAAAAAGGGTATCCCATACCCATACCAGATCACATAGCAAGTATAAGACATCATATTCAAGATCACCCAACATGAATATGACATTCTATTCCAAATCATACAGTAAGAATATAACATCTTATTTTAGGTCACACAACAAGGATAAGGCATCATATCACAATAAGGTACAGAGATCATCTGATTTCAACTTTAACAAATCTTGTGCATTTTTCAAGAATCACCATTGGTAAGTGTTGTCAAAGGAAAGGCCAATTTGGAGAATTCTTCCACAAATCGGCTATAGTAACCCACCAAGCCAAGAAAGATTCTAACTTTAAAAATAGTTTCAAGGTGCTCCAAGTTTCAATCGCTTAAACTTTAGATGAGGGGATGCAATCAAGGCCTTACAGAAGGGGAATACATTCCTGACCCCAACCCTAGCCTCGACTTGAAATAAAATAATATATATGTGCATGTGTAAGAGAGAGCCTCCATCGGAGGAGGTAATTTTTTACTAAGTGTAACAAAGAAGTGCTCCACGAGGAGGGATGCAATTGGACAAAGATTATGCAAATAGAAGCATGTGAGCCTAATAAGTACTATCACGTTAAGGTAGCAATGAGAAAAGGTTTAGTTGACGAGGAAGAAGCACGCGATAAATGCTAAGAACTAGGCGTTGGGTGTGATGATGTAGGGAGAAATACCTACACTGAGTACAATCACGATAAGGTAGATGTTCTGTTAAGAAGACGAACGTTTGTATAAGGTAATTGGACAACCCGCTAAGGCAAAGTTAATGTTCTATGGATTTCTGAGAAATAAGTGAGACAAAAAAAGTATAGATTTCTAAGGAGATAAGGGTGGAGTCTCAAGGAAAGTGTCTATAACTGACGTTGAACTTTGTTGAGTTTGGGTTGGTTGTATAGTGTGGTAGAATGGAAGGGTGACACATGTAAAGTGTAGAAATGACCCATGAATGTGAAAGATCACTATAAATAGGACTAAAGGACCGAATGAAGGAGGACATGAGATGCTACCATATAATAATTTGTAAAAAAGGAGTTTCGAGAGTTGAATAGTTAGCTGAGGGAACCACTTAGCGAAAAGAGGAAGCTGAAAGCAACGTGAGAAATAGTTGAGGCTAAGTATTGTTGTGAATGATCTTTCTCACAAAATATTTTCAAATAAAAAGGGATTTCTGAAATGTATCTTAATCTGAGTAATCATTTGTGAGTGATCATTTTAAACAAGTGATTGTTGTGATTGACTCTCACTCGTAAAATGGTATTTCGATGATGGTTTTTATACGTAAAATCACTATTACAAATTTGGTCTTTCTCGACACACACAGATTTTTATTTCTCGATGACCATGAAAAGGACCATCAAGAAAAATATTTTTCTTGATACAATGTTTATCTTGACGGTCATGTACATCAAGAAAAGTCCCCTTATTTTGTTAAATAAATACGAAAAAATGTCAAAAACGTGGATTCTTAATTCTTTTTATGGACAAAGTTCCTTTAGTTTTGTTGATGGTCTACAAATGTGAAGAAAATTATTTCTCGATGGACAATAAACATCAAGGATAATATATTAGTTAAATGACAATGTCCATCAAGTTAGTTAGATTTTCTTGATGAATGAGACCCATCAAGGAATGAATTTTCTTGATTTGCAATGGCCATCATCGGAAAAAAATTAATATATTTGTTTTTGATTTATTTATGGGTTTAGAATTTTCTTGATGGGTATAGGTTTCATGATGGACAAAGACCAAAAAAAAAAAAATGGGCAAGGTCCATCAAGAAAAATGATATAGGTTTAGAATAAGATCATGGGCAAGGCCCATTAAGAAAAAACTATTTTTCACGAAGCATGAAATTCGAACACTCGTTAACAGACTCAAAAAACATGATAGTTACCAATAATATTATTAAATCTTTACTATTTTTTCCAATGGTTACTTTCTATTCATTAACAATATCATATTATTTTTCTAAAAATTAACTGTTGTAATTATAATTAGATTGAAATAAACAACTTTATCAAAATTAAATTAGTTACTGTGTTCAACTTTAATAAGTTGAATTGAAAGTTTGTAATTTAGGGTTTTTAAAATTTGTAGAAGTTGTATAAGCTAGATAACATGAGTTTAGTTCAGCTGACACCTGTATATACTTGTGGACAAGAGTTCCTGGATTCAAATCCCCACCCCTGCATTAAAAAATTGCAGGTGTTTATAAATTTGGATTTCAACGTCACAATTCTTAGTACAAGAATTGATAAGGAAATCAAGATCATCTAAGATCATGAAGATGTAGAGCTAAGGTGGGTGTGAGAAAAGAAAAAGAAAAAGTAAAATATAAAAAAAGAATAGGTTTTTATGACATATTTTAGAATAGATTTTTTATGGCATGTTTTGGCCATCAAGATAACAATTTTCTTGATGGGCTTTTTAGTTTCTTTGATGGGCAAAAAAAAATCAAAATCTCATTTCTTAATGACCAATACCATCAAGTAAAAGTTTTTTATGACATGTTTTAACCATCAAGAAAACTAGTTTTCTTGATGGTTTGACTTTCTTGATGTTTACCTACTTGATGGGCAAAGACCATCAAGGTAGACATTTTTTGACATGCTTTGCACATCCAAGAAGGCTAAATTTGTAACGACCCAACTTTTGAACCTAGACCGTGGTCATTACTTTAATAGAAAATCCCTTCTTATAACATAAAACTTTA
>JBBPDI010000002.1:8261492-8283417 GCA_037974545.1 Cucumis variabilis
CTACGGAATGGCATATGCAGATGCAAATGAAGATGGTCTTATCAGTGAAGCTGAGCTTGACAAACTCATTGATTATGCTAGTAAAATTATCAAGAAGAAATAACTTTTAGGCTATTTTTTACATGTGTTTCAGATATGACGGTGAACTTCAAACAACCACTAAAAATAAATATTTAAACAAATATAATAGTATATTTGAAATAAAAATTACCACTTTATTGAACTTACGTTGATGGTTTGTGCATTATATTGCGGTATTAAAACTAGGAAAATTGCCTAAGATGATAAAAACATTTAGAAAAAAACAGTTCATGACACATTTCTTTTGCATATTTGCAAATATGACAAATATGACAAGTAATCAGTGATATCAGACGGCTATCAGAGGGTCATCGACTTTTAAATTTGCTACTTCTGAAATTTGGAAAATGTAGTGACATGAGTTTTATTATCATAATTTTTTTTTGTTATTAAGTATTGTAAACTAAAAAATGTCGTTGAAATCACCTAAACAAAAACAAAGCATATAATTTGATGTTTGACTCGACTCACAATGTTTACATTATATATATGTTTTACTTGTAATCTAATCATGTTTTAAACCCAATCACTTTGGTGTATTTTATGTGTCCTTGTAATTCAATCCATCTTTTAACTTATGTTATACATGAATCAATATTGATGATGTTGTCAATTTTAGATGAGAAAGAACTCTCCATTGGCAACAAATGCTATTAATTAAGTAGAAGAAATTACTATATAACGGAAGAGCTATGATCTTATTGTTGGAATTCATGTCCTAACACTCATAGTTTGTAATTTTAAATTATATTCTATTAATGGAGGGTCAGTGAGGACTTATTAGTGAAAATTGAATACTATAATCTTGAATCTAATAAACTAAGGTCTCGAGGTCATCTAGTGTCGAATTGAACTTTATCTAGAAATATAAACGTGGACCAAGTTTGAGTATATCGCCTAAACGGTCTATAGTATATAAATAATGTTGGATGCCTTATTTTAGAAACACTATAGATGAGGCCCTCTTTGTAGTTAGTACAAACGATGTGATCCTGAATTGTTCATGTGTGGAAATATAGAAGTAAGGCATCCTATGTAAAGAGTCTACATAAGACTAGAACCATCAAATAATCACATTTACATTATAACATTGTTGATTGTAGAAAACTGACTCTTTCGATTATTGATGACATAGGTAACTTACTTTTAATCTTGAACTAACTATGAACTTCTGTTCACATGAAATTATTCATAGATCTTCAAAGGTGAGGGCATCTCAACAACATTAGTCCAATATGCCTCTCATTCTAAGAATAACACCAAGTGGGATAGCTAAGGACATAGGATACAAGATGGAACTCATTGATATCTTTACTTGCTTTACAGTTAGTAGATAGGTTGTTCCTTTAAGAACTGAATCCAAGTCTTGAAAAAGGGGTCTCACTCTCTCATTTGCTCGAGAGGGATTTGGTTTATAGGTTGAACCTAAAACCAATTGTTAAATAGTGGATTAGTGGGACTTAAGAAGCAAGATATAATCTAAGGGAAAAACGATATTTTGAATCAGTCGAGGTTTTGAACAATTTGTAAAGACCATAAATATATATAAGGGTCATATCAGATGGATATAAATGTATCTATACTGAAGGGAGTGCAACTACGAGACTTTCGTGGAATGATTCGTTAGTTAACAAATGTTGATTAGCTCGGTCTAAAAAGAGTTTAGTTAATCTTTGATCGTTAAAGCTCATGATCTATAGGTCCATTAGGTTCCTCTGCTAGCACATATGGAATAAACTTAGAACAGTATGATGAAATAATTTGAATTAATCCAATTAGGTAAAGAGAGAGAAACAAACAAATATATGTGATATAGTTGTCGATTATCAGTTAGAAATAGAGCTTTTGTGTTTAAATGTGATTAAAATATTAAAAATACGAACTCAGATTCATATTTAAAAGCTCAAAATGATGAAAATAGTCAAACTTAAAAAAAATTCAAAATGTTAATTTTCGACTTTGAAAAGTCAAACATTAAGCAACTTTATATTTAAATAATTTTTATTTTGACAAAATGAATGCAGATTCATGCTCGAGAGGTCAGAATTAGTCAAGATGGTTAAAATATTAAAAAGTCAAAATGTTGACTTTTGACATGAATAAGTCAAAGTTTGACCTTGACTTGAATGGTCAAATGACTATATTGTCCTTGAACTAAAATTAGTGAAACTATCCAACATTTTATTAGATAATCCCACTAACACTAGGTGGGATAAGTGGCTACATTAGATGTAAACACCTAACTCACTAAATTTCATTAATAGTTAGTGAAATGTTAGATGTTGAGATTTGGTGAACTAATTACATGCATTTTCACATGTAATTAGGTTATTCATAGGCATTTTTTCAAATGAGCAAAAGCTTTAGATAATTTTTTGTAATTTGATTAACAAAACATAAAGTAAAATCAAATTTGTCTCTCAAACCTCAACCCTAAGTCACATCTCCAATTTTTATCTCTTTCTCTCTCAATTCCTTCACTTATCAGGTCTCACAGCTCGGTTCTAAGTCCGAACACTAGTGGATAAACACTAGTTGTGGTCTCGGGTTTGTATGTTCATAAGAAGATTACAAAGGATCGAAAAGCTTCAAAGATATGACTTTCTTTTAACCCTAATTTCACATAATTAGGTAGATGAGATATTTTATTTTCTCAATGGTTTAGATGCATTTAGGGTAAAATTAATCTTGTTTTTGGTGGAGCATATCTACCAATTTCCATCACTTATTCTTCAAAGAACGAAATAATCGTCTTTATAATTAAAACGACACTAATTTTGTTACCTTACTATGAAGTGCTTTTTGAACTTGGTCATCATTAGTCCAGTAATAAGCGAGATTTTCTTTATATTCCTATACGTTACAACAACATGAATCAAGATCAAGATCAAAGGAGTGGTTCCAAAAAAGAAAAGAAATAAAGAAAAAGAGTTAGAGAAGAAACTTAAATTACTTCGCAGTCTAGAGTATATTGAGGTAAGGCTTTTTTAGGAAGCTGAAGCAATTGTTGATCATCAAAGGTGTTATAGAGAGATCTTCTAGGTTCAAGTTTTACGATTGGGGTGCTTTCCAAAAACGACGCAAAATACACCAAATATTGATTCTACTCGCACACTACAATAAGTTAATTAAGGAGATTATGAACAAACACAAAACAAGGATTAATTATTATATCTTCAAGATCAAAAAAAAAAAAAATCAACAAAATTTCCATAAATATATACTACAAAAATTACAATCCTTTTTGAAGTGATACATGTTTTATGCACTCCACGTTAGTTGGATCGATATTCCAATATTCTCCTTTGCAACTTCTAGTCAACGACTATATATATACTCATATATATATATGCACAAATTATCATTAGTTACATAATAGTCACTTCTTCTAAGTTGAATAAAATAATTCAATATGTTATGTGTCATCAATTTGATTAATTCAATATGTTATGTGTCATCAATTTGATTTGATGTAAATTATAAGAAAATTGAGGCTCTAAGTAGTTTGTTTTATGATTTTTAAAATAAAGCTTATAAATTAAACACTTCCTCCCGCATTAATTTTTCTTTTGTTATCTACTATAAATCAATAATGTTCGATAATCGAGTCAAAATTTGAAAATTAAAACAGTAGTTTTTTGAGTGAGTTTAATTTTTTTTAAAACATAAAACTAAAGGCCAAAGGGTTAACACTTCCATCACTCCACATAATAAATTTAATCTTTTAGAACATGTTTCTCACACAAGACCTATTTTTTTTTATTAGATAAGGTTTTCGAATTTGACAAACTCTTATCGTACCACAGTTGTATGAGAGATTACGTTCATGTCATGAGCAAAAGGAATCTCTGAATTTTGATTACTTCCACTTATGATAACTGGGTTTCCCACTATATATCCCTATAGTGAAAAAGATTAAGAAAAAAAAAAACTTAAAAAACTGCATTGCATGAATAAAAGTACACAAGACAGAAGCTACTGGACAAACATGAAGGTTTATAAATGGGACCATGTTTATTTACTTAAGAGAACAAAAAGGTTTAGGAATTTTAAAATGCCAATTATGGATAATAAAAAATAAAATTTATACACATATATATGGATGCCTTGTGAGATAGCTTGAGCAATCGGTGGAACAACTATCCAGAATATGAGGTTCCACCAACATAAATTGAATTAGATATAAATTTAGGATGAACTGCAAACCACTGTACGTACAAGTTTCAATTTTTTAATTCCTTCTAGGAATATTGGATATAGTAAATTATAATGAGATTGTTAGACTTACAAAATCCTATATATATATATATAGAATGCATACCTTTCTCAAAAATTGGTGATTTTGATTGATTTGTATAAGGTCACATTTTTTTTTAGCACCTTATGGGGTTTGAGCATATCAAAGAGTACACAACTGAATCTATGAATAGTATTCGTAGTGTTCTACCATCCAAATCACCACCAAAGTAGAAATATGCATAAGAGAAATCACTAAAAGTATTGTCATTAAAACATTTCCTTTAGTGGTGAGTGTAATATCTCACTATAAAAAATAAATAGTGACGTAACATACGTTACTAAAAGTATGTTTTTAGTAAAGGCGAAACGTCATCAAAAATATATTTTTTGTGGTGTATAATATTGCGTCGTTAAAACTTTTAACTACGCAGATACAGTGACAGGCATAGCGATGAATGGCTTTGCATCGCTAATACTTTTAGCGATGTGTTTTTAGTTTTAGTGATGTTTTTCGTGAGCCACTAAAAATGAAATTCCTTGTAGTGTCAATAGATACATTGAAAGATATTCTAATTAGGTTGTCATCGACCACCAAAGTTAGTGTTAAATAACAAATATTGATATACCAAACAAAGAAAAAAATAAGTCTTACTTTTTTCAATAGGATTAAAATCTTAATAAATAATTTTGTTACCATAGTCCATGTACGAGGATTTTAAGATTATCTGAGGTAGGCTTCCATTGTATGGCTCTACATTGAAATTTAGAAGACCTTCAAACAAATACTAACAACATATTACAATTACCACAATAATAATCTTCAAACAAATACGAACAACATATTACAATTATCACAATAATAATAAGTAATAATAATTCAGTCTTTATATATATATTTTGCCAATATGTCTAGCATGCATTGGCAATTTAGTTCCATTACTTCGTACTTTTTAAATGATTTACTATCAAATATCTATAACTGATTTTTTAAAATTTATCTCTTTGATTCTTTTTTAATAAGATACGATGGATCAGTAGGTGCACTTGGACATCTCTATTAGGTAGGACACCCTCTTAGCATCCTCGTCATCACTGTTTCATTAATAATAAAGAAGTACAATATATCGAAGCAAAAGAAACAATCATACAATCAAGAAAAACCATTTAGATTTAAAGCAATGGTGCTAGCACTATAGTTGGTAAAGAGTGGGATTTGTTAGTTCAAAGACCCGTGAGCGTGCAAATGTCTTCCTGAAGATCAATAATGGATTTTCTCTTATATTTGAAGATACAGTTATTTCTCTCCAACCAAATAGACCAGAGAACAAAGAAGATAAAGTTGAACTTTATAATGCCAAATATGCTTTTTTGATTTATTGAACAAAGCTCAGTACATAGGGATGGCAAACTTTGATGTTGATTCTTCCAAATAGAAGGGAGCTTTCTTTGTAAGATGTCAATAATACTTATACACCTATGGAAGAGGGACCAAATAAAGAATCTTCATGTTTAGGGATGTGATGGACTTCCAAAGTTTGTTGAACAAATTTGACCTCTTGTTAGTCTCATTTCTAGGGATCACTAGAAGAAATCTGATCTTTAAAGTCGGTTTAAAACCAACATTAGTAACCTTTAGTGTCGGTTGACAACTGACATCTATGCTAGCATTATTAAAGTCCTTTAATATCATTTTTGCTTGGATGTCGGTTTAAAAACAACATTAAAGGACTCAATAATGTCGGTAAAGGACTTTAATGTTATTTTTAAACCGACATCTTTCATGGTGTTATTAAAGGTCTGTAATGTCGGTTGGCCTTTGATGTTGGTTTTAAACCGACATTAAAGAGACCAACAATGTCGATTTAAGTCTTGTTTTTAGGTCCATTTTTAGAAATTTATTTTTCCTAAATTGTTGCATTATTGTCCACTTTTTTATTTCACCAAATAGTTAAAAACTAACATTATGGATTCATATAGATAAATATTTTTTCTTATGCCAACAAATAAATAAAACTAATATTACTTTATAAACTATAATATTTCTCTTTTACGCATGTATATACACAATGAAATCTTAACATTGTTATATACAACAATACATGAAACGAGATCATAAACACCTTCGAAGTCTTCAACCTTCAACGATCGCTTGGCTATCTACAAAATCACTTAGCTTTCAACCCAATATGACTTGAATCATTCTATAAACAATATCTAAATCAACCATTTAATCTTTAGCATTTTAACAAGACAACTTAAAAAAATGTGGAATAAAAACATTTCTGAACACTATAATAGTTCAAGTAAAAGATAAAAATATTTAAAACTAAATCGATTAGTCAAGTATATGTAATAGAAGACTGCAAGTATTGGTAAAATTAAGTGTACAATTGAAGAAAAACAAATGGAAACTATAAATGTGAAACTTACAATTAGAGCTAGCTATGTAAAGAACCAAGTTATGACAACCATTATCTTTCTAAGACCAAAATATACTTTACAACCTGAGGAAGATTAAATCCAAAATCTGCAAAATTCTGTTGATAGAGGTCAACATTTGCTCCATCGACAATAGCATCATAATGATTATGTATTTCTAACCATTCCTTAATAAACAAAACAAAAATTGCATGTAAGATGGAAATCAAGATTTTTTTTAACTACAACAGTTTTCATTAAGAAAAAATAGAAATATAAGTGCATCCAAAAACCAAGATAAACAAGTATTCTCACCCCTTCCAGCCAAGTATATCTGTAAAGATCAGTCCAAGTGTATTTTCTTTCAAGATGCCAAACTATATTTTCTTTCAAGATGCCAAACTAACTTGTCCCTTTAACTTAATATAAACTTTATAAAAGTAGTGTGCATAACAAATTTCTGGCCCAACATTTAATTTATAAATAGATGAAAAAACTTATGACAACATAACTCTTAAATTTTTGAAACATAACTCTTAATCAATTCACAATTCTAGATAGGGATAAAGGTTAGAAACAAATGCACTTTTTTTTAGCAAGCAAATTTAAGAGAGAAAAAGATTGCATCAAATCTTATAGAACAGAAGCTCAGCTTGCAACTTCTCAATTTGACTTCACATTTTTTGTATTTGAGCTTCTAAAGGATCTCAGTTGATCTAAAAATGAAAAATATTAATAGTAACGAAGAAAGTAGTCAACAGCCTCCCTGATAACTCCTATAAAAACAAAAAAATACATTCTTTCCCCATAAATTCTTTTGTAGAATTGACAATGGAAAAGTTTAAACAAAGTACCATGAAAGTCAAAAGGTATCTCAATCAAAGAAAACAAACAATTACGTCTGTTTGAAATGATCTATTACGTACACAAGGATATGATATAAAATTGTGAGCATTCCAGATTTCAGAGAGCTTGTGCTATTAATAATTTAACAATGCAGAAATCAATTCCCCAAGAGTAAATTGGGAAAGTATATAAAATAGATTCTGTACCGACAAATATGAAAGGGTTGTAACATTGAAACAAAGACTTGAAGTGAAGTTCATTATTATTGGAGTGAAGAGATGTTGAGGGAACCTATATGAAGCACTATGGGCAGTATCTAAAAGAAATGGAAAACCAAATTATAGGAATAGATAACAAAGAGATACAAACATATGCACGACTTGAAATTCAAAAACCTTCTATATGATGAACTGACTATCAATAGACCAATGAACATTTCAGATACATTATATTCATCTATAAGAGTTCATGATTTATAAGCATAAGAATCATAGTGAACCTTAGCTTTTGGAGCAAGATGAGCCAGAAGAGAATTTTAGTTTCATTCTTCTAACAATCTTTGATGCGATTAAGACCTGAAGTGTGTTAGTGATGTTCTTTACATGAAGTGTGTTAGTGATGTTCTTTACAAGAGAAGGTATGGTGATAGAATTCAATGTGGCCAAACCAATACAGAAAATAGATAATAAAAATAGATAAAGAACAAACTAGTTGTAACGACCTCTTCGTCATTTTTCTTCATCTTAAGCTGCTTTGCTTCTTGATCGTTAGAAAGCACTTTGTTATCACCTCCAATTGAAAAAACAATAACTTAAGCAAAAAATTTGCTCCATAAAAGAAGTGCTGACAGCAAACACAAAGGATAATTGCAATGCTCAATTCCATAACTCTTTATTCATAAAAATGCAAATTTAGAACTCTTTATGAGCAATTCTTAAATGATCTATTTATTAATCTTTTTTTTCCATGGTAGGTAAAAATTTCATTCATTAAAGAAAAGATACAAAAGGGTATGCCATCCATAGAGATTACAACAACAAATAACACACAAATAATAATAACAACAAACAAACAAACAAATAAACAAAACCTATAAGCCCAAAAACCAAATATGTGGAGGTTACCTGATTCAATCCACATAGTATAGCCAAATTGATTAGAATTTTTCAAAGGATAAATGTAGGATATTAGAATGCAAAATGTGAATGAACTCCACACTGCATATAGAAACGTCACCAGTGATGAACCAATTTTTTAAAAAATGTCATATTTCAAGTTTGCATTCAAATTATTATCAATGGGACCATGCAATATTAAGTTTGGTTATGTTTTAGTTAAATCATTTGTTACTTTGTTATTTCTGTTAAATAGCAGTTGTAACCACTTGTAAAGCCCATGAATAAAGCCCATGAGCTTATGTACTCTCATTGGCTATTTATAGCCCAAGTCATTCATCGATAAAACTTAAGCAGATTAATTTACTCTTGAGAGTCTTAATATGGTATCAGATTAACCAAATTTTTATTAAGAGTTATGATCCTCTATGTCCTTCATGGTAGAACCCACCCTTCCTCCCACCAATTCCTCCTCATCCACCAACCAGATGGTGAATTTCTCCATCATCGAGTAGTATTCCAATTCCTATTTTCTACACCATTCAGACAACACTAGCATCATTGTCGTATCAAACCTCCTTATCGAATCAAGTTATGCCTCTTAGAGTCAAGCAATGAAAATCGAATTAACTGTGAAGAACAAACTTGGCTTTATCGACGGCAATATCACATGTCCAACCGGTGAACTTCTTCATCCATGGATCATCTGCAACAATGTAATCACGACTTGGATATTAAATTCGTTGTCAAAAGAAATTTTCGCCAACATTAATTTCTCTATTTCGGCGTACGAAATATGGATTGATCTTCAAGAAAGATATCAATGCAAGAACAGACCTCGAGTATACGAGATTCACCGAGAATTATCAACCTTAACTCAATCGCAAGACTCAGTCACCACCTATTATGCCAAGCTTAAAACACTATGGAATGAATTAGCCTCGTATCGTCCTTCTTGCTCGTGTGGACTCTGCATTTCTAGAGAAGTCAAAGAACTCAATGGCTATTTCCAAACTTAGTATGTGATGACATTCCTCATGGGGCTAAATGAAACTTTCAATCCAATTCGAATGCAACTACTCCTAATGGAGCCCGAGCCAATAATCCTAAAAGCTTTCTCTTCTATAGTACATGAGATTGAACATAGAGCAATTCCTATGCCTCAAATCACAAGTGATTCTTCCACAATACAAGCAACTTCACTTTTGGTAAAAAACTCAGTAAAATCCTCCAACAATACGAAGAAGAAAGATCATTCGATCTGTACTCATTGTAATCTTCCTTGTTATACCCTGTATTGTTGCTATAAGATTCACCGCTATCCTTTAGGCCATCGCTACAATTAGAAAAATCCATAAAGTAATTAATCCTCCATAAGCAGTCCATCCAAAAATCCTCTTGAAAGTTTATCAACTGAACAGTGCCAAAGCATCCTCTTAATGTTGCAATCTCATCTCAATAAGTTAAAAACAAGATGCAGAATCTTGTTCTAATTCATATATAGCAGGTATGTGTTCTCAAACCAAACTTATACCTTCCATGAAAAATGATATGTGGATGTTAGATTCTAGAGCATCTACTCATATTTGCCATGATAAAAGTCTATTTTCATCTCTCCAACCTATACAAAATGCCACAGTCTCCTTACCAAATCATATTCATGTTCCTGTCAAATATACTGGCACAGTCAATATATCTCCCACATTAGTCTTTAAGAATGTGATGTATTTACCTAAATTTTGTTTCAACTTAGTATCAATCAGTGCCCTGACTTCATCCTTACATACAATGGTTAAGTTTTATGACGGTTGTTGCATTATTCAGGACAAGCATTCTTTGAAGACAATTGGCAAGTATAATATCTGACATGGGTTGTATCTCCTTCAAACTCTAAACACTTCTGAGACTGCTGAATTTACTACTTTGAATACTGCTTGTTATTTACATATACTGCCTACATACAATGATTTGTCTGTAGATTCTTTGATTCATACTAATATTGACACATGGCATAATAGATTTGGCCATCCCAGTCATAAATATATTACTCATCTGAAAGACATACTCCATGTTTACTTACCAAAAACACAACACATATGTACTGTTTGTCCTTTAGCCAAACAGAAAAGACTTTCTTTTCAATCAAATAATCATGTCTCAAATAAAGCCTTTGATTTTATTCACTGTGATACATGGGGACCATACACAAATAACACACACACTGGACAAAGATACTTTCTAACTATTGTAGATGGTTCCTCCAGATATACATGGCTATTTCTTATGAAACAAAAGTCTGATGCACAACACATTATACAAAAAAATTTCACACTTGTGGAAAATCAATACAACACCAGCATCATGGCTTTCAGATCAGACAACGCAAGAGACTTATGCTTTACTGAGTTCTTCTCATCTAAAGGAGTTATCCACAAGTATTCATGTGTTGAGCATCCAGAACAGAATTCTGTTGTTCAGAGAAAACATCAACACATACTCAATGTTGCCAGAGCTCTTCTCTTTCAGTCTAGAGTGCCCATCAATTTTTGGGGAGAATGTGTCCTGGCAGCAACATTTTTTATCAACTGTACTCCTTCATAGTCCCTAAAATAACAAACACCCTACTGCAAACTAAATGGAAAGGATGCTGACTATGAGTCTCTTTGCACTTTTAGATGCTCGTGTTTTGCCTCAACACTTAGTGCATATCGCACAAAATTTGATCCCTTGTCCATACCTTCTGTCTTTGTTGGATATCCCTAGGAATGAAAGGATACATATTATACAATGTTGAAAAGAAAACTTTCTTTGTATCTCGTGATGTAATATTCCATGAGAATATTTTTCCTTTCCATTTCATAATTATGCAAGAAAATGTACATGACCCATTTCTTGATTTGGTGGTGCTAGAGTCCTTTGAGTTCTCTAGATTACAGCCTACATCCTCAAATGATGGAAACTATGAACGCTGAACTTTCAGCTATGGAAACAAACAAGACATGGAGTATTGTTCCTTTACCAAATGATGGTCATTCAATAGGATGCAAATGGGTCTACAAGATTAAACATAGAGTTGATGGGACCATAGAAAGATACAAAGCCTGGTTGGTAGGAAAATGATACATCCAACAAGAAGGCTTAGACTACATTGAGACATTTTCTCCTGTAGCAAAACAAGTAACTGTTAAAGTTTTGCTCAACCTTGCAGTTTCTATGAACTGGCCTCTCATCCAATTGGATGTAAACAATGCTTTTCTACATGGGGATCTAACTGAAAATGTATACAAGGACCTTCCTCTTGATTACAAACATGACATGGTTGCTAGAAAGGGGGAGGAACTTGTTTGTAAACCACACAAGTCCATATATGGACTCAAACAAGCCTCTAGGCAATGGTTTGATAAATTTTCTCAAGCTCTAATATCGCTCGGGTTCTTACAATCCAAGTCAAATTACTCCTTGTTCACAAGAGGAAGAAAGTCCACTTTTATTGCGTTATTAGTATGTTGACGACATCATAATCACCGGAGCCTTTATAGAGATCATAACCACACTAAAGGCACATTTAAATTCTTCTTTTAAACTAAAGGATCTTGACACACTAAAGTATTTCCTTGGTTTAGAGCTAGCTTGATCCACAAAAGGGATTGTCATATCTCAAAGAAATTATGTCCTACAACTTTTAGAAGATACATGCCTTCTAGCATCTAAACCAACTTTGTTACCAATGGATCCAAATGTAAAATTGAATGCAAATGACAACAAAGAATTGGTTGAAGTCTACTCCTATCAAAGACTCATTGGTAGATTTTTATTTCTCACTGTCAGTCGGCAAGATATCATGTTTGTCGTGTACAAACTCAATCAATATGTCGCGCACCCATGCCAGTTACACATGGCTGTAGCAAACCATTTGCTTCGTTATCTAAGAGGCTCCCCTAGATAAGAATTCATCATTAAGCCCTCTGCTTCCTTCCAGCTCCAAGCCTTTAGTGATGTAGACCGTGCTTCATGTCTTGACACAAGAAAGTCCACCACTGTTTTTTGTGTCTTCTTAAGAGATTCCTTAATCTCTTAGAAATCAAAGAAGCAAACAACTGTGTCATGCTCATTTTTTTAAGCTAAATATCGAGTGTGTTGCTGCCACAATAAGTGAACTTACTTGGATTGTAAAAGATTTACATGTATCCACATTGTCTCCCTCACTAATCTTCTGTGACAACACTACATCCATATTGCTTCCAATCCTGTCTTTCACGAGCGCATAAAGCATATTGAGCTAGATTGCCACTTCGTTAGAGACTAGATGTTAAAGGAGCAATAAAGTTGTTGCCATTCGAACACAACACCAAGTTTCTGATATATTCACTAAAGCATTACCTATGCCTTCATTTACAACTCTACTTTCCAAGTTGGGGATCATTGATATTGTAAAGCCATCTTGATGGAGAGTATTAAGTTTGGTTATGCTTTAGTTAAATCATTTGTTACTTTGATATTTCTGTTAAATACCAGTTGTACCCACATGTAAAGCCCATGAGCTTATGTACTCTCATTGGCTATTTATAGCCCAAGTCATTCATCAATAAAACTTAAGCAGATTAATTTACTCTTGAGAGTCATAATATGAAAAGAACAAAATTGTGGTTTAAGGTGGTTTAAAAATAAACAACACATTTATTAAACTAACAAACTAATTTTCCAATGAGCCCTAAATGTCAAGTGTTTGAATCACCGCCACCATTCCCTAAATTGTTAGCCAAAAAAACATGTGACGTTTGGACGAGGTAAAAACTCCCATAGGAGACTTTACCCTATTACATAAGACAAAGTAGGCTACTCCATCATATACATAAAAAGGTAAATACAATATTAATATACTTTGTTTTTCAAAAAAGGAGAAAATCTCAATCATATATAGAAGTACAATTACTTGTAAAGATGTTAAAGGGAAACAATGTTTAAGGAAAATGATTTGAGAAAAAATAACATTTACCCTTCTTTTGTATGGCCACCATCATCACCTACGAGAAGAAGAAAGTTTCATTGAATGAAGCATTCCAGAAATAAAAATAACAAAATCTCAAGAATAGATGGGAGAAAATACCAGACATGTACTCGGCCTTCAAAGACTTGGCAAGTTCTTTAATGCTAATATATGTAAAATAACGTTATAAGAGAGAAGCAGGTTTAAAAAATTCCACAAACTCTAACAGAGTCACAAACAATAAAAAAATTGGTTATTAAAGATAGCAAAGCAACTTACGATACTCTACCTGTGGTATACAGTAGAGTAAAATTTTCCTTTGTTACCAACTTCAACAAACTTCATAGTCACATCCAACACAATCTTCTAAACCACACACATAATGTAATTAAACTAAACAGATAACAAACGATAGAATGAATTCAAAAGCTACGAAAAGAGCACCATCTTGATAATGTCTTGCATTCAGAAGAAACTACTACATCAATAAGTGATGATTTAGAGAGCTCATCACACTTATAAGTTAATAGACATTTATTGCTTTTCATCTTCAAAGGCCTCATCGTCTTTTCCAATGTTAATAGACAGAGAGTAATAATTAGAGATATAGAAAAAAATTTATAATGAACGCAAATGTAATGATAAACAAACAAGTAAACATGCAGAAAAATCAAATAGAAACAAAGAATTCATAGAAAAACTAAATTTATTTAGATCTTGATACTTCCATCTTGGCACTTTTGAGTATAGAGTACCTAGATATAAAAAACTGTGTATTCAAATTGTGGATTATCACTCTTGTGTTTTAAACATTTTCGAACAAATTTCTCATTTCAAGAACATGGAAAGAAATCAATTTCAAAGGAGTTTCAAATTCCTTAAATAAACAAGGTTTCACTAACCTACGAATAACACAAATTATTTTAACAAAATAAAAGAAAAACCTATCATTTATATCTCACCATTGTGAAAACATTTTGACACCATTTTTTTACAGCAAACTTGATGATGTCCATGAACTCCAGCAAACTTTGAGGGAAGCCAATAGTTGAAAAATTACATCTTCAACAATCACAACCAATGATTCAGAAATGGAGGGAGAAGTAGCAATAATAATGATATGCCATGTCATGATGATAATGATATTGATCAACAAAGCTTACTTCATCAACTTCACGTAGTCACTAGTTGAATAAAAAACCTCAACATCAAATTGTCCTTCAGGTCCACCAATACTAGAAACACCTATTGCAAAAATATCCACCTAAAACAAACTGCATGAGTTAATAAACAAAAATTAAGTGATGAGCATGTAGACATTTTAATATGAGAGTGGAAAAGTACGTTATGTAGATCTTCAGCAATTAGGACTCCTTTATGGTTTTTGTGTTTTCATAGATCTTATCAGTAATTCCCTCTAAGGTAAGGTTTTCATTTTCTAGATCTCTTTAGCAAGTTGATTCCTCTATATTACGAAATACAAAACCATGCAAATAACAAAAACAAACTCAAAGATAATTAAACATTACAAATAGGTCTTTCGTGTTGTGTGCATATAAGGAATACCTCTTTCCTCAAACTTTGGAACATTCAAGGATGAGTTCCACTTCTGTTTGTATCTTTGTGTTGAAAATCATAAGTTCATCGACGGACTTTCCCGGTTGATGGTTCTAAAAGTTAGTGATCATTATTATGAAAACAGTGATTTCCATAACCAAAATTGTTAAGAATAAACAAAAAAAAAAGAAAAAAGAAAAAAGAAAAATTGCAGCAACCTACATATGACATGCTAATGTGGATATTTGTTCACATACTAAAACTCAAGATGAATACTTTTAGCCAAAAACTAGAATTTATTTTGATAAAGAAAATGTTTATTTAGGATTATTCTCCAATTATGTTGTTCCTCAACTTATTCCCTTCCATCTTTTTTGCCTAATTAGTGTTGAACATAAAAAAAAAAAACTATTGATAAGGTATTTTTCATGGTATCAACGATTCTACCTTGTAAATAAATTAAGAAGAAAAAAATGTTTTAGATTTAAAAAGAATGGAAACTGAAATATATTTATGTTTGATATTTCATAGAAAAAATATTAATAAAAGGACAGGAATAAAAGAAGAAGAATGAGAAATAAGAGTCGAGAAAGGAAAACATATAAGACCAATTTTAAAAAATAAATACCTAGCATCCATAAACCACCTCCCAAGATCAAAACCTCTATCATAACCTTTTTTTTTTGTTTATTATTCAAGAAAAGAGAAAAAAAAAGGAAAGTAAGACAAGACAAAGAAAGAAGCCTAAATATTACCAGACAAATCCTATAAAACCAATGCCTATCTCAATCTCATTCTCAAATCTGAGTTTCTAGTATACGTCATATAAGTTTATTAAATAAAAAAGAGTTAAAAATAAACATGCATTCTACGACAGGAAGCTCACTAGATTTTATACTTTATCAATAACGAACTCACATTGTCGACTTTGAAATTGTTCAAGCCATTTAATAGAGGGCGCATCGAATGCAGATCTGGCCACAAGATGACCAGATTCAGGCTTGCAAGATAGATGCGGCTAGGCATGTGATGGTGGTAACGACTGGGCACATGGTGGATTCAAAGACGACTAGGCACGATGGATTTCTTGCAGCAAAAGAACGATGACGACTGGACACGATGGTGGATTCATAGACGACTAGGTAAGAGAGATTTCTTGCATCGAAAGCAAGACAGTAACTTGCTTGAGGGATTTCTTGTGATGGCTGTTCGAGAGAAGATTTAGGGTCACTAGTATGAGATTGAGAAGAGAAGAAAAGAAATTGACTTAGGAAAGGAAAATCGCGTGGCCTTGGAAAGAAAAGAGTAAAGTATGAGAGAGAGAAAATTCACATTTTACATAATAAAAAAATAAAATAAAAAATAAAATGAGGAGGATGATTAATGTTAGTTTTAAACCAACATTAAACCTTTCCCTTTAATGTTGTTTTAAAACTCACATTAATCATCTGTCTTTTGAAAAATGACATTAATATCCATTTTTTTATTTTTTCCACCTGACATTAAAGCTCAGATTTCTTATAGTGGATCCTGGTGATGTATGTATTATACACATTCAAAATAACTCTGGAAGTTTCTAAAAAGAATTTATCATATGTGTAATCATAAAGTGATCAGTCAACCTTTAATCAAAACGGTCAAACATACTTTCTTCCGCATTTTTCCCAATAGGGTCATAGGGATTGCTAGATATCTCATTAAATTATTATGTTCTATTAGAGCTCTTAATAGATAGAAGACTAGTTGTTAGTTGCCTGTCTTACCTCAGCCTTCCTCACTATGCCATAACTCCTTATAACACGCATCAATACATTAGACTTTCATAACTATCATATGACTCCTATATGCTTGACTCTTAATTTCCCAAGAACTTATGCTTTGATACTAACTTGTCAAAGGTTACATCTTAGATAAACTTAGATTAAAGTTCATTTCTATTTAGCAAAGATTACATATTAGATAAGTACAAAAGCGCTTTCACAAAATGAACATATACAAGCCTCGAAAACAACATTTTGCCCATCTCGCCTAACTTTACATGCTATGCGAGTAGACTGTAATTACTAACAAGATGATGCGATACAAGTATGGTACGACAGGCGATCATGATAGCAAGTCAAACACTAGATGTCCTTTGCTACCTAGGAGTGGGGGAAATTAAAGGAGACAACATTTGAAGATTAGACAAAAAAGTCTAGTGAGTAGGATTTTTCATCAATACATTAAATAAACGCATTTTAGCCATAACATGATGTGAGTTCTTTTCACAACACTATGTGATATAAATAAGTAAGCATTTCAATAGAAATATAAGGTTAAATTAGATCATTTCAATGCACTATGTGATTTACACAATATAAATCATATCACATGGGAAGTATTTCACATTGCATTTTATAGCACATACTGTCGAATCATTCTGAATGTTAAATTCCATGTTTTATACCTCCTCAGCTCAAGCATTTACCATACTTTTTTGTTGAGTTGCGATTGTGCAGAGTAATCTCAACGCAACAACAAATTCTCCATCAATTTCGTTACTCATAATGTGTCTTCCAATGGCAAAACGCAAAACAAGGAAAGAGCATCTTATACCAGATCACACAGCAAGTATGAGACATCACATACCATAATACACAGCAAGTATCAGGCATTCTATCCAATAAAACATAGTAAGAATGGGGTATACCACACCACAACACACAAGTGTTAGGTATCTCATCGCGTAGGATACCAAAGATCATTTCGCCACCACTATTTAAGTTTATTTTCAAATTCAATTCATCTGTAAGCCAAATCCATTTTAAGAATTTGAGAAACATAGAAGAAATTATTGAACTCAAGAATTCAAAAGAGAAGCATATAAAGATTCAAACTTAGTGGAAATTAATTGAGTTTGTCGAGCTTATGACATCAGCTACTTCATGATGAAGGAAGCTCTCATATCAATGAGTAGCTTTTCTTAACGCATAATTGGAATGTATTACACAGTTTACTTTACAATACCTCCTGTCACCAACTTCCATCGTACACAGTCTCATCGCATAATCAATTCTTGTCACGTATAGTTTTAACGCATTGTTCCAAGTGCGATTATAGTCTCACATTCTAGAAGTCCTGAACTTTGATATGGATTTCCCTTATTTCATCATCTTTATCCTCATTAGTTTTTCAAGGCATAGATAGGGCATCTGATTCTAATTCTTTGTCTTCTTTCTTTTCTTCTTGTTCCTTCTTGAACCTGTCCAAGTGTTGGTCGAAGTCTTTTGCTGCCAGGGTAGAAGATTATAGTGTACTTTACAATTATGGTAACTACATGCATTCCCAAACATATACAATTACAATGTATTTTACATTCATACCATATAATGGTTAGTCGTCAATGCATTTGAACAGCTAGCTTGTTCATTCTTTATGTGTTCACTAATGATATTTAACGTGTTGCCCAAGTCTTCAACCTTTTTATTAATGTTCTCTTTTATAGAATTCAAAGATTCAAATATGTCTTCCATTTTTTCCTATTGTTTCTTGGTTTTTTTCAATCCGTCTTGACAATTTGTTCAATCCATAGACTTGAGATGTAGAGGGCATGCCTCTATTCAATGACATTTGAGCCACTTTTTCCACTGGTTAACTCTTTCTCATTTCATCTTCAATCTCTTTTAGAATTATTTTTTCATTCTCAAGGAATGGTACAAAGTATGGCATTGTGACTTCATGAGGTGTTGCTGCAATGAGCATATTTCAAGTTGTTACCATAAATAAAAATGATTTAGTAAGTTAGCAAAGCATCATACAATGAAAGGTATTTACTATTGTTCAAGAATTCCATATCGGTGGAGAATCAAACACTTTCCTCTTGAAGTAGTTCCATTTATGTATCTACAACCCAGTTGATTATTCTCTGCACCTTATTTGATATTCTTCTTGCAAAGAAGTTGGGTGGAGAATTCAAGGTTGATATTGCCTTGTATTCCTAAGCTAGTATTGGAAATATAAACCCTCCGACTAATATTCATGCCTGCTCTTTACAATATATAGCCCTATTTATAAATTCAACCAACAAATCAAATGCCACCCTACCCCATGGGGTAGCTGTCAAACAATTTATTGTCATCCACCTAAGGATATGGTCCCAGTATATACATAGGTTTTCTTGTTTTGGTATCATAAAGCTTTTAAAAAAAATACAATTTCGCCATCTTAAGGCAGTCGTCATTGTTCGAGCAGTCCTAACATTAAACATTACATTCAAGTATGGCATTGTAATAGATTTCAAACTCTCAAAATACATTTTCTTTAGATTCTCTGCCCTCTTAATGCCTTCCTTTTCCACCTTTTGTATTTTTCAACCATTCAAGTTTATTATATATGCAAATTCCCTCAAAGCAAATTTCTACACCCTCCTTCCATTAGCAAATTTAGTTGAGTTGTTGGCTTGGGTTTGCACATTCTTTGGATAAGGTAGAGTAGAAGTTGGGATGACTAATTTTTATTGGAGAAATCCATGAAATGTCAAAATATCCCTTCTTTGAAACTGTTTGTCTATGTTTCTCCTAGATTTTCCTTGACCTTTTCGATTAGAATTTTTTTTTTTTGCTCATTTATTTTAAGGGATTCATTACGCCTTGTAGAATACATGCAGTATATAGAGTCCTTGTGAGGCCCTGAGTCAAAAGAGACGAAACCCTTACTGATTTCAAAAGTGTAGAGAAGTTCAAAGAAAAATGATGTAAAAGAGAAAGGGTCACGCGAAGAGAAACGTATGATACCCCAAAATTTTTAGATCTTTGAAACTTGTTAAGTTTTAACAAGGACAAGAGAGAATGAAATTTGAAGGAAAAGAAGGTAAAAGTTATTGGAAAAGGCATTAAGGTTCTATGTTTGAGTTAAAGGGAAGTTAAGTTGAAAAGAGAAAAATTTGACTAACTCCACATCTTAGGCGTTTTGGACTTGATGGAGCGCCAAAAGAAGATTAAATGACCTCTAAATAGGTTATTAAGGCAAGTAGTTAAAGAAAGTAGTTATGACAATTAGTTAAAGAAAGTAGCTAAGACAAGTAGTTAAAACAAGTAGTTAAGGCAAGTAGTTAAGACAAGTAGTTAAGGCAAGTAGTTATAACAAGTAGTTAAGGCAAGTAGTTAAGACACATTTTGGATATTTTGGCGATGTTGGACTTCTTAGGCGAGAAAAAGAATAAGAGGTTAGTAGACAAAGGATGCTATGTGAAATAATTGATTAAAGAGGTTAGTAGAAAAGATGAGATGACTTTGGGCGTTTTGGTTATGTGGCCAAGGATATGCGAGAAAGATCATAGAAGCTATCTAAGCATTTTGGACAACTACGTGGCAAGCTTATGGCAATAGATTTAAATTTAATCCAAATGTCTTAAACTTGTTACATGCATTTTGTGATCAAGAAGAAGGTGCAATGAAAGTAGGAGATGTCTTAAAGAGGTTTAAAGGTTGATTAAGCTAGATTAAGGTGTCAAGTTATGTTCATGCAAAGTTCTTCTATAAATAGGCAACATCAAGAAAGGGTTTGTCACAATTCACTCATGCGATTTACTTCAAATTAGTCTCAAAAGTTTAGAAATTGTGTCTAAATTATAAATATGGGTTCTTATAGAATTTAGAGGCTAGAAGCTTATCCTTTTAGATAAGAGATGAAGAGAAGGTCAATTCTTGGGTAAATCTGAGCAAGGTGGACTCCAAGAAGGCTACAAAGCTCATTTTTGGAATTTGGTTCTAAAATTTTAAGGTAAAAAAGTTAAGATGTTTTTCAACAACTTTGTAGAAGAAAGTTTTGTCAAAAGAATTATAGATTTAAAGCTAAGATTTTGGATCATGTATTCTTGGCAAAACAAAAAATGTAGTTCTAGGCAGTAGATCAGTGTTATACATGTTTTGTAACACCCCAAGCGCTAAGGTAATTGATTTTAATCGAAGTATTTTATTTTTAGGATTTTAATTATTTGTTGGACACAATTTACTTCTTTTAGCTTGGAAGAAAATTTTTTTAAATGGAAAAGAAAAGAAGAGAAAGGGAGAAGTATTTAGAAATAAAAATAATAAAAAAAATATATTATTATTATTATTATTACTATATATAAAAAAAATTAATAGAAAAGAAAATATAGTAATTTTCTTCTTCCTCCCCTGCGTTTTCCTTCTTCCTCTTCTCCTTTTCCGTTTCTATCCATCGTCCGCCATCTCCAACCTTCTTTTTCTCTTTCGTTCGTTGTGCCTCCCTCATCGTCGATCGATGATGAAAACCCAGCCATCGTTTCCTTCTTTCTTTTCTGTCTAGATCCGTCGCGTTCGTCGTTCAAACGTAAAATGTCACCATTGATCTCCTCGTCCACCACGAACCTCACCGTTCCACCGTCGTGTCTTCATCGGGTTCCGTCTGCACTGGTTTAAGCCACGCCACCACAATTCAATGGTTTTAGTTGTGAACCACCCTCTGCCGCACGACTCCATCTTCTGAATGCTAAGTGTATGTCGTTTTGCCTCGATCTGTTCAGCACGATCTTTGTTTTCATGCTCGATCACTGTTGTCTTTCATTTTGACTGTGAATAGTTGAAGTTTATTGAGGAAAATCGAAGTAGGGATATTGATGTGTTGAACAAATTCAAGTAATTTTGGTTGGAATATTTGTTGACTGTTGTTCCATCTTAGG
>JBBPDI010000002.1:8685974-8713888 GCA_037974545.1 Cucumis variabilis
TTCACCAAATCATTAAAATAACATTGAGGAAGTTGTTTGTAGAGCTGAGATATAATCACAATTTCAAAACTTGAGTATCATAAGATGGAACGGAAATGAAATCTAAAGCATGAAGTTAGATATTGAAAATTGTTGAAACTAATGACAAATGAGTTATGTATTATCAATCGAGCCCAAGATCTTTAATCTAAATAATATGAATTTTGAATTACATTACATCATAAACTCATCTAATTCTGTACCACTAAACCTCCCTTAGATTGCATTCGTAATTGTTGTTAAGAAAAAATGCATTTTGAAGTGGATGAATAGTGCAGCACATAATGCAAGAAAATACTGCTAGCATTAATGACTTGTTTCGCATATAACAATCATCCTATCAGAACAAACCCATTAAATTAGAGAAGAATTAAAAACACAGTACTGCAATTTAATATTACTTGATAGCATGCGCCACAACGAACACCTTCTTTGTAAAGAGAAGGAACGCCCGCAGCCAGGTGTCCGTTAAACAAGCCAAGAGCTAAAGAGCCATAACCACAAGCGCCAGCTAAAACCCAAATACACATTATTGTGTAATTAATTTAGTATTATTATATAAAAGAAGAAACAGAAGGTAGAAACAAAACCAGAGAAGAATGATAATATAAAGATTTGACAATAACATATAACAACGACGTACATGAAAGTGGTGAATCATTCGAGTAATAGGAAGCTTTGGATTGGTGAACACAGCGATCACAAGCATTAGCAAATGAGGTGAGGAAGAAAAGGAGAAGGCTAACAAACAAAGCCATTTCAAATGCCAAGGAGATTACGAAAAGAGGAGAGAAAAAGCAAAGATTGTTTATAAAGACCCATTGGATAATCGTTTCCCAATGAGTTTGGTGTATTGTCTTTTCACGTGGAGAGAGATTATAATTTGTTCCCACCGACTTCTTTATCTCTCCTTTTGTATAAATTAAATATAGTATTTCTTAGGATGCTTCTTGGATCTTAGCATCAATCTGCATTGAGAAACTTTGAAAGAAAAAAAAAAAATAGAATGTGAAGAATGAGTGTAATTTGAAATGTTAGTTTTTGTTAGGGGGTAGTGTGTGTTTCTAGAATGAATAATAATTATACTGAAGAAATTGTATTCGGTGGCATGCTGCGGATAGATAAGACAAAATTAAAAATAAGTCCAACTGAAGTGATACATTTGATACACATATCCCATAGACACTTGATATACTAGTTTATAAACCTGATACACATATTTAATATACATAAATGATAAAAATAAAAATATTAAAAGTTTTTATGTTAATAGCAATTAAGTAAATATGTCTAATGTCATTTGGATAAATACAACAATATGACATTCATTTGTAAATAAATTTACTTTTATCAACTTTATAGCAAAATAAATGTGAAATCGCTTAAACAACGAGTGAGTTATTATAATCTTAGATTATTATAGTTGACGTCTAATATTAGTCTGTGTTTTTTGTGTATATTATTTTAATTTAAATTATAATAATATGTATTTTGGATTTATATTTTATAATAAATATATATTTTTTCTTATTTAGAATATTAAGTGTATTAAATGTGTATTCAGAATAAAATCATATATTAAAATTTACACATTTAAAATCACTCGATTAATGAATTTTTTTTCTTTTAAAAAAATAAAAATGAGATCATGTATATCATGAATTAAGATAATGGCCTATATATATACATTTAGTTGAATGACGTTTAAATTAGACCATCAATAGGAGGGAAATTGCATCTGGTAGCAAAAATGATTAATATATTTAATATCACCATATTTTTCTTGCAAATGTGCCAAAAATACATAAATTTAGCAATTCAAGTTGATTTTTGTTAATATATATTTTTTTAAGGGATAGTTGTAAATTTAGCAATTAGATTCAAAATAATTAAGTATATAGCAATATTTTAAAAAATTTGCAACTATAGCAAAATTTATCAAATTCTATCAATGATAGAAGTCTATCACTGATAGACCATGTTGCAAATATTGGTCTATCATTGATAGATCCATACCAATCTATGAATGATACAAGTCTATCAGCGATAGTTTTGCTATATTTACAAAAAAAATTAAATATTGTTATATCCTTAATTATTATTGTTAAAATGGTCTCAATTACAATTACCTTTTTTTTTAATTACCAACACTACTGTCGATAGTTCCAAATACATACTTTCCCTTTTCTTCCTCCTTCCGACACCAGCAAAAGTCCTTTTTCTTACTTTTTCATCTTTGCACAAATCAGTTGAATTTCAAGCTGATTTTGTGAACATTCAAGTTTTGCTTTCTCTTTCTCTTTTTCTTCTTCATTCCATCGACTCGAAATTTGATTTGGTTAGATTTCAAATTTTTCATTGCTCATACGAGATGTCAGAAGAAATGTAATTTGTGAAATTGAAATTTGTATATTGATTTGTAGAGTGGATACACTTTCTAATATTTAACTCTTTTAACATTTTCTCTCTAATACAAGTTAAATTTAGAACTTTTTGGTCTTCAGTCTTCAAAATGTTGTAGTTGCAAGTCAAGAGCTTCGATCTTCTAAAATTCAAAAAAAGTTTAATCTTCCAAGTTTTCAATCTTTTAGAAGATATTAATTTCGAAATTGATAAAAGCTTGCACGTCTTAAGAGTTTTTAGAAGTTTAAGTCTTCAATTCTTCATAGCCTTCAATCAAATATCTCTAAAATGAACAGAAATGTCTAGAGTTTTCATGGGTTTTAGGTGGTCTTGAGCTTATTTGCTTGGTGAGCTTGGGTTCGGTCTCATTTGATTGGTGGGTTTGGACCCATTTGTTTGATGGACTTGGGGCCATTTGCATGTTGCACTTGAACCTAGACACATTTTCCTGTTGGACTTGCAGTTGGGCTTTGACTCATTATCCTTTTTTTACCTAATTTTTATATTTAGGACCTGGATTGGGTTGAACATGATAAAACTTAATTACCAGAACCCAATAAAATTATAAATATTGATGTGGTAGAATTTAATTGACCGAAATTTTCTTCTCAAGATCCACAATTAATCTCAACCAGTTACAAAGACTGTGCTATGGAACTCTACCCGGCCCGAAGCCTAATCGAAAATATCCATGATGACTTGAAAATCTCTCCAAAAAATCTACATAAATTTGTTTTTGTCTCTCTACACTCCTTGGAGCGACTTCTCTTATATATTTAAAGACCCTGATAATGAAGATGGTGATAGTTACAAAATTGCCACTCAATAAGAATTTACTCAAATGCCATTAGGCATAATTACACAATTGCTCATAAACTTAAATCACCTAAATATGTTGCAATTTAATTTTCAGCCCTTCTTTAAATATAGCTTGTGATCGTTTATATTTCATTATTATTTGATTCCTATTTGATATTTAATAGTGTTTTATTTTCTATTTTATTGTCTATTTGATTGTCATGTGATTGATATATTGTTGTGATATGTGATTGTTTAAGTGATTTTCATTAGATATTAAGTCTATTTGTCTGTCGTGTATTATATTAATATCTATTTATAATACAGTTGCTAATCAGATTGTCATGAAAATTTTCATTTTAATATTTGATGTCATGTGATTATTATCAGATTGATATCTAATTTCTATTTGATTACCATTATTAGTATTCTCTTATTTTTATTTTTATTTTTTTAGAAAAGGATACCAATGTGGGTCAGTATGTGCACCCAAGCATCCTCACTAGGTGGGCACCCTTTTAGCACCCTTATCATACCCCAAAATATGTTCATTAAACAAACGGGGTACAAAAGTTTTGGGCTAGAGATAAGCCCACTTGTTACATCAAAATGTTGATATTTAGAGATATTACAGAGGACGAGTAATTTGCAAAATACTTCACTTTTGACATCCATAGGCTTGTGTAGTTGCAAGCATCTTCCCATAATTTAATTTGACTTTGAGAAGAGTCTTTGAAAATTCTTTTGTTTCTTTCAATCTAGATCGTCCATAAGACAACAACAATATAGTTGAAGCGAATAGCCCCTAATTTGGTGTTCGGATTTATGGAAGCAAGTTCCTTGGGGGATTGTTTGGTTGAGTTTTGATGTTGTCCAGACCTTGTGTGATATCCCGCTTGTTCCATATGAATTTTGCTGTAGAGCAATGTAGAAAATGATGATCAACAGATTCTGTCTCAGCTTTGCACATTATGCACCAACTTGGACTTAGACAATTAGCTTTGATTCTTTTTTGTATAACATCCTCAATAAGAATCCCATTTTTTAACATTGACCATAGGAAAACTTTGCATTTTTTTTGGGGGGATTTTTTATTCCCATATGTGCCTGTAATGTATTGTGCCTTCATTTTCTGTATCATTTGGTAGCAAAACTTCTTTGATGGATTTGGTTGTAAAAGCACCATTTCTGCTCAGTTCATTCAGGTTTGTCAAAACCTTTGTGGTCGGATAACATAGGAAAGTTTTCTTTAATTATGCTTCATTCATTGCTTTCTCTTTCGTTTAAAGGCCTTCTGCTTTTGATGTCCCAATCCTCAATCTCCTTATTCCACTCATCGGCAATGTTGCCATTTTTAATTGTTGATAATGCAAATAGTCTAGGAGCTCTGTTGTTTAGAGGAATCTCTGTGTTCCATATATGGTGCCAGAAGGAGATATATTTTCCATCGTTTACCTTCCATTTCATATGTCTGTTATATACCAGTCAAACCCTTTGCAGATATGTCTCCATGGAGCATTTGTGCTGCTGAATCTGTCTTTTGGGGGGATATCTCCTTATCTATTGCTTGCATATTTGGCATCAATGAACGTCCTTCAAAGGGTTTTTGGTTCACTTTAGTATCTCCATATCCACTTTGTCAGTAAAGCAAAATTTGTATTTTTCACTGGTGTAATGCCAAGTCCACCCTTTTCTTTAGAATTTTGCACAATTGTCCATTTCACTGGTATAAGCCCTCTTTTGCTTTTTCATTGATAAAAAGGTTGTCATAGTTTCTTTTCATAAGTAATCCCTCTAGAATTTTTTAATCTTTTTGCAGACACCTGTTGGGGCTTGGAAAACCGAGAGTTGGTAGATTGGTAAGTTGGACAGAGTTGAGTTGATAAGGGTGAGTCTTCCTACCTTTGATATATGTGCGTATTTCCAGTTGTTCAATTTTTTATGCACTTTATCTGTGGTATTATTCCAGAAGGAGTGAGTTCTCGACTTACCTCCCAATGGCATTCCCAAATATTGAATTGGAAGTAAATGAATGGTCATTCTCCAGCTGCTAGCAATAAAATTTGCCCTTTCTTTCGTTCCATTGATTGGGGAGATGGAGGATATGTTGAGGTTAATATTTAACCCCGTAGCTTTTTCGAACATATGGATTGTCATTTGTAGATTCCTTATGGATGCATCATCATCTTCAATAAAAACTAGAATATCATCTACAAATAGAAGATGTGTTAGGTTCAAACCATTTATGTTTACCCCTTTGATTTTGTTCATTTTCTCAAGATGCTTGAGAATACAGCTAAAGTAGTTCATAGCAATAATAAAAAGAAAAGGGGAGATAGGATCCCCTTGTCTAATTCCTCTTTCTGGTTTGATTCGGCCCCTAGGTTTTCCATTCACAATGACAGAGTATTGCACTGTAGACATGCAGGCCCTTATCCAATTTCTCCATTTGTCGGAAAAGTTTTTCTTCCTGATCATGTAATGTATGAAATCCCAGTTTAACTTGTCAAAAGCCTTTTCAATGTCAAGCTTAAAGACAAAACCTTTTATCTTTTTACATTTTCTGTAGTCAATGGCCTCATTGGCCATAAGGATCGCATCTGTGATTTGCCTTCATTTAAAAAAAGTCATTTGGTTCTCTGCTATCGTATTGGGGATGACCTCTTTGAATCTTGTGGACAAATTTTTAGCCACAATTTTGTATAGTGAGGTTGTCAGACTTATTGGCCTAAAGTCAGTAGCTTCCTTGCATTTCTCGTTCTTTGCAATAAAACTGTGTAAGTTTCATTTACCACCTTGTTTATTACCTCATTTTCAAAAAAAATCTAGGAACATCTCCAAAATTTTGTCTTTGAGAGTGTTCCAAAACTTTTTGTAAAATTCCATGGTGTAGCCATCAGGTCCGGTGCTTTGTTTCCTTCAAAAGAGAAAAGGGTCTCTTTGATTTCCATTTCCGTGAAAGGTTTGATGAAGGAGGCTTGTTGTTCTTGAGTAATCGACCTTCAATCCAGATTTTCAATGGCTTCATTATACTGTATTGTATTGGAGTTGGAGAATATCTCTTTCTAGTGGTTGACAATAGTTAAGCCAATGTCTTCATTTGTCTTATGTAATGTTCCTTGCCTGTCAAAAATTTTTGTAATAAAGTTTCTTCTCCTTCTGGCGCAACAAACCTTGTGGAAGAAACTTGTTTTTTCGTCCCCTTCTTCAAGTCACACTTTCTTTGCCCTTTGAGCCTAGTATCGTGATTCTTTGATGATTGATGAGGCTATGTATATCTTTAGGGATTGTCTTTTGTTACTTTTTACATCAGATAGTAAGTTTTGAGCCTCCAGATTGTCTATTTTTTTCAATTTTTTCTTTCCAGCGTGTGATATCTTTTTTTGAATCTCTTCTCTTCTCAGTTGGCCAGTATTTTATCTTTTGAGCCATCTTTTTCAGCTTGTGCATGAAGGAGTAACCAGGATGACCCTCTTGTTGTATTTATGTCCACCAGTCTTGAATGCTGCTTTGAAAAGCTCTATCATTGATAGAGTTATTGTTGAGTCTAAAAGGGACAGGACCCCATGTTAGATTTGGAGTTTCTAGCACAATTGGGAAGTGATCTAATGTAATTCTCGTGAGGAGTCTACTGGTATGATTTGTAAATCTATCCTTCCAATGATTAGTGTAGAGAAAACGATTAATTCTGGAAAGGACAGGGTTGCTTCTCAGGTTAGACCAAGTATACTTGCCATTTGTGAGAGGCGGATCAATAAGATTACATCTCTGAATAAATGAATTGAATTTATTCATGTTGTGGGTAGCTGAATTTCTTGAAGAAGTCTCACTACTTCATCTGATAACATTGAAGTCTCATCCCAAGAGCCAATTATTCCCACATATTGAGGCAAGCAAGTTTAGTTCATTCCAAAAGTATTTTCTGTTTTTTCTTCGAGCAGGGCCATATATAGCTGAGAGCCACCAACTGAATCCATCTGCTTCTTTAATGTTTATTGAGATTAAAAAGATCCTTCGATGTAGTTTTGAATTTTGTGTTTTGTATCATCCCACATTATTATGATACCTCAAGATCTACCCTCTGATTTTTTATCGATCCATTTAATGCTAATTGAGCTCCATAGGGATTTGATGTACAGATTATTGACAGCCTCAAGTTTAGTTTCATTAAGACATAAAAAGTCAGGGCAGTAAAAGGAAATTTCATGTTTTATTTGGGCTCTTTTTTGGGCTGAGCCTAAGCCTCTAACATTTCATGATAAGACTTTCATGGGGAACCTGCTATTCCCTGTGGCTCATTATCAAATTCAAATACATCTTTGGAAGAATTAGAAATGCTATCAAAAGTAGTAAGTTTCAAATTGTTTTCTCTTAGCCACTTCACTAGTTTTTCTTTGAAGATGTCTTCACCGATGTCATTTTTGTCAATCCATGTTTCTTTTTTGTCCTCTCCTCCTTCACTGTTTACTAGAGGGGCCAAGCTATCTCGAACTATCTCAGACTGAGTAGGAGAAACTACAGGTGGTGTCCTTATGGGCAATTCAAGGCTTGATACGTGATCAATGTCCATTTCACTTAATAGCGGAGAAATGCTACCAATGTCAACTGTGAGATTGAGGCCCTTCTCTATGTCTTCTATTGACTCCTGTATAGCTCTGGATATCAATTCATTTCCTATAAAAATTTGTGGGTTTTTTTTACCCGATAAACAAGTCTTTGATTTTTCTTCCTTCTATATCTAGGCTTTGATTTTGGTGGGCTGATGCACAGAGGCTTAGGTTGACTTTGGTAATAAGTTGGACTCCTTTGATATAGAGATAGACTCTGTATTTGGAGAGGCTTTGCTGGCGCATTACTGGGATTATAATAGAAAGTTTTGTTTTTTGGGGAAGGAAAACTGACCTTTCTTCTTGTGTTGATATTTTGTCGCATAAGGTCAAAGTCTTCATAATATAGCATAATACTTTTCCCTTTATCAAGCTTTCCTTCGATAATCGATTTTAGTCTGCCATCTTTTCTTCTACCTCCGTCAGATTATCTGATATGATTATAGCCTTGGATCTGTGTTTCTACAATTTGAATTTTCTGTCCTCATCTGCTTGCTCCGGCTGGTATCTGCGGTTGTTTTGTTTTTTCAGTCTTCTTCTTCGATGGCAATGCAATAAACCCCATGAAATTGTATTGTTCGACGTTTGTATCATACTCATCAAAATTTTCAGTCGCTTGAGCAGTGAAAGATCCATGGATGCTTGTTCTTCTCTCCTTAAGCCACCTTCCTTCATAATAAGTCACAGTTTGCACAGTAAAGATGTTACCTGTCTTGTCTATAATGTTGATTTGAGCAGGTATGAACCCTGTATAGTTTTGTTTGACTTTGATCCTTGCTTAAATCAAATCGGTTTTCTTTCATGTTACTTCTGATATGTCCTTTAGTACTCCACATGTGTTCCCAATCTGTTTGAATGTCTTAATATTCCAAGTCGTGAGTGGTATTCCTTTGAAGTGTATCCACCCTCCATAACTTGGCACAAATTTTGAACAAGCATGAAAATCTTCGGCCCATATTTCGAATTTTACATAGTACTTACCGACTGTAGTCCAGCCTTTATTACTACAAAGTAGTCTGACTTGTTCTCTGTCTTGTAGTAATATGATGGATTTTTCGACATGAAAAGGCTGGTATGTGAACCTGACTTCCATTTTCTTAGCAAGCTTTTAAAAAATCTTTTCCCAGTCGTCATGTAGAAAACGTCTTGTGATGATCACTGATTTTTCCCACTCTATAGATATTTCCTTGCTACCTTTTGTTTAATTCTTTTTCACTGTCTTCACTTTTCTCAGACTCTATCTCTCTTACTTTGTCAGTTTCTGAGGAGCTATCATAATTGCTTTCAGAGGATAGAACTTCTGCATATGTTCTTTTCTTATTCCTTTCATCTGCATCAGAGTCTATCGATGTTGAGTCTGCATTATACCTGTTGCTTTGATATCTCTCACTCATTGTTTTCATTTCTTTTTCAGCTTTGTAGTTTAGCATCTTCAAAAAAACGCTTCATCCTATTTTTTCAATACTTTCTGGTACCAGAATGCAACCTTTTCTTCCTTTGTCGTCCACCTTGAAGATTTCAACTAAGTTCCCTTTTCTATTTTGAGTTTTGCTAATCCACATGCATTGTCCATTTCTTCTATTTTCTTGAAAGAATCTGTTGTTCTTTGGGGTGTTGATCAGAGCAGCCATGGCCTTCTTCATCCATTCTACCTCTTCCACTGTTACCACTAACGTGAACGATTTGTATGCACTTTGCTCCGTGATGAGAAATCTTATGCTTTTTGTTTTTTTGTCCAGCTCCAAGGTGTATTCTTTCTTCTCCACTTGACAGTAGTGCAGGAGTTGCTTTGAGAGCGACATCTTGTAGGAAGTAGGAGGGTAAGTAGAGGCAAAGAGAATGTCGAGTGAAAGATGAGTATCCTATTATTGAGTCTTGAGACTTATAAGGATCCCAGAGGGGGGATATAGTAAATGCAGGTGGATTTTGAATAGATTTGTGTCTTAACTTTTCAGATACAGTGGTTGGATGTTGGTGAAGGTGATTTGATACGCCACCGATGATGTTAAATGTCGTCGGAAAGTACAACGGTCTCATCTTTCCCTTTGCCGGCTTCTTTCTCTCTCTTTCTATTTCTCTTTCACTCTCATCTTTCTCTGAGATGTTTTGTTCCTAAATTATCTTATTTTTATTTGATCAACCTTTGTTCAACTTCGCACTTTATCTTCAAGAACACTAAAATTTTAAGAGAAGTTTTTTTTGTTCTTGGTCTTCAATCTCCGAATAAGATCAGTTTCAATATTCAGAACTTTTCATCTTTAGAGCTTCAACTTTGGATCTTTAAAGTTTTAGAACTTTGGAAGTTCAGCATTTGATTCCTCAATTTTCTCTCTCAAACAAGTCCTTCCAATATTTGAAAATCCACCCATCATTGAGATTTGGACTGGACCAAAAGTTGGGTTTGGACTCCATTCTTAATCATTTCACTAGATTCTTCGCCATGAACGAGAGATATTGGACGTGATAGTCACCTTTTGAAACACAATTTGAAAAATAATTGTGAGTTAATTGTGATATATACGTATAAGATGTAATATATTGGAAGAAGTATACTTTTAGAGTGATATTTATTCTTGTTTGGGAATTATTTCAAAAATTAGTATTTTCACATTATACACACACCCCACCTGTGGCACATGCCTTTGCCTCCCCCACGTTTCAAACCTTTTAATCTTTGTTTTGTTATATATTTTTCACACATAAATAGTTTTCCTAAAATACAGAAATTGACAAGAATACTAATAAAATTAATACCCTCCAAAAACAATATCTCCAAACTTTACATAAATGCTGTATTCATTTTAAATGTGTCAAGCGTTGCAATTTGTACATCCTATAAGTTGTTCTTATTTGGAAATATTTATTAGAAAAAGACATTATTGTTTATATGCCTTTCGTTTTAATTTTAAATTTTTTAAAGAATTACATGGCCAAAAAAAAATGAGGATGATGAAGTTTGAGATATTAGAAATGACAAAAACAATAAATAAAGAAGGAAGTGTTATTGGAGACACAAGTAGAGATTTGGGTTTGGGTGTGGGATGAGGGAGGACAAAAAGGAACAGCTAAAGACCAATATGATGCTGAGAATTGTAACGACACTTTTAAGATATTGCCATAGCATCTCACTGTTTATGTTTCCCATTCTAATGTCAACCACACAATTTTCTTTTGCTTCTTAATTAGGTTAAACTTTGTTATGAATGTTTTCTAATATCTCTACAAAATTTGCAAGTATCCCAATTTGCTTTTGGGAGAGTTGTAAATTTTGATTTTTTTAGAAGGTACGTTTTGAACCCTACTTTTATCATTTTCAAAATCATAATTTTAAATTATATATATATATATATATATATTTAATATTTCTATATTTGAAAACTCTTTTTAAAATATTTTTTTGAGAAAGTATCTAAATAATAAAAAAAATACAAGTACTAATTGTAGGTTTATTTTAGTTATTATATCTAAGATAAAATAATTTATTATTTATTATTCAACCTTACATTCAATTTGAAATGGTCAAAAGCTTAAATTTAGCTAATACTAAACTAACTTCATATTACCACTAATTTTTATAAAAAACATAATGGTCAACGATTAATTTATAAAGCTATAGCAATAAAACAAATCTTTATTTTATTTCAAAGTTAAAGAAAATTACTGAGGTTTAGTTTTGAATTTTTAAAAATAGTAGATTTTTCTATAAAAATTTTGTTATAACTAGTAAATATTTTAATTTATTTTGTTATTTTTAAAAATGTCTCTGAATTTTAAATACAGTAAAATAAATCAAAATATTTACAAAATATTGTGGTTTATTTACGATGAACTACGATATAGACGACTAAGATAAACTAGTATATATGTCTATCTATATTATATGATAGATACACTATCTATCTAAGTTTATTGTAGTCTATCATAAATAAATTGTGATGTTTATTATATTTTTACATTGAGAAGTTTTATTATTTAAATAATTTTATTTTAGTTTATTAAGAAATAACAAATCCCTATTCCCCATTTTTTTCCAGTAAGGAGTCGTTGTTTTGGAGAAATATCCATTAGAGTATATAAACCACACAAGTTTGTTGTTTGATTTGGCTTTATTTTGGTGGACCTTTTGCACATTGTGTGCTCCAAATGAAATTCCTTTGCTTTTGCAAAAAGTATCTCATCCAATGAGCTGAACTCTTCAAACTCTTCTATTTTTTTTCAAGGATTTTTTATGTTCTAATGGTTTTTGTAACAAAAAGAAACAAAAATTGGATTTAATTAGATTATTGAAATGATACGATGATGATCATTATTAGATCATGACAGGACAGTTAAATCATTACTTTTGCAATAATCCATTCGTACACATAAGGTTTACTTTATATATATCTATATGATGATGTGATTAAATGTTCAAAGTCTCATTTAATTTAGTGTGATGAATTTTAGATGATTAGGGAGTTGATACTGTTTAAAAGAGCCTGATTAAATTGATAATGAAACTAACTAATCCTATTGAGAAAACAAATTATTTGTTTTTTCTTTTTTGGGTATACTTAAACTAATGGAGAGATCGTACCATCTATTTTTAAATGGTTGATCATTGGTATCTTTATCTAAAAGTTAATTATTGAATATTCAATTTGTAAGAAACTTTAATTTAATTAATTAATTAATATTATCCACAAATATATAGAGAGGTAGTTTACTTATATAGACGTTCTAATTTTATCTTCAACTGGAAAATTCTTTAGTTTGTGAGGAATTCATAAAGTCTCAAGGCTGTGATATGAAGGGCAATTCAATTTTGAGTTCACTTTTGAGTTCCCATCGCTCTCAGGGTAAACTAAAAATAAATTCAAGTCTCAAGCCTCAACTTTTCCCCCAACAACTAAATCTTAATATTTCTTCTCAATTTTATATCAAACCATTAATTTCTCATGAAGGTTGTCTAACACACAATAAAATTTTGTTAATTACAACATTTCTAAAGAGATCACACACATATGTAGAAAACTAAAAACTAGAACAGAACATGGAATCTGTATAATCCAATTTGGTGTAATACTATCTACGTTTAGGGTGTAGTGTATTGATTTAAAGTCAAACAATTTCAACAATGTACTTATCTATAAATAAACGACAATTACAGTGACACTTAAATAGCTCATAGATGGTCACTTAGGCTCCTCCTAAGTGTGAAACTGCCTCTTAATGAAACTTAGACTCCCCATATGTGTAAAATCCCCTTACCTTCGACACTTTTAGGCTTCCCTCTAAGTATAAGGATACTAGTGAATGAACACTTGAGCTCCTCCCTAAGTGTAAGACTTCTTCTCTACTTGTGTCTTTCCATTTTTCTTGTGAATATCTCTTCAACGTTATGAATTTAGGCTTTTCTAAGTTAGAGAATCTCTTCTAAAGAGATGAGGTCTTAGGACTACCCCTAAAACCAACCGATCTTCTTTTAAGCACACTTCAAGAATAAACAGTGACACAACTTCAAGATCAACAAGTTAAGGACTCTAAATCAACTCGTACTCATTTTGAACGAATCGATATGATCTAGAAAATCACTCAAGATCAACAATATGGTGAAATCACCACGATTGACGCACTTGTGTTGGTCAGCACACACACAAGACAATGCATGTTTTGAATAATCTTTCAAACGACAAACTGAATTAAATCATCATATATGTTTTGGTAGGGTTGAGAATATATTGAAGGAAATGATTAATAATATTATGCAAGGAAGGATACAGCAGATCATAAAATTTGGAAAGTCCTGCTGCTATTGATAATAAAGGAAAGAATATTCTGCAGATGTTTCTGTTTGTCGTGTAACAATGTCCCAAACAATGGCATGGCTTGTTGTATGACATGCTGCAGATCACAAGAAAGCACACTAGCAAATATGCATTATACATATTAACATTAAAGCAGCCTATCTCAAGGCAAAATTAACACTGAACATAACTTAAAACATGATATTCAAGTTTTTTCTGTAATAAATAAGTCAATCAAACTCCAATAACAAAGGCCCTAATACCATCTCACATAAAACCATAAATAGAAAGTAATATATACATACACACATAAATTCGATAAGGTCGTAAGATACTGGTCGACCATAACACTTGAATTGACTAATATTTGTAGTTCTATTCATGAAAAATTGTTCAAAAAGATTATAACTCTCACTAACTAATGAATAAAAAGAAATTTATGAATTTAAAAAAAAAAACTAAAAGAAAAGGATTTAGTACCTATAAAAATATATCTCAACTAGGTTGACACACCAATGATACCTTCAATCATCTCCCAATCTCAAAAGCAATTAATATGAAAATTTAAAGAGAAATTAGAATCGTGATTGGTTTTAATATATGTATGTACATTAAATTATGATTTCATATTTATGGTTAAAATCATATTCGTACACTGAAAAATGATACTGTTAAATAATCTTTAACTATAGCACATGCATTTAACTACAGGATTAACTAAACCCTTTGGTAATCCAGTTCAGGATTAACTAAACCCTTTGGTAATCCAGTTCGGCAAATATGCTTACGTCTGGGGAGCCTCTTTGCTCAGGTCAGGAATATTATTCATCATAAGTAGCATATTTCTCCAGTTACATAAAATAGTTATAACAATAACTAAAATAATTTCAAACTCCCCTGAATATGACCAGAATCTCTTTGACGACAACTTCAGGCTCCCCCTCAATTTGTGAGTAGACAACTTCAGGCTCCCCCTGAATATAACCAGAATCTTGTTGACGACAACTTCAGGCTCCTCCTAAATTTGTGAGTTGATCCCTCAACTCAATGCCCTTCATGAATATTCCTTCTTTTTTCAAAGAATTTACTTTCCACGGAACCTCCATATTCCACAAAATTAAATCATCATCAATAAAATGATTGCCTTTTTCAAGCTTTCACCGTTTACTAGGAAGTTTCAATACTTTTTGAACTACAAATTAATTTTTTTCGTCAACCTCAACCATCGTCAAATTACCCGTATATATCTTCTCAAAAAATATCTCTCAACAAGATCACAGATTCCTTGTTAGAAGGAAACAACCTTAACCAAAACTCCCTTAGAAAGATTTGAAAATTTAAAAAATAGGTTGAAAAAGATTTATTTATTTGACAAACAAAAACTCTAACCTACACAAAATAATAAACATCTTTGCACTACGCTTTGATGTAAATAGTTGTATCATGATAAAATATTACTTTGTAAAGGATACAAGTGCCAAAACAAAGATGATGTAAACAATATTCTCCCCTCTATATATGTGTATTCCACCTGTCCTACAATTTTGATTCAAATTTGAAGAGCTTCTCTATGAAATTCTAGTAGTACTACTCCTTTCCATTTCTACAAAAGAATAGTGAACACTGATCTTTGAATTGATGAGACAATAAATTAAAGAAGTGCAATTAAATTCTCACTTTTTAAAGGCAGATAGATACTACATTACAATGGAGGATATCATCTAAAGTCATTGTCACTATACCCATATATAAGATTTGAAATAAGGATTGATGGGTAATTAAAGATTTCAAATATATTCATCCCTCCCCAATATCAAATTATCTCATCTCCTTCCTCTCATGTGGCTGCTATTTCTTGTAGTGAAACAAAATCTATGGACCCAACTTTGTCCTCAATAAAAAAAAAATGCATATACACCAAATTAATTGAACCCAATTTTTTAGAACAAAAATTAAAAGCGTCCCACCTTCATTTCACCTTTCCCCCAACATTCACATGGCCATCTACCCACTACAAAACCACTTTTTCATTCATATGTATAAATATAAATTAACACCAAAGTTTTCTTTCATTGCAACATCCCAAACCAGAAAAAAGAAACATCGTAACTCCAAAAACCCTAATTAAGCTAGCTCATAAGTGGCAGACGGTTGCCGTGGCCGGGAACGGGCGGCGGAGTTTCTCATTGCCAAGAACAAGAATCTCCTCCTCTGTGGCAAACAAAGGCCATTTTGTGGTCTACACGATGGACCAAAAACGGTGCGTTTTGCCCATAAGGTATTTGGGAAACTATGTTTTAAAGGAGTTGTTGAAAATGTCGGAGGAGGAGTTTGGGTTGCCTGCGGATGGACCGATAAAGCTGCCGTGTGAGACGGCGTTTATGGAGTATATCGTGTATTTGATCCGACGACGTCCAGCAAGCTCTGGTTTTGTCGGTTGCTCCAGCGGTGAAATGCTGTTGTGATTCTAGTTTGTTTTCGTCGGCAGCGCCGGTGGCTGAAAATGACCGGCCGGTGATGATTTGTGGGTTTTGAATCTTTTGATATATGATTTTTTGTGAAGGAATTTGAACCTTTTACTAATCATAATTATTAACTTATTTAATCAAACTCATTAAAATTGAGTGATTTATATATACTTTTTTGTTTAGTATCACAATGTACCTCCGGCCTCTAGCAACAAACACATTAATACTATTGAATCATACTCACTTGTGCGATACCCTTTGAATTACATATATTTATAATTTAAATTACATAATAATTAGATTGAATATCATATATATAATATGCATTTGAAGATATTTCAGGGGAATTTTGAAGTATTTTTTGTTAGTTCAATAATTTGGGAGGTGTTTGAACTGGTAAGTGATCGTGTCTTTAATTTATCCATTAAGTTGTTGATATTGACAAACTTTTTAAAAGAGTTTTATTGCTTTGCTTGAAAAGTTTGATTGTTACATTAGTGTTAGTGTTTGTTAAAACATTGAGATAAATGGGATCTCTTTTTTTAACAAGAAACCAAATAAATAAGACGATTATTAGGTGTATCCAAACATTTTAATTAGTTTAACGTATTTTTAAGCATCTTCATCATGTCTCGTATCCAAAATGACTTTGATCCCTAGACAATGACAACAAAAACTTGGTGTTACGCAAATGCACATATTAAATATAAGAATGGTTGTTTTCATATTACGCAAGAATTCTATCAATCTTAAGGAAGACATTTACTCTACAACTATTATTTTGGTCACGTAGAAGCTGTCTTTTCGAAGATTATTGCTCTGCTTATATTTCTATCAATTTTCATGCTTTTGTAATCAATGTTGATTTGGGTCTACTGTGTATCTGGGTTTAACTCTAGCCTTACATGTTTGTATTCTCCTTTATGCTTTAGATGAATATTTTTCTAGAAGATATTGGAAAGGGTGCTATGAAAATGTTCATTTAGCAGAGATGTTCGAGTACACAACTTACCCAACTTATTCTTTTCAAAACAACAAAAAAATAATCTTGTTTTCTTCTAAAACCATGAGTCTTAAAACTGATTTATCTCTCCTATATATCTTACGTACATGTGTTCATGATTTGATTTAAAAAATGAATTGATTTTAGTCCAACATATTCTAAATACTTGTATCTTTTTTTAATAAATTGCAAAATTTATTACCAAAATAAAATATCCCACCATTGCTTTCAATTATGTTTGACTGAGATTGTAGTCAAAGTCAAAACAAATTATCCCTCTCCTCTCCCAATTTCAATATCTCTCACTAATGAAAAAGAATTGGCTTATATATAATCTTATTCTCATTGAATTACGTTAAATTTTTCAATTTTTTTAAAGAAAAATTGTTAAAAATAAGAAGAAAAAAACAAAATTAACAAAATATTTAGTAAATATTATTTTCTTTTTAAAGTTTCCTTTAGAGTGTAAATAATTTGTTGTTTTATCTACATTTGAAAAACCCTCCTTTTTTAATTTAAAATGTTCAGTTTTGATTTTCAATTTATGCGGAATAATTTCTATGGTTGTTTCAAATATAACAAAAGGAAATAATTTATTTATACACGTGTATTTACTCATTTACACATATAGCAAAATGCAAGATGGACGTCTATATTTGAAAATATTGTCAATATTTAGAATAATTGTCCTAAGGCAGTGGCATATTGAGAACTTCAGGTTAGGGCGCAATTTAATATTAGAACCTTGTGATGAATCTGTATTTACATATAGTCCATATACTGTAAAATGTGTATGATGGGTTACTATTTTATTTTGTGTCTAACAATTTTGATGGTTTCAAGTAAATGTCCAATAGAATTCTCTTCCATGTATATTAAGAAATGTGCAAAAATGCAACTCTATCTAACTATTTCAATTACATAGGAAATAAGGGATAAACTATTATTTTATCTCATGAAAAAAGATTGATTAATCAATAGTCAAAGTCTCTTAAAAGAATTAAAAAAAAAAAAAGTATGTACGATATGAAAAATATAACATTCTATTTTGGTCAAAATATCTTAGATTGGTTCTGAATTTCTACTTGTTTATCATATTGTTAAACAAATTAAAAACACACAAACTATAAACTATGGGGTTGTGGAATGATTCAAAGGAATATATATATTTGATGGAATTGCTTTGAAGCGAATTTAAAGATATAATTAATTGGTTTAAAGCACAGTATTAATCAAATATTTGAATCTTCCTTTCACATATATTTTGTTATGTTATAAAAAAAACAGATTTTAGTTTTTTAATTATCTCCATCGTTCATACTTAAGTCCATTGTTTTGGATAAAATCTTATTTGTACCCTTTTGTGCTTGCTTCAGTTAGTAGAACAATCGATTTTTAGTTTTAAATTTTACCAAAATTTTGAATTATCAAACTTTAATTTTAATTTTAATTCTAATTTCAAAAAACTCGTCATTAAAATTTAATTTCTTTCAAGGACAAAAAAGAATATATATATATATACATTGGCTTCATAAGAGATTTTTTCAGAAATATAACAAATCAACAAAAGAACAATTTTGAAAACGGAAAAAGCTATTCACAATAAAAACAAGAGAGATCATGTAATTGGATGTTAATTTAAGTTGATCAATATAATAATTAACACATGACCCTTAAATACCAAATAGTTTAAAATTATTTCGAATTCTAAAATGGCAACTACAACAAATATATAAATTCTAATCGTCGTAAAAACAAAGTGTACATTAGATTCTTTTTTTTCTTTTTAATTAAGATAAAGTATTTAATTAACTTTTTTAGTAAACGTAATGAGGCCGCCATTCCCATTGGTTTCTCAAAATATTTTTTCATAAACAACATTATTCAAGACATACTCAATTATTTAATGAAATTAGTTCAAAAAACTCCGGGCCAACGTGGACATTAATTAGTTCTATTGGTATTATGACGTTCAAGTTTAGAGGAGTAATTAGTTAGAGGGATTTTAAAGAATATATAAAAGTATGGGTTAGAAAAGGTTAAAAGAATTGATAGTTAATATTTATATTAATTATGTACAACTTCCTTTTTCGGTAACTTCACTACAGAAAAATCAAAGTTAAATGTGTTTAGTTTGGAGCTATATCCTATGTTGGGTGAGTTTCTAAAACTTTTCTAAAACATATGTGAATGAGGAAGAAGCGGGTTAAAATAACTCGTGTGTTGGTTTTTTACATAGTTTTCACTTTTAAATCAAGTCCTTCAAGACAATTATATTATGGAGATTATTGTTGACGAGATATAGTAGGACACATATAGAGAAATGTCCGAGTATCTGAATTTTGAATCCTAATTTGATCGAGCCCGAAGCATTAAAGACAAAAAAAATGTACTCTCTCAACGAATAGAGATAAGACAAGGTCAAACACATGGAGCACAATAGATTTTTCCAGTAAATAGTTTCCAACTCGAGGATAACCGATGAGAGGTTTTGTGATATATCGATCACACAAGAAAGTAAAATTGCATAAAAGAAAGGAAATTAAAGATGTAAACCAATTAGAAAAGGCTTAGCTTGGGTTGAGTAGTTCTTCCCTTATTATCATTGAATTCTCTTTACATAATTTATAAATTGATTTTCCTAATCAATTTAATTAGAAAATTAATTAAACCACAACCTAACCATCAAATTAGTCCAAGTTTTTTTTTTGAAAAATATACGGTGGGTCAGTAGGTGCACCGGAACATCTCCACTAGGTGGACACCTCCTTAGCACCCTCATCATTCCCGCTTCATCAATATAAAGAGAGTCAAACAGGAAGCAAGGAATACAAAAAATGCTAGAGATAAGCCTATGAGACCCAAAAGCACAAGCCCTAATGTATATTTTTAAAATACATTAATATTTAAAGTGATGCTACTAGTGGAGTAGTTTCTGAAAGCGGGGGAGCGACTAGTCCATAATCCAGTGAGTGCTTGTATATCTTCCCATATAGCCAATAAAGTTTTTTCTTCTCCATTAAAAATTCTCATGTTTCTTTCTAACCATATAGACCAGAGGGTGACAACCGCCATATTTAGGTGAATAATCTGCTTTTTTGTTTTGGATCTATTTCTACAAATATGTTTGCACAGGAGAGTAGTATTGTCAAAGTTGTATTGATGATTTAGAAGAGATCCAACCTTTTCCCAGATGTCTTTACTATATGGACAGCTACTGAAGAGGTGGTTTCTGTTTTCTACACTTGCCTTGCAGAGCACACACCAGGAAGGTCTTAAGATCCAATTAGGGAGCCTTTTTTGAAGGACTTCAGCCGTGTTTATACATTCATGGAGAAGGGTCCATATGAAAAATTCACTTTTTTGGAATGGTAGACTTCCATAAATGCTGGTATATTTCAAATTCCAAATTGTTTTGCTCCCCTTGTAGTCTGTCTATAATGGTCCTTTTGATTGAAGCTATGGAGAAGCAACCGTTTGTATTTAGTCTCCACTTGAGAGTGTCTCTATCTTGTGATGGGGTGTGAGGGTGCAGAGTGTTTTTCAGGGTTTCCCAACTCTGGATTTCTATGCTTCTCAGCGGTCTTTTGGGTATAAATCCCAATCCATAGTTTCTTCGTTCCACAAGTCTTTGATTGAATTCCATTTCTTAGTTGTGAGCGCATACAGTCTTGGATTTTGTATGTAGAGGGGACTGTGTTCATGCCAATTTCCATGCCAAAAAGAGATGGCTTCCCCATTTTTATCTTCCATTTGGTCTAAGGAAGAAACCAATCAATACCCTTGATTATAGATCTCCAAGGTGCTTTCTAACTACTGTATTTGCCCTTTGCAGGAATGTCACCCAGGAAGGATTGCTCATATTTTGCTAGAATAATTATTTTCCATAGAGGGTCAGATTCATATAGAAATCTCCACAACTATTTACATAGAAGGGCAAAATTTGTGTCTTTTACATTGTTGATGCCAAGGCCCCCTTTTTCTTTATGAGTTGTAACAATCTTTCAATTGATGAGGTGGATATTGTTTTTTTCTTTTGTGTTGCTCCACAAGAAACTTCTCCAGATTTTTTCCATGTTCTTGTAGACCGAGACTGGTGCTTTGAAAACAGAGAGGTGGTAATTTGGGATGCAAGCAATTGTGGAGTTTATGAGAGTCAATTTTCCACCCTTGGATAGGTAGGAGTATTTCCAGCTGTTGAGTTTCTTGTGCATTTTTTCACTAACATCAGCCCAAAAATTTCTTGATAGTGGTTTGCCTCTTAGGAGGACACCCAAGTATTGGATAGGCAGGTACTGTAAAGTAATGCCCCATTTGGCCGCTACCATGTTGGATCTCTAAGCATCAGTATTAATAGGAGAGATGGTAGATTTACTGAGGTTAATATTGAGACCTGAGACCATCTCAAACAAATATACAACATTTCTCATATTTTCAATTGAATCATCGTCATCCTCTATGAAGAGCAAAATGTCATCTGCAAACAACAAATGAGTGAGGTTTTGTTTTCCATTGATATTTACTCCTTTAATTTTCTGGTTTGAGCTAAGAAAATTTAGAATACTGTTGAGGTAGTCCATAGCAATAACAAAGATGAAAGGGGAGATAGGGTCTTCCTGTCGAATCCATCTTGTAAGCTGGATTTTACCTCTGGGTTTTCCATTAATCATGATAGAATACTGGACACTAGAGATACATGATTGTATCCATTTCCTCCATTTATGTGGATATCCTTTCTTTTTTAACATAAAATCAATGAATGTCCAGTTGACTTTGTCGAAAGCTTTCTCGATGTCTAACTTGATAACAAAGCCTCCTTCTTTTTTTAACTTGATATGGCATCTGTAATTTGTCTTTCTCTAACAAAGGCCATTTGGTTCTCTAAGATAGTGTCTTGTAAGGTTGCTTTAAGTCTTTCTGCTAGTACTTTTGCAATAAACTTGTATAAACATGTGGTAAGGCTGATCGGTCTGTAATCAGAAGCCATAGAGCATTTCTCCTTTTTTGCTATTAGTGTTATGTATGTACTATTGACCGCCTTGTTTATGATCCCATTTGCATGGAAATCTTTGAAAACATCCATTATGTTGCCTCTTGTGATATTCCATGAGGCTTTGATGAATTCTATAGTGAAACCACCAAGTCTCGATGCCGTGTTGTTTGAGAAAGACTTGAGAGCTTTGTGCATTTCTTCTTCAGCAAAAGGCATGAGTGGATCTTCTTGATCCTTGGTTGATATGGGATTCCATTCTAGGTTTTCAATAAGCCAAAGGACATTTTTGAGGCCAGTATATATATTATGAAAATGTTCAATGATCGCATAATTTTCAATTGCAGAGTCAGTTGTGCAAATGGTCCCACCGGCAATTGTGATACTAGATATGAAGTCCTTTGTCTTGCTGAGCAAATTTTATGGAAGAAAGTCGTGTTTTTATCCCCTTCTAGGTTCCACATTCTTTTACATTTTTGTGCCCAGATTTGTGCTTCTTTGAAAGCCCTCTGCTTGAGGTTGGATTTAAGAGCTAGTCTTTGTGTGACATGAATATCAGTAATCCGATTCTCTTCCTCTAACTTGTCGATGAGATCGATTTCTTTGGCCCATGCCTTTTGTTCTTCAACCCCTTTTTTATTGTGTTCTCTACTCCATCTTTTAATGGAATCAGAAAGTTGCTTCAATCTCCTCATGAAAGAATACCCTGTATATCCTTCTTGACTGGTTGAGTTCCACCAATTTTCTATATTCAGTTTGAAAGTGGCCTCTTTGGTAAAAGTGTTTGTGAATCTGAAAGGGGAAGGGCCCCCTTTTAAGCTGTTAGATTCAAGAACAATAGGGAAGTGATCTAAGATGATTCTAGATAGCGTTCTTGAGAAATGAGATTCAAACATAGCTTTCCATCCTTGTGTATATAAGAATTTTTCAAGTTTTGAAAGAATGGGCTTGTTTCTGAGGTTTGACCAAGTGTATTTAGCATTGTTTAGAGGAGGGTCAATGAGATTGCAACCATTGATAAAGTTATTGAAGTTTATCATACTAGCTTTTGCATGAGTTTTTTCTATTGTCTCAGTGGACCATCTAACAACATTGAAGTCTCCCCCCATGAGCCAATTAGGACAGCAAATGGCTTTTATCTCCTCCAGCTCAACCCATAAATCATCTCTATTTCTTCTGCAGGCTGGTCCATTAATGGCGGTTAACCACCAACTATAATTGTTATCATGGGGGGAAGATAGTTTGATACATACAGAATATGATTTCTCTATGTGATCTGAGACCGTAAATCTGAGATCATCCCACATAATTAAAATCCCCCATGAATTGCCATTTGCCTTGATACAATGCCAATTTATATTGATAGAGCTCCATAGAGATTTTATGATTTTTTTTGTAACATTTTATAACTTAGTTTAAACAAGAATTACAAAATCAGGAGAATAACAGGAAATCAAACTTTTTATTTGGGTTCTTTTTTAGAGAGAGCATAACCCTCTAGTGTTCCAACAAACAACTTTCATGGGGAACCAATGGTCCCCAGTTGCTACAGACCCACATTAACTACATTCATATCATCATTTACAATTCTATCATTGTTTCCATATTCAACATTTTCTTTTGATGCAAGTTTCAGATTGTTGTTTCTAAGCCATATCACAAGTTTTTTCTTGCAATTCTCCTCTTCTGTATTCTGATCCACCTGTTCATTTGTCTCCATCTCTTGCTATTCTTTATCACTGAACATCATGGGTCCAATACTATCTTCTATTATGTCGGATGGCGTTGGAGATGTGGGAGTATGAATGGGGGAGAAGCTTTCTGGGCTCGAGATATTTTCGTCTGTGATGGAAGATAGAGATCCTAAATCAACTGTGAGATTTATCCCATCCTCATTAAATACATTTGTTTTGTTCTGTTCATTCCTCCCATTATTTTTGCTTGCACATACTATTTGATCTTTGGGCTTCACCGTGGGGTTTACCCTATAGATTTGCTTCTCTTTTTTCTTCTTTATGCTTTTTGGGCTGTTTGTTCTTTCTTTCTTTGTATTTTCTTCTGGGCTTCTGATTCGAATAGGCCTTAGTGGAGCACTTCTTGGATCAAAAGAGTATATTTTGTTTTTTGGAGAAACAAATGATACTTTTCTTTTTTAATTCAACGATGGCCTTTGATGGGAGCTTTCCCCTCTGTATAATTGTTTCCCTTTCTTCTTTTCACTGTAGTAAGTTGTCTTTTCAGTGTTACTATCTTGTCTTTTCCTGTTGTCATCATTGTCACCATCATAATTCAAATTTTTCATCATTACCTCAGATTTTTTATTATTTTTTGGTGTAGAGTTGTTCCGATGAACTTTCCGGTGATTGTCTTCTGTTTGATTTTTTTAGGGTGAAGCCCAGCTTGGTGATATAGCCACATTCCCATTAAACAAGTATTGTTCACTTTTCGATTTGAATTCATCAAAATTTCTCGATGCTTCAATTGTAAAAGTTCCATGTATTCTAGCGTTTCTTTCTTTCATCCATTTGCCATCAGTTTGAGCAACTGTTTTATCATATAGTTGTTTCCTTCCACATCCACTATATTGATTGTGGCCGAGATAAATCCTGTGTAGTTGTTTTTAATTTTGATAGCAGCTTCTATGAGGTCTTCTTTTTCTTTAGTGTTCTTTGCTATTTCAATGAATCCTCCACATGCTTCCCCAATTTGGTAGAAAGAATAGTAGTTACATGCATGAAGGGGGATACCTCTGAATTTTGTCCATCCTCCGTAACTTGGCAACATTTTTGGCGTAGCATGCATAGTCTTTTTCCAGGCCTCAAATTTAACATAGTAGTTGCCTATAGTAGTCCATCCTCTATTTTTGCATAATAGATTTACCAAAAAAATTTCTACAAAGAATGCCACTGCCATTTCCGCATGGAATGGTTTGTATATGAACGATATGTCTAATTGCTCCTTAAGCTTTTTCATAATCTTCTTCTAGTCGTCGTGAAAACATCTTCTGGTAATCACCAGTGTTTTGCTCCAATCAAAAGACTCAACCTTTTTTGCCTTAGGTTCTGTCACAGACTTTGACTCAGGCTTTGATTCAGCTTTATAAGTTCTTGGTGAGCCCTTTTCATTATCAGTATCCGAGGAGCTTCCCTGTGTCACCACATCAGCATAAAAGCGACGTGGGGTTTCAGAGTCAGATGAGAATTCAGATGTGGGTACTTTTGTATCCCTGTTGCTTGGATTCATTGAGAGTTTTCTTCTATGGACTGTTTCCTTCTTTAGTGATAGCATCTCAGTAAACTGGGCCCATCCTTGTTTGTCGGTGCCTTCTGAAACTAAAATACAACACTTGCACCCTCTATCATCAACTCTAAAGATTTATGCTAGGTAGCCTTTTATGTTATGTGTTTTTTGGACCCACATGCAAAAGTTATCGTACCTTTTTTCCAAGAAGAATCGCGTCGCTCTTGGTGTGTCAAGCAGTGTGTTGAAAGTATTTTTTAGCCAATCCAGAGATTCCATAGATATAGCAATGGATAAATATTTGTATGGCCCCATTTCTGTTATAAGCAGCTTTAACTCTCTGGATCGGTTATCAACAGAGATCACAAAGTCTTTTTTTTCCATTGTGCAGGAACAGGGAAGTTGTCGAAGTAGAGCCATTTGTGGGAGATGAAGAAAGATGAAGGGGAGAAGATGTCAAGTATGTAGTAAAGAGGGTGTTTTGCACATACCTTAATAAGCAGAGTAAATAGCAATCTATCTGGAAAAGGAGGAAGATCTGGTGCAGTAAATGATGTAGTTGATCAGCAGAGCCAGAGGGAGTTCAACAGGTGTGAAACAATTGGGGAAGGCTGATGATTTGGTTTTTGTCGCCGCCATTGCTTGAGGTCTTGTATGGGATAGGATGTAGTTGGTTAAAGTAAATGTGATTTAGGAACAATAATGTAAAGTTGCTAGAAGCTGAACGATTGTCTAATGGCTGAGACCGACGATGGTTGGTGAAGTTGAGGAGGAGAAGAACCCTTCTCTCTAACTTTTTCTCTCATGACTTTCTACCTTTTTCCAAGTTAATTCGATGAAAAGTATATACAAGATTTAATTCATTCTAATTGCATTGAGATCATGACTAAGTTAGTTAGGTCAAGAGTCTAATTTTTTTAAAAAAAAAACTAATTAGACAATCAATAAGTTCAATTCTAAATCGATTAGAGTAATAGAAGATTTAAATAAGTTTGTAAGTTAACCGAACTGTTAAAAAGAGTGAATTTTGTTACTCATAGAAGATCTCAGTGGATCTCAGTATTGTTCTTGGTGCTCTAATTTTTCAACAAATAAAGTAAGTTGAAGTTGTTAACTTCACCACTTTATAATTGCTCTGTAGAGATGTAAGGAGAGTGAGCCTTATATGAGAAATTAGTATAAGAGAAAAAGAGAGAAAGAAAGTGAATGAAAGAACTCTCAATACTTGATTCTTGAAAAAAATGAATGAATTACTCCGCCACGGTTATTTTAAAAGTGGATGTAGGCTTGAATAAGTTGAACTACCACTATAACTTCTTCGTGTCTTTCTGCTAAATCTCTTTAAAATCTCCATAGATGATTCTCTCTAACCCTTGAAATCAAGAACACTACTCGACAAGAGGTTCACATCATTTTCTCTTTTATTCTTTTCTTTTCGATTGCATGTCTCGGGAGTGATAAGACCGAAAGATAAGTTTTGCTGAAGCGAGTTAGTGAATGCCTTTTAACCCCTGCATGTGTCTGAGTTTACTTTTCAAAATAACACTAGCCTATTACTTGTTTTCGAGTTATGTACAACCTAATAATAAGAATTGCACACAATCAAAAGCATTCTATTATAAGTCCACAAGAGTGTTCCACACTATGAATAATAATCTTTAAAAAGAGAATTGGAATCATCATTACATGTAATTCAGTTCAAACCTCACAAATAATGTAATGAAATTAAGGGAGATTACTACAAACCAAATTAGCTAAAAGAAGGTTTTCCTTAGCCCAATAATCGACATGTCAAACTATATGGGGGAGAGTTAAAGTTCATAAATACACCAAAAGTACTCAGAACAGAAAATATAGAGAAATCGAGATTTTGTTGTGCGCTTTTCTTAAACTAGAATGCTACTGTCTTACAACGTCGTGATGCTACAGCGTAGAGGCCTCTCCAAGCCTATTATTGCACTATTTTAGCTCATCTTGATTCAAATTGACTTCGTTTTTGTCCAATTAAACTTCATTTTGTCATCAATACACGATTTTACCCTTAATTTATTCATAACCTACATAATAGTCAAATAGATAATTGTAGGCTTCTATCTTACCGCTTCGCAACGATGCAAGGTAGAAGCCTCCAAGGCCATAATTGCACTATTTTGGCATCTATTGATGTAAATTGACTTCTTTTTCATTCAATTAAGCTTCATTTTGTCATCGCATGATTCTACTTTTGATTTGCTCATAACCTACAAAATAGTCCAATAGATAATTGTAGTACAATCAAAAGTTAAGCATAATTAGATAGCACATTTTTCAGTACTATCATATAGTTGAGGTACTAAAATACCTAATGTCAAAATTAATATTATAATAGATAGCACATTTGTGATAACACTCCTTTTTTTCACTTTTACTATATAGTTCTTCGTCAAAGTCATTTTCAACATTAATTCCTCATAGTAGTTAGAAACATATGTTGTCATAAGGAATTACACATGTGAAACTATCTCCTAATTTCTTAATACTATAGTAATCTTTTTTTTTTCTTTTGTTGACCATACGTTTTTGGAATTTGAATATAATATA
>JBBPDI010000002.1:8736080-8746350 GCA_037974545.1 Cucumis variabilis
TCTGGTTTTTGGGTTTGTTGGGTGATGGGTTGGTCGCTTTGAACGGCGTAAGCTGTGAAATGGGTAAAGTTGCGGCGTAGATTGAGATGGGGGATTGGAGAGGGGAAAGGGATAGGTAGAGGGAGAGGGGTTTTAGGTGGAAGTTTAAGGCTAGAGAGAGATTGATTGAGGAAGACGGCTTCCATGGAGGAATGTGTGGATGTGGTTGTGAAGGAGGAGGAGGAGGAGGGGAGTGGAAGAAGGGGTTGGAGAGGGAGGAACGGTGTCGTGTTGAGAAGGTGGGGTATGGAAAATCTGAGATAAGAGGAAATTATGGATAAGGAAATGGATGGAATCCATGGCTGTCATTTTAGTTAGAGAAAATTTCTAAACTTTGTTAGTGTTTTTGTTTTTCAGGTTTATTTCACAGCTCTCGACTTTGAATTCGATTTAGTTTATTAAGCACTTGGTTTTAACCAAAAGAAAAGAATCAACAAACAAAGTGAATGGAAGTTGGAAACAAGACAGAAAGTATCGAAAGATTCAACTAAGCTAGTTTGCACTAATTTTTAACACTTTTAGTTCAATGTTTAGTTTCATTTTGATTGATTTCAATTTAGTTCAAGGATTTCAAATTAACCTCATTTTAGAAATTTTGTTAAAATACTCTTTTTTGGTCCATCTACGTTGATCTTTTATTGAAATCTTGTCCAAGATTAAAATCGAGATTCTACCGAACTTTTTCAAATATTATGACATTTTTCTACCAAACCTTTTCATTTTTTCTATGATTTCTTATCTTTTCCAATTCCTATATAGTAAATGGTTTCAATGTTTCAACAAGTTTCAAATGGATAATCAAGTAAGATTTTTGAAAGGTATACAATCTTGAAAGAAAGAATGCTAGTTTTGAAAGATTATTCTTTTTACATTAATTCTAACAATTATTCTAATAAGTTCTTGATCTTTATATATTACTATGCACCCATTTAATAAAGTTTTATCAAGATCGAATGTCGTTTTTCTTTCAAAACCTCAAACTTCATATTGATAGTAAAATACATATAAGTTGATGGTACAATTTAACTTTGATGTTAAGTTTTATTATTTAAAATGTTTACTTTGTAATTTATAAAGATGTTGGCTTCCCAATTAGGCTCTCCACAAAATTTTACTAAATCTTATAATAGTTTTGATAATAAACAGATAAATTATGTAATTGATAAAAAAAAATAAAGAAAGAAGAAAAAGTTGGTGGAATTTATTTAGGATATCTAATAGTGTTTGAATCTTAAAGAGAATGTAAAAAGTAAAAATTTAGGATCTCCTAGATATTGTGAATGCATAAACATTAAGGGGACTTTTAGTAGTGGAGTGAATGGAAATCCTATTAGTAAGTAAAAAGAAAGAATTACAACTCAAGACTCTTCTCCCAAAATGGTGGTAGTCAAAATTACAAAATTTGTAAATTTACACACCATTGTTGTATTCACAGATTGAAATATGTGAAATCTAATGAAAATATTGTATGGACGACCCATCTTGGAGGTTCCTGTTGGGATAAATAATCAAAGTATTGGCACAATGAATTTAATGTGGAAAAAACTTCCTCATCGTGAGGAGTAAAAAATCACGAACTGAAGTCAAAATCTCCTCCATAATCTTTAATTGGTACAACAAAGTTATCCCGAGTCACAACTAGATGCAAATATTTCGAGAATAATAATTTCGTCAATAAACGACAATAACAAATGAAAAAAAAATAGAGAGATTTCACAATATATGATAGTCAACTATCTACTAGAATCTGATTGTAGATAGCTTCAAACGAAATCTCCACCGTTCAAGATGAAAACCCTTGTGCCAAACACGAAAAAATTTCAGCTTGATTGAACCATGGATTCATCCACAAATGGCTGAAGAACGAAATTGTATGAAAATTTCTTTTTCTATGTTTGATATCGTCACACACTCACTTGAATTACACCCACACGACTGACTGATTAATTTACGTAATAAAAATTTAATCTAAAAAATGTGGACCCAACTACCCAAAATGAAATAAACCCATTAACCCCTCCTATCTTTTTGAAACCTAAGATTTTGAACATCTTGCTTACATAATCTTCAAGCAAAATTTGACTAACTTGCCCCTATTTTATTTTTCTCTCTTCCTATTAGATTGTTTGGTTGTTTTCTTTTTCTTCTTTTCTCTCTCGTTCTTCATCTTTTTTCCCTCCCTCTCCTCCTTCAACAAGCAAAATCCAAATCCAGTGATAGTTGTAGAATGAGACCGAGGTCGGAAAGCAAGATATATAAGAAGACAGAGGAGAGTAAGAAAGAAAATGGAGCGAGATTAGCGATTATGTGTGTGTGTGTGTGTGTGTGTGTGTGTGAGTGAGGGTTATGAAGAAGAAGAAAGGGATAGCAAAAGATGAAACTGTATTTCTAAAAAGTTGGACATGTATGGTATCATTTTGGACCTAGAAAATGGGTCTAACAATATCATTTTCTCCCAAAAACAACTTAGGAAAATAGTCCCATTTGTGGTCTATATTTAGACAATTCGTTGTGGGCTTATTTAGCTATGCCCAGCCCATGATCTACCAACAACTTTGAAATCGTAACCGATCGTCGAGCCCAAGTCCAACTCTAATTTTTCTGTGGTTTTGCCAAATGAGGGAGAGTTTACGTAATGTTTATTCTTTGAATGAAGAAGGGTGAGTTTTCTTTTTGGTTTGCCTGTGGAAAGGAAGAAAAATGGGCATCATTTTATTCAAAAATGTTCGTAGACATGATACTAATATCGGAAAGAAGAGAAAGATTAATTTATATGTGATCAAAATGACTTTGACAGATTTCTAGCTTATTGCATCTACAATATATGTGATTGAATATAAGAAATGTTAGTTTTTCCTTCTTTTTCCACAAACATTCATTGACACTTTGTATACAAAAATGTCATTCATATTAGATTTTCACAAAATAGTTATTGCCATTTAGAACATTGCTTAAAATATCCTTTCTTCCAATTTAAAATTAGGTTACACTGTACTATCCATTATAATTACTAAATTTCTTAATATAATAAACAAAATACAACAACTTAAAAGACAAGGAGAATTCAAACGAAAAGTTGAATCCATCCACGAAGAGTGACCTTCAAGTTGCTTAGCAAAAAGATTTAGTGTTTTTTATTTCACAACAAAAATAATACGTTGACAATTTTCTCGTAGAAAACCAATTATAAATGGTATCTTATGCTGGATGGAGTGATCAAATATTTGATCTTGAACACTATAGTACAAATTTTATGTTATGTCAGCCATTGAGAAGAGTATAATTAACCACTTATTATTGTAGAATCATCATGAATTATGGGTCATTATTTATTTTAATAGCATATTGTTCACATACAGATGAACTTGTCTAAATTTGGATATTATTTTGGCTTTCTACTCAATACTTCGAAACTAGCAAAGCTCATTAATTTGATATCCATTACTAATGAATTGAATAAATATGGTGCAACCTAATCTATTCACTTTGTTTCAAAGTTAAAAATTAGCCATGCCAAGGTGATTTACCAAATAAATTAAATTCTAACTCCTTTTTGAAAAGATTAAATGAGTTTTTCAATTTAAATCTCTAACCTTCTTTTAATTAAATATATCTATTTCTTTTAATCACGTAATCTCTATAAAATTATTTTATAACTTTTAATTGATTAACGTTTATCGTTCCAAATAGTCAAACCATTTTAAATCGCTATCTTTTATAGGTTCAAAGGTTGATTCACAAATTTGTTTTCAAACTTTTAGGTTTGTGCCTACTTGGGTTTATAAATAGTAAAAATGTAGAAGTTTAAGTTCTTGAAATTTTAAATTTGTAAGCAAATTGTTTTTGAAATTTTGAGATCATTTTAAAGTTGAATGTTGTTTATACATAATAATGTTCAATTTTATATCCATTAAGGAATCCATTCATTAACTTTTTAAGGCTTATATCCATTAATTAAAAACTTCATAATGCATTGAACACATCCTTAAAATTTATAATTAAGAGAGAGTTTTATACGCATTTAAGTGTAACCAAGTAACTAAAATAGATTGAGGAAAGGTTTTTCAATTTTTGGTTTTGGGGTTAGATGTGATGCCACCAATTTTGATAATTCAGTAGTCAAAATAATAATCCAACTCAGTTTCATATTGAGTCAATTTTGAAGACTCCAAAAACAAAAAAGAATATATATATATATATATATATATATATAATCCTTTACGTTTCCTGATGGAATCAAAACGGCGTAGTATTCAAAGGCAATCAATGCTCTTCTGTCTTCTCTACGTTTCGATCATTTGGTTCCGCGTTAAATCAAATTTCAGAGATCTCTACGTCTCTCCTTTGGTTGCATCTGGAGCGTTGATACAATCACTTTCCAAAAACAATAATCACCGTCGGATCGTTCACCCAGCTGGAAAAGGCGTGTTTTAATTTCCAGCACATGCAAATTCCGTGTGTCGCGTCAGAATTCACGGGGATTTCCACCGTTATCATCGAACCCATTTGACGGCTCAACCAAACGCGCCTTTCCATTTCCTCTTCCAACAAATCAAATGGAACTTCTTTCTTCTTCTTTTTTTCTTTTAATTTTCACATCATTTCATTAATTTTCTTAAATATAAAAAATAAATTAAAATATTTATAAATATAACAAAATAAAAATTACTTCATTGTAATTGTAATTGTTATTGTTATGGTTGTTTAGAATCATAAATGTATCCTTATTTTAGACTAAACTTAAAATTTAAAATTTGTAACATAAAAGATCAAACTCCAAATTCATGAGCATGTGTAATTTATGGAATTGATTTATAATAATAATAAACTAAGCTGACAAATTAGAGGGAAATTAGATCTAAAATTTATAGATAAAAAAGTATTTTCTCTTTCTTTATATTAGAAAAAGAGAAAAACAGAAAGGAAAGAAGTGGGCTTCGGTTGCAATTTGAGAATTAAATTCACATTCTCTTTCTCCTCAATTAATGTGAATTGCTTACGTGGAGTGTTTTTATTGGTCTTATGTATATGTCACCGCTTCCGCTTCCACGAATCACTCTTCATTTTGACTCTCATTTTTAAAATCAATTATTACTTTTTTTTTATATAGTTATTTTAATAAATCTTTTCTTTCTTTTTGTTAAAATACCATTTTCTTTGGTTGTTTTTAATTTAAAGCGTTCAAAGTTTGTTAAATAAAAATAGTGATATTTATTTAGAGATTTTTAAAAAATAGAAAAAATCGACCTACTTAAAAATAAAATTTATTAAATTTAATTTTCTTTAGAAAGTAAACATATTATTAAAGGTTATATTTTTTACCATTTTTCTATTTATAACTATTTACAGTTACTTTTAGGCGATAAAATATATTATGATTTTAAAAAAAGAAAGAGGCACTATAAACATTTATTTTAATACTCTTTTTGTCACTAATGTAATTTCTATTCGATTTTTATAGGTTTCAAAATGTTACACACTTAGTTTGTAAATTTGATTTCGGTTTAGTCATTGGTTTTAAAATGTTGTAATTTTACTATTGACATTTAAATTTTGTTTCAATTTAATCTATAGATTTTAAATTTATATTTTTAATCTCAAATTTGCACTAAATATTTATTTTTAGTATGTATGTTAATAAATTTAAAATAATTAAAAACAAATTATAATTCATTTTTTCATCATTTGAAATTAAATTTATATTTATATTTTATAATGTTTTAAACTAATTAATAAATATTGACATTCATATTTGTAAGTGAGTATTGACATTCATATTTGTCAGTGAGTATTGAATAAAAGACAATTAATGTTAAAATGTAAACTATCTGTTTCAATAAATTTTAATAAAGTGAAAAAAAGAAAAAAATAAACAGAGCACAGGAAGTTAACAAAATGATTAACAATAATACGATGGTGATGACTTAATTATCATTTAGTTGACCTTAAACTATCTATTCATATTTTTAATATCAGATCTGAAATAATTAATTTAGAATAACAAAAAATATATGTACAAATTTGTTAGCATGTGATGGTCAAAATCAAAATAAGATTAAATAAATTCCATGCACAGTGTAGAATCTGACTTCATAAATTTATTTAATACTCAATTCTTTGAATTTAAATTTTCATTAAGTTTTTTTTTCTTTTTAATTTGTTAATTTTATCTTTCAACTTTCAATTTTTTAATAAAATTTACAAATTCGATAATTATGCAATAATGTAGTACATAGATACAGAATTAAATTACTAAGTTATAGTTGGTATAAACATTTTATTTTTTAATTGTTGTATTGTTGAAATTTCAATCTGTCGACTTGTTATTGAACTAAAAAAAACTAGAAAAAATATATCAATACCAAATTTAAGAAAGGGATATTATAGAATAATGTGTCGAAATTTAGGTTATATAAAAAGCACAAATCTTGAATATATATATAAATTTAACTCATGGATGCTTTTAATTGAAAAATGGATGAAGAGGGAAAAAGTAAAAAATAATAAAATCCCATAATAATTTGAATTAGGTTGTCACACTTCATCCCGCAGATGCCTTTGCTTGTCATGCGAGACCCAACGTGACTTGAGCATCCTTGATGCGTTTAGACGCCAAAGACACTCACATTTGAGGTTATTAAGTTTTGCTTAATCGTCTTACTTCTTTTTCTTAATTTAAACTACAATCATATTTTATGCGATAAAACAACTTAACACAAGAGAAGTAACTTAAACTTGAACTTTTATTGAGTAAAATATGAGTTCTACAACCAATTACAACACTTCACCAAAATATAAAACACTACACTTGAACAATTAAATAAAATGCCTAGTAGCTCTTCTCGCGTAGCAACTTCTTAATCTTTACCTACTTGGCTTTAATGCCTTGAACTTGAAAATGAAAGCTTAATTAAGAACAAAAGTCAAAAGAATTAGTGAGGTTTTAAGAAATCCTTTTCGTGGAATATCTCTTGTAAATATCATTTTTCACATAAAATCACTTTAACATAACATTTCAAATCGCTCAAATATACTTTTAATCATAATCACACATTAGTCAAGTCATTTCATTTGCCAAGGAACGAAATCATTCTCTATGCAAAAACTCATCATCTCGCATTTAGACTACTAAGATGACCTTTTCATCATTCAGCATCCGATAATATTTTGATCCATTCCTTATTGCTCAGGTCAAGATGCAATGCACATATTTTATACATTGTCCCGCCTTATTTCACCATGTACATCTTTTATACAAGGCTGTCTTTACTCCTTACGTGCACACATAATAGTTAGCTTATCAACAGAAAGCAGACTAATGGTTCAAACACCATTACATAAACATTAATTCATATAAAACATAGCATAAACTTCTCCATTAATTTCTTATGAAACATTTAAATTGAAATCATTATTCAATTAATAAAGACTTTAATGAAAACCTTTCACTCATATATAAAGCCTTTGAAGAAAAACACTCACAACACTTGGTAATTCAAACTCTTCTTGCTTCTACTGTCCTTCTTCTACTCGCGTAGTCACTTTAACAACACTTCAACCCTTCACTTTAACAACAATTCAACCCTTAAATTTTCTCTTCAAAATTTCAAAGTAACAATACTAAATAATCTGACCTCCTCCTCCTATTTATACTAGTCTTCAAACAACTTAGTCACCCTTAAACTCTTGTCGGCTCGCCTAAAGTATCTACTATTATTTACTCACTACACCACACTATCCCTGCAAATTATTTAATTTATTTTTTAAAAAGTAGAATATATAAATAAAAAAGAAGCTCCTCAACATATAAAAGCAAAGGAGACAACAAAAAAAGTATTCCAAGCACGAGTCGCTGCCAATTTGGTCAAATGAGTGTGCAACCGACACAACCATAGACATTTAGAAAAAGAGACAGAGCCAAGAGTTTCAACATGATAAAACACATTAGTAGTAAAGTACTTAATTTCATTAATATCACAATCACGATTCAAAAGAACTTGAATAATGGTTAGAAGAGTTAGATTCAATGATAAGCATAGGAGGACGTAAAGCCATAGGCTTAGTTTGGTCCTACATGTACGTAAGCGCAGATAGGTCGAATTCAATTGCAACCATCTCCAAGCATTTCACCCACATTATTTCACCCTCCATTTGTGGTCAATACTTTGGAAGCCCACCCCTATCATTGCCTCGGTAACATCACAAGCACTCCAACCAGATCATGATATAGCCTTTGCAATATCCTCTTGAGCAAGATTTCAACAGACCAGTCCCACAACGACAGTAGATCAACAAAGGACCTGCATGCATGGCAAATAAATGAAACATAACAAAAGGAAAAAAGCATCCCAAAAGTTCCTAATAAACCACTAGATATGCACAACCGATTCTTTAGCATTCTTGCAATAATGATCGTTAATCACTCCTCTCTTTCATAAATTCAGATTCCAAGGGATGCTATATCTTTTATCAATCACCAAACACATACTTTGGCTTTAGGGGAGTTTTAGCTTAACATAGGATCCCCAAAGCCTCGGTCCTCTTGTCGAAATTCTAACAACTTTACAAATCTTTTACGATTATACTTAACTTTTTAAATCTTAAATTTTGTATTTAATAGATTTATTCTTTAATCTATAAATAGTTTTTAAAATTCAAGGATTTTCAAAATTCTAATTGTTCGAAGTTTTTTTTCAATATAAAAAAAATGGCATGAAATTGGTTTATAGTTTAACCATTGAGATAAATGGTTGGTAATAGATCTTCAACACAACTATTAATTTAAAAGTTTACTTTAAAAAAACTTAAAAGTTTATTGAATTAAACTTAAACTTTTTCTTTTTCTTTCTCCAAAAGAGAGAGAAAATGACTTCTATATATATATTTTCTTTTGCCAATTATAAAAATACATCTAAACTTTTTCATTTATTTATTTTTTAAATTCTCTTTAGAAAAATTGTAATATTAATCTATTTTCAAAACTGTACATTCGAAGCAAAAGTCAACTAGAACGTAGGATGAGAACTAAAGGAATAAAATGATACGACCATGATTAGAAATGTAAAAATAGAGAACCATTGAAAGTTGAATGCACTAAATTTATTTTTTTCAGATTGTAAATTAAAGAAATGCAAAAAAAAAAAGAGAGATAATTTGAAATTTACAATTTTTTTTGGGTAAATATCATCTATTTCAAATTTTTGCATCCTACTTGTACTAATAAAATCAGGTAGAGGATTGAAAATTCAGAAAACTTATGAAACACTCACATATCTTATATCTTTTAGACAATTAAAAAAAAGGTTAGGAATAATAGGTTAAAAGTAAGAATAAATATATGGATTCAAAACGAAAGTACAATTATTCTTTCAAACTTGAAGATATAAAATGGAGGAGTGCAAATCGATTCATTGGTTTGGTTTTGATTCTTTAATATAAAATTGGACATATAAAAAAGACGTATATAAACCCTTTGAAATAAACTCTACGTATATCTTTATGATTTAAAAAATGACATTTATTATAACTTTTGAAGTTTATAATTAAAAATATCTTTAAAAATTCAAACACTAAAAGACGAATTAGATAAAAATGAATCTATTCACTTTTGTTATTTAATGATCTATTTTATATAAAAACGAATTGGTTTAGTTTTGGTTTTTTGATTGGAAGAAGAATTTTATTATAAAAGAAAAGGAGAGTGAAAATGACTTTGTAAATGTAAACCAAAGTGGTGAGATATATTAGTTTGAAAATATAGAATAATTAAAAAGAGAATAAATGGAAATGAAGAAAACAGTTAACTCTTTGCTGTAATGACCACACCGCGGCTTTCTCCTAAACTCCAACTTCCTCTCTCTTTCTCGTTTCCATTTCTATCTTAATTTATCAATAAACAAATTCACATTTGCATTATAAAATTATTCCCCTTCTTCGTCTTCTTGATCTCTCGCCCTTCTTCCTTCATTCTTTAAATACACCATTTGGTTTCTCTCTTCACCAGTAACCCATTTTTTTTGTGCTAAAACCCAACTCCCCCATCTCTATCTAAATCCCCTTCAGATTCTGTGCTAAAAACAAAACAATGGCACAAACCTCATCTACTAACTTATGGGGTGGTTTTACTGTCGCTTTGGTTTTGAGTTCATTCATCAACATTGCATTTGCTGATAGCCCTTATAGATTCTTCGATTGGAATGTTACCTACGGCGATATCTATCCTCTCGGGGTT
>JBBPDI010000002.1:8766171-8783132 GCA_037974545.1 Cucumis variabilis
AGATATTCAGATTATTAGGCAAATAAACTGTAATTTAGAATGTGGTAGATTCTAGGGATTGTTGAGGTTTCGGGCGTAAAGAAGATGACTTTCATTACTTTTTTGACGAAAACTAAGAAGAAATTTCGAGGTTAGGTTGTATATATTCAATTCATACGATACATTAGGTATATTACATATATACATATATTCAAGATATTAGACGAAAACTGCTATACTGACCATCTCGACACAAAAATATTATAACTATATGTTATTAAATAGTATAATTGTAAATACGATATGAATATATCTATAATAAAACATTAAATAAAACTATTATATCTAACGGGTAATTTAAAAAACTAATATAAATATAAATAAGATGTGGTATATATATAAAAAATCACATATGCAACCTATTATATTTTGCCGTAATATTATAAAACTAGTATAATTATAAATAATATGTGGTATGTATAATAAATCACATCAGAAAACAATTAATAATACGGTTATTAAAAAATCAATAAATTTTGCCTGCTAGTAACTTGTGAAAATAGGATAATTAGAAATTATAAATTTATCAATGAAATTTTAATAGCTCCCCATGATGGAGAATCATGGCTGCCGGCGACTTGTGAAAATAGAGTAAAAAGATAGTGATGGAAAGAAGATGATGATTACGGTTATTACAAAATTTAATAAAATTTTCCATATTAGAAGAGATTTTTATTTATACTTAGTTAAAAATATACTTCAAAATTATTACCATTTAATTATACACATTAAAGTAAGAAAGTTATGGAAATAATATTAAATTGAATTCATATTCAATAAGGAAATAATTCAAATATTATTATGAATAAAATATCTAATTAATAATAATAATATCTAATTAATAATGATTGTAAGGTTAGTATTGTCCAAAAAATATTATCTTTTCTAATTAAGAAAATAAATTTCAATTTAGGACATTTGTGAAATTTCGTATTCAACTTATGCCTTTTCTCTAAATCTTCTTTTGAAAACTACTCGCTGATCGTAGATTGGAAGGAAAGACTAAGGTCTGTTTGGTAATGTTTTGTTCCTTGTTTTCTGTTCTTGATTTTCTGTTTTTTTTAGAACAACAAACAGAAATAAATTTCTTATTTCTTGAAAAAAAAGAAACAGAAACAGAAAATGTGATAACTGTTTCTTGATTTTTTTTTAGATTCATTTATTTTTATTTTACTCATATTTAATTCAATTAAACATAAAAAAATATCAAACCTAGATAAGAAGTAATCTTATGGAAAACGAGATAAAGATTGAGATCTGAAGGAAAAAACCGGTGAGAGAAAGACGAAAACCCACGGTGAAGAGGAGGACCGAAACCCACAACAAAGAGGAAGACAAAAACTCACGGTTAAAACACAGATCTGACAAAAACCCACAAATTAGACGAAAACCCACAACGAAAACACAATTCATGCAAAGAGGAAGAGGAAAAGGAAAACTCAAATCCAGTGTGAAGAAGAAGGCGTCGTGTAGTGGAAGATGATGAGAGGCGAAGAGGAAGACAATGAAGACGATGAGAGGAAGAGGAAGAGGATGGTTATTTGGGAAAGACGATGAAGATAAGAGGAAGAAAAAGCTAGAAACCACGTGAAGAGTGGTTATTTGGGAAAAAAAGATGAAAATAACAGAAAGAAAAAGGAAATCACGAGAGAAAAATGGAAAAGAAAAATGAAATAGAAAAAGAATTGAAAAAAAGAAAAGAAAACCAATAAAAAGAATTGAGAAAAAGGAAAAGGAAATCAATAAAAAAATTTAAGAAAAAGGAAAAAGAAACCAATAAAAATAATTAAGAAGAAGGAAAAAGAAACCAATAAAAATAATTAAGAAAAAAGAAAAAGAAATCAATAGAAATAACAGGAAACGTTACCAAACATTTTCGTTTTTTTTAAAATGAAAACATAAACAGAATGCAGGGAACATGAAGTTACCAAACGGACCCTAAATTTCTATGTTAGTTAAAGAAGATAGATCATAAACATATAAGCGTGGAGAAGTATCTCTAATAATGTTAGGTCTTTTAGATGGAACCAAGAGAAATTGTGCATAAAGTAGAGAATATATCATACAACCAAAAAGAAAATTGGAGGTTTGTTGTCCCTAATACATTATACGAGAGTCATGCTTATGAGTTAGTCACGTGGCTAGAATTCTTGAACGAAGATCTATAGGTAATTGAGCTTTATCAAGAGGACAATATGCTTAATCTCAAAAAAAAAAAAAAAGTTTCACCTAAATAAGAGTTGAACAAATTGATGACTAATTTGAGAGGAGGATGATTGAGAATCCAACAAAAGTTACACATGCATTAGTTAAATAAAAACAAAAAAATGATTGCGAGCATATATATATAATAGTACATAAAACATCTTTATTTAAAACCAAAAGCAAGACCATAAGAATTTATTTAACCCAATGCGAAGATATTTGCAACAAGTCTACAGTTACCAATAAGGTACAAATGCAAATTACACGAAGATTTAATCCAACGAAGAAACGAAATAGGCAGTAGAAATAGATGCAATAATAACAAATACATATAGAAGAAGTAGTAAGACAGAGTGTTGTTTGTTTGATTGTTTTGTTTTTAAGGGAAACATTGAATAAGTGATTGGATAGCATGAATGGGTGTAATGGTGTGTGTAGTGAAGCCAGCTTGATGGAAAAGGAAAGCCCATTCTTCAGCTGTTCTTTCTTTGCCTCTTTTGGTATGGGCCATCATGACTAGGTCAAGCATCAATCCCACATCTGATAACTTCTTCTTCATTTTCTCACCTTTCTCAGCTTCTATTATTGCTTCTATGATTATCACCTTCCCTCCACTTTTTGGAATCGCTTCCTTGCATTTCTTCAAAAGTTTAATACAGTCTTCATCGTCCCAATCATGTAAAATCCACTGCAGTTCAATTTCCAAACCTTTGCTTAATTATTTAGTTTTTGAAAATTAGATTACCTTCAAACTATTCTACCGACTTTGTTTATCTACTTTTTAACTAATATTTAAAAAAAAAATCCAAAACTTTGAAAGAATTTAACTCTTGCCTTCGATAAAAATGCAAACCATAGCACAAAATTTAAAGAAATTAGACTCAATTTTAAGAGTAGCTTTCGGCAATCGAGTCTCTTGATCATGTTGACTTAAAGATCTCAACTTTCAAACCTTTGAGTAAACATAATATAAAAAGTTCTTGATGCCTCCAAGTTCAAATCTCTGAACGTGCACCAATATTTCAATCATAGTAGAAAAAGTTTTACTGACCTCCTTGATTTAAAAGAAAAAACTTTTTGTTACACTCATAATCACTCAAGAAATATGATTTTTAATCATTCAAGATCTATTTTATTAGTGATTTGATGATTGCATTTGAGAGTTGTAAAATCAAACACCGAACTAATCGATGATTTTGAATGATCAATGCTTTTAACCACTTGAAAATCATTAAAGAAAAACAAACCCAAAAACTAAAGATACACAACTCAATTAAACAAAACATAAAAACGTGGCGCTACTGATTAACACACACATATATACCAACCTTGAGGAAAACAACATCAGCATTTGGAACAAAATCAAACATGTTACCAGCAACATGCTCCACATTCCCATATTGTGGTGAAGCACACACAACATGAGGAAGGTCGAAGTTAATACCTTTCATCCATGGACAAGCCTTCACCAAAATGCTCAAAGTGCTTCCATTTCCACCTCCAACATCCACCAAACATCCAACGCCATCAAAAACATCCCCACACCCTTCAATTATAGCTGAAACAGTCACCTTAGCACAACAAGCCATGGCCTCATTGAACAGCAAATTATGTTCGTGATTTGCTTCAGCATACCTCCACAAATCCTTGCCATGAGCAATCTCAAAAGGGAAAGTGTCACTGTTCTTTAAATGAGCTCTCAAATGTTGCCATGGTGCAAGCATCACTGGACTTGTTTCCAATAGAAGCAAAGGAGCCATGCTGTTTTCAACATTGGTTGCAAGCAAGCGAGACATAGGTGTTTGTGAATAACCTATTTGGTTTTCATCAATGGTTTCTTGTTTGAAAATTCCACGATGAATGAGAAATCTCAAGATGCGGTGAAGGAGAGAAGAAGAGCAGTTTAAAGTAGAGGATAATTGTGACAACGTCACGGGGCTTCCATAGCTTTCTATAATGTCAGCAATTTTAAGGTCTATTGCACATTTTATTGCTGCCATTTCAGTGAATCTAAATATGTATCTCCACATTTGGATGATGGCTTGTGATGAAGATTCTTTGTGCTTAACGTCCATTTTGATGTTATGTCTCTCTATACTCTATCTTCTAAATATATTCTCTCCAATTATCTTATTTAATACGCTTTTGATTTAAGATTTTCTAAAAAAACATACAACAAATCGATAAATACTTACATTGTCTAGAATAATTGTGAAAAAGAAAATTTTCATGGGTCCACAATGTGTAATATCAACAAAACCTCCATCAACACGCGATTAATCGATCACACAAACAAATAATTTTCTTCTAAAGGATCATGTATTACATTCTAAAATTTTCTAAGAGTGATAGTTGAAGTAGTGATTTTAGAAAAAAATTTTAATTATCATTGATTTTGTAAAATTGATTTGTAAGCAACTAAATTTATGTTTGGCAACACTCTTAAAATTGATTTTCATATATGATATCAAAAGTGATTTGTAAAATTATCAAATTACTAAAAAATGTATTTTGGGTATTTCAAAGCTATATAAATAAGGCGGTAATTTTCTGTTAATCAAATTTTCTCAAGAACTATAAAGGCCATGCTAAGGTGTGATTTCCTATTTTTTTAAAATATTTCAAAACTATATAAAATATGGTGTTTAGCAACCTAAAACCATATTTTTGAAATGAGGCCAAAATCACTACCAAAAGCTCCCCCAATATATTAATTTTAAATCAAAATCACTTCTAAGAGTAATAATTGTTGTATAAAAATCAATTTTACAAAATTGATTGTAACTAAATATTTTTTAATCACTTTTATGAACTCCATGGATTTTAATTCAAGTATGAAAGTCTAATTTTATCTTTTCAAAGATTGTATTGTAATCTTTTTAAGAGTTTAATTAGAAAATCGTATTGAAACTTATAATACTAGTTTCTATCACGTGCAAATGCACGTGTACTTTTAATTTTTTTTTAATGTGAAATGTGTGTTTTTTAATAACTTGGATCATATATTATTTACATAAATAAAAATATTAGCTATTTTCATTTAATAATATTTTTAAGTTGGTAAAATTTTAATATTTGACTAGCTTTGAAATTTTAAAATTTTAGTATAACATTATAATCATTATGTATTTATAAAAAGCATTATAATTACTATGAGAATGAACTCTCTTAATTATTGGATGAGTTCAATTTACTCCATTTAAAGTGATTTTTTTAGTACATATAAAGGATTTACTAATTTTTTGAATGTTATAATATAATATTTTTATGATAGCAATTGCATCGTTATTAATTTGTTAATGAGATTTATCTAATATGTTTTACTGATTATTTTGAATTTCATATTCTAAAATTAATTATAATATGTAATTTAATTCTTTTAATTATAAGCTCAATTCCTAAAATTAATTATAAGAAATAAATATGTAATTTAAGTCTATTAGATACCTAGCTCTTCAAATTCTTTTCAACTCAACTAATTATTAAAATAGAAATGATATCATTGGTAAATTTAGAAATATAAAAATTAATCACCACTAAATAGAATGTTTGTTAATGGGTGTAATTGTTATTCAAATTTTGTTGTCATTTTTTTGTAAACGTTGAAATTAGGATAAGAAGTATAGTTGTCCAAAATTATTATTTTTTGGATCATTGCTTTTAAACATAGTATAAATATTACACATATATTTAAAAATATAAAAAAGCGATCACGTTTGAGATTTATGTAATTTTTAAAATTTCTTGATTAAATATAATTAATGTAAAATAATTATTTTTAAAAAATAGATATGCAAAACTTCTCACATTTAACGTTGTTTTATGTCATTAGATTTCCAAAAATTTTCACGTTATTAGATTTTTGCATTCTTGTAAATTAAAGTAATTAAAAATTAAGAATTGTACTATTGATATAATGAACTAAAAAATAGTTTTTATAGTGGTACTCTTAATAGAATGTACTGAAAGTAGTTTTGATACATTCGTCAAACATTTTTCTCGAAAATTGAAATAAAAGAATTTAAACATGTAATAGGAAGAATTCTTACCATTTTTGTTGAAGTGTCTTCTTCTATCACGAGTGCATAACACACCACTTTACATTTATTCAAACAAAAGGTGAAACCAATTAGAAGAAGAAGAGATAATAAGTCAATTGTTTGTGGAAAAAAGGGTAGATAGTAACTATTTATAAGTAGGAGAAGAGAGGAGGTTACAAAAATTCATTTAAATTCCATTATTAAATTAAATATAATTAATATAGTCATTAAATTTAAATAGTCAATAATAATTAACACGATGGAAAGTTGCATTTGTGGATATTTAATGCATTTTAACAACTATGCAATGAATGAGTAATAAAATTTGTAAAAGATTTTAAAAAACTTAAAATTTGGAGTAAACAAAACCGACTGAAAGAATATTTGTAATTAGTTTGAAATTTCAAAAGTATAGAATTCCAAAAATGTTTTTCTAATATAGCATAGATATAGATAAAATGATTGTATAAATTCTATTGGAATTGATGAGTTGAATCTATTGAAATTGATGAGTTGAATCTAGATGTGTCTTAGATCGTCATATATTATTTTAGTATAGAGTTGAAAATTTTGAATTTGAGACTTCTTTATTTTAAATATATAGATATGTTAATAGAGTTAAGTTCTTGTTGGTATTCAAATTAGATTTTTAATGTAATATTGAATAAAACATTGGGATTTAGATTGAGTAAAGCTATTCTAAAATAAATAAATAAATAAATAAAAATTCTTAATTTTTTCCTTTATACTTAAAAGTCGTGCTCTTTCTTCTCCATTATTGATAAGTTATTATTTTTGGATTGGGAATTTAAGGTAACTAAGTACTACTTAAATGCTCTAGTGTTGAGACAGTGATTTTTTTATTTATTTATTTTTTTTTTTTTGATAACGTTATGGCTTTGCAATCTAAATATTTGAATGAGATATATGTTGATGTGACATCACTTTATGTGATTTATATTATGAATGTACAAATGTTTTGTCGTGATGTATGAATTATATTCTTAGCATGACCAACGTTCATATGAATTTATGTGTATGTGTGTGTGGGACTTCATGCATGTGCGTATGTTACGTGAAATTATGAATCTTTTTCTTCCCACAGGGCTAATTAAGAGAGGGGCCTGAGGTGTTGAAAGTGTAGTGCATATTGAAAGGTTCTGAGTGCATGAAAGCGATGTTTTAGAGTTGGTATGTATGACAATGATGTTAGTGTTGGGCTTCTTTCTAATTTGATTTTAGTCCTAAAGCAGTAGAGGACAACTTGCTGTATAAAGCTACGAGGGGATAAAGCCATGTCTCTTGTGAATGAAGGTAAGGACTCCCCTTCTTTTTATTCGTGCACGTCACAAAAGAAAGATAAGGAAAAAGTGAAATTACCTCTTCTTTGCTCACTGCATTTACAAACCCTAAGTTTTGAGAATGGGGTTTTGATTTGAATGTGTTAGATTTTTGATAAATATGAAATTAATTTTATTTTTATTTAAAGAAAGATAAAACATCTTTCTTATCTTTAGGTTTATTTATCAATATCTTTTAATAAGGAGTTAAAAGATCTTCTTTAAATATCTAATTTAAAAAAGAAGATATTCCTCATATTTATGAAATATTTTATTGTAAAGAAGTTATTCTTTTTGGTTATTTAAAAAGCAGAAGTTCTCTGAATGTAAAATTTATTCTTCACAACTTCTATTCAGAAGTTTATATTTTTTTGTGAAGAATCTGTACGAAGGTAAACCGGTTACCTTCTGTACTATGACAGATTATTGAAGATCGTCAGATCGTCAAGGAATTTGACAAAATATCAATTGATAAGAAATATGAATGAAGGTTGAGATAATTGTACTGTGGTCAATGAATTTAGGAGAGCCTGAATTCATCTTCAAGGAGATTGAAGTTTACTGTCAAGGGGAGCTTGAGTTTATACGGTTAAGTTATGGTGATAACTTGTGAATGTAACTTTAGGGTTAAGTTACAAATTTTTTAATCTTAATAATATTTCTTATCTGAGCAAAGAAGCTCCTCAGATATAAGTCGTATTTGCCGAACTGGGTTATCAAAGCCTTATGTGTTATATGTTCGTTTTGTTATGTTTGTTCATTTTGTTATGTTAGCTATTCTTGGAGTTAATAATATTAGTCATAACTGAAGGATATTATTTATCATCTCACCTATTTTTCAGAATTGAGTAGATCACACAAAACAATTGTTGAAGATGGAGGAGAAGAAGAAGAAGACTACAAGATTACGTGGTTCGGCCAAGAAAGTCTACGTCCACAGGAAGGATCTCTTTACTTGATATGTTTTAAGATAAGTACAATAGTTTTGTTTCTCTTTTTCTTTTTACTATATCTACTTGTAAGAGAAGTGTACGAAAAAACTTAGATTATTTTTTTTAATACACCTTTATGTTTATAGTTGTTCACAGAGAAGAGAAAATAACAGAAAACAGAAAACTAATAATGTTGGAATTCAATTTCTACAAATCTCTACCTTGAATCCAACATATAATAGTCTTAGAGATCCTTACAACCTTCTGACTTTATCATCCTTTTTTGAGGTAAGTCGAAACCTACCAGCTCAAAGCATTTCTGGAACTTCAAATTTGAAACAGACTTGGTGAGCATGTCGACAACATTTTCAGAGGTATGTACCTTCAAAGCTTTAATTTCTCCTACTTTAATTTTTTTCTCAAATGCAACAAAGTTTTATATCTATATGTTTTGTTCTGCTATGAAATTGTGGGTTTTTGGATAGATGAATGGTATTTTGGTTGTCACAGTAGATTTTTACAATTGACTGTTTGATTCCAAAGTCCTTCATTAGTCCTTTAAGCCACAATCCTTCTTTTACTGCTTCAGATAGAACTATGTATTCTCCTTCTGTGGTTGAGAGAGCAACAATAGATTGTAGGGTTGCTTTCCAACTGATTAGATTAGAACTATAGAGAAAAAAGTATCCTATTAGACTTCTTCTCTTCTCACTATCACCTACAAAGTCAGAATCCACATAACCAATTAGTTCTATGTTTGATTCTGTGAACTTTTAGTAGATTAATTTGACACACACTTAGACCAAATTAGATATCTTAATATCCATTTAGTTGCTTCCTAATGTCTCTTTCCAGGATTAGCCATGTATCTACTAATTAGGCTTGTTGAATAGGATAAGTTAGGTCTTGTAGAGATCATTAAGTACATTAGACTTCCTACTACTTGGCTATAAGGCACATTCTCCATTTGTTGTTTGTGTTCAATGTCTGTATCACCAGGAGAGTTTGTAGTTGGTAGTTTAAAATGTTGTGCAGTAGGAAGAGTTACTAGTCTAGCATTAGTGAGGTTAAACCTCCTGATTACCTTTTCATAATAGGTTGATTGACTGCTGCTTAGTATAGATTGGTCTCTATCTCTAGTGATGTCAATCCCTAGGATCTTCCTTGATTCCCCTAAGTCTTTCGTAAAAAATTCTTTACTTAAAATATTTTTGACATGAACTAAGTCTTCTTTGAATGAAACCTTTTGCAACCAACTTTGCCTTGTACCTAGGTTGTGAGCCTTTTTTGTAATTCCCTCATTGAGTTTATAGATCCACTTAGATGCTATTGGTTTGCATCCTTTAGGTAAAGAAGCTAGGGTCTAGGTATAATTCACATTTAGTAACTTTATTTCTTCATTCATAGCTTCAATCCACTGTCTAGCATCAATACCATTTACAGCTTCCTCAACAGAAGTTGGTTCCTAATCATTAGGAGCTCTAGTAGCATTTAGAACAAAATTCATATAGTTAATTTCAACATACCTGGTTGGAGGAACAATTACTTTTCTTTGTCTGTCTCTTGCAAGGGAGTATTGACTCAAGTTAGGTTGTTCTTCAACTATTTCAGTTTGTTCTCCACTTGTATTCTCTACTTGTTCTTCTTCAGTAACAGTTGTTCCCTCAGTATATTGAGCATTATTTCTAGTATTCTCCACATCAAACTGAGTAATATAGGTTATGTGGCATTAGAATTTTCTTCAATATTACCTTTTCCTTGCATAAACATCTCACTTTCTCTAAAATGAACATCCTTACTAATTATAAACTTCTTGTCAGTAGGGTGCCACATCTTGAAACCCTTTACCCTTTCTGCGAAGCCAACAAACATACATTTAGTAGCTCTTGCCTTTAGTTCCCTTGGTTTTAATGGACATACCCTACACATCCAAATACTTGAGATCATTTAAATTTGGAGGGTGTTTGGACCATTTCTCCTCAGGTGTTAAGAACCTTAAAGAGGTAAATGAGGGCTTTTGTTCAGTGTGTACATAGCGTAGGCAGCAACTTCAGCCCAAAACTTTTCTTCAAGGATAGCATCTTACAGTAGGCATCTTACTCTTTTCATGATTGTTCATTGAGTCTTTCTGCCACCCTATTTTGTTGAGGTGTGTATCTCACTGTTTTATGTCTTATGATACCATTTTCCCTACAAAAAATATTGAAAACCTCTCCACAAAATTCCAAACCATTGTCAGTTCTAAGGTATTTAATTCCTTTATCATTTTTTTTCTATCATTAGTTTCCATTCTTTAAAATTTTCAAAAACTTGATCTTTTGTTTTTAGAAAATAAATCCAACTTTTTCCAGAAAAATTATTAGTAAAGGATAAGATGTACCTTGACCCACTTAGGCTTGGAGTTGAGGCTGGACCCCATACATTCAAATGAATGTAGTCTAGGATTCCTTTAGTTGTGTGTTGTGCTTTGGTGAAGCTTTGCATCCTTGCTTTGCCTAGCACAGTGTTCACAGAAGGACAACTTACCGCTAATCTCTTGAGGTAGAATGCCTTGTTATGATAGAGCCTTAAGCCCTTTTTGGCTGGTGTGAGATAGTCTTTTATGCCAAAGGTCACCAATAGTAAGATTTAGAGCAGAAACAACATTAGCTTCCTTTTACATTTAACCCCTTTAACTATCAAAAGATCATTTACTTTTTCTCCAACCAATACTACTCTAAAGTCCATGAAAACCTGAAAACTCCACCTTTTCCTTTGCATTCACAACCTAAAGAGTCTAGCATTCCTAGGAAAATAAGATTTCTTTTAAGTGAGGAACTTGTCTAACATTTCTAAGAAGCTTCACAGTCCTATCTTTTAATTTCATGGCGATTGGTCCAATTTCAGCAATGTTATAGGCCTCATTATTCCCTATAAAAACAGACTCTCCATTGATTTCTTTATGTGTTGAACCAAGCTCTAAAAGGTGTAATATGGTAGGTGCATCCAGAATCTAGAACCCAATCATGTTTATCAAAGGGGGTAACATGATTGGCTTGGTCTTAAGTTGATGCCAAAGCATCAGTATAAATATATGCACTTTCTACTATAGAGGTTTCAGGTTGATTTCCCTTTGAATCTTTTTTTTCTCTTGATTCTTTTTCTTAAGGAAAAAACAATCTTGAATCAGATGTCCCTTCTTCTTGCAATACTTACATTTCTTTTTTTGTTTTGCTTTCTTTTCCTCATTTGAAAAAGGTTTGCTGCTGTTTTTCTACTGATTAACTTGAGATTTGCCTTTAACAAATAAACCATCTCCACTGTGATGCTCTTTTTGTGATGGCTGGATTTCTATTTCTTTAGTTTCGATGGCTGAAATAATAACATTTATTTTTACTGAGTCTCTACTATATTTAAGTGCATCTTTCACCTCTTTGCATGCTTCGGGTAGAGAATTTAGGAGAACATAGGCCTCGTTTTCATCATTGAGTTTGTCTTCAAGATTTTTAAATTCTAAAACAATTTTCTTGAACTCTTCTATATTATCTGTCAAGGTTTTTGAAAGATCCATCTTGTATGTAAAGAATTTCTCCCTTAGGTATATTTTATTAGGGAGATCTTTAGTGGCATATAAACTTTCTAATTTCTTCCAAATTTTATATGTTGTCTCTTCTTCCAATACTTTCCTTATAACACTGTCACTGAGATTTAGGATTAGTGTACCATAGACATTTAACTCCATTTCTTATCTTTGTGATGCTGTAAGTGTTGTTGAAAGTTTTGAAGGATCTAAAAAAGCAATATGAGCCTTTTGCTAACCTAGCAAAGCCTTGATTTTTGCCTTCCATAAGGCAAAATCTCCCTTTCCATCAAACTTTTCGATTTCTACTCTTGCCATTACCATTCTCAGGTCTATTGTGTTCTTTAATCCTACAAGAGTCAATTTCTTGAAAAATCAAGATTTTCTCTGATACCAATTTGTTGGGCTTCTTTCTGATTTGATTTTAGGCCCAAAGAAATGGAGGACAACTTGTTGTGTAAAGCTAGGAGGGGATGAAGCCACGTCTCTTGTGATGACAGCCGTACACGTGGATAAAGGTAAGTATGCCCCTTCTTTTTGTTCCTGCATGTCATGAAATAAAAGAAAACAAAAGCAATAAAGGAAAAAGTGAAATTAGCTATTTTGTGCTCTTTGTCTTTATAAATTCTAAATGTTGAGAATGAAATTTTGATTTTAATGAAGTAGATCACACAAAGCAATTGTTGAAGATGAAGGAGAAGAAGAAGAAGACTACAAGATTTACATGTGGGTTGACCAAGAAAGCCTACATCCAAGAAAGGATCTCTTTCCTTGATATGTTTTAAGATAAGTACAATAGTTTTGCTTCTCTTTTTCTTTTTTCTATATCTACTTATAAAAGAGGTGTATGTAAAAACTTAGATGATTTTTTTTAATACATTTTATATTTATAGGTGTTTACAGAGAAAAGAAAATAACAGAAAACTAAAAACTAATAATGTTGGAATTCAATCTCTACAGTTAGTAATATTATTATCACAACAAACAGAAACTCCTATATGCTTCATAGATATGAGTCCAACGAATTCACGTTGTCTTCTTAAGACAAATTAATTTACTCACTCTAGTGCTTGAGTTTTGAGATTAATTGTCTCCTAGGATATAACATATAGCTTTCTTCTAAGAGTAGCACCTCGTCTAGAAGATCAACAAACGAAACTTTGTGGATCAACCGGACGTCAAGATTATGGATAATGGAAAAGATGTGTTTTTTTAACGAAATATAAAAGAACTTATTTATAGACTTATTCGTGGCCATTCGAAAAAAGTCATGTCTTTTTCTATAATTTAGTTATTAATTTTCATGAAGTGATGCATCTACTGATGATACATCCATTCATGAAGAAACACAAACAATTACCATTTATTCCAACAATCCCCCGCATAAATGGTAAGTTGGCAAATAAAAGAAAATAAGCATTCAATATTTTTCAATGGAGAACTTGCATGAAGATAAGTAGTATAAACTTTGAACTTTCCCTAGTGAACATCAATCGAGTTTACTTGGTTAATCAGTGGACATGATGCCTTGAACTGTCAACCTTTTTAGAGTAAAATAAAACAATAGATATCACACATCAATTTCTCATGATTGTGTTTGTTTTGGCCTTGAACACCGTCTGGTCCCATGAGTGTTTTAGAGAATTCACCTTAAAATTCTCATAGAAGTGGCTCCTTTACACTCATATAGGTGATTCCTGTACAGAACATCATATATGTTTTTTTTTAATTAATAATTACCACTTACAGAAATCATTAAAAGCATAATACATGCTTACCCTAAAACCACAGCACTACCTCTTCATACGTAGAATAAGTGAAAAATTTCAATGCAATGCTCATTATGTTATTCAAAGATCGGTTTTCCCGTTGAACCTAGATCTTGGGATCTCTAGTCGACTAGGTTGGGTTACCTCTCTGAGTAACTTCATAACATAGGCTTTAATCTCATTCTTTTTTATGAAATTTCAACTAACTTCCTAGGTAGGCCTTTAGTAAGTGGATTCACAACTAACTCCCTAGCTAGGTAGGCCTTTAGTAAGTGGATTCGCAGTATTATCTTTTGACCTCGCAAAGTCAATTGTGATAATTCCACTAGAGAGTAGTTGCCTGATTGTATTATGTCTCCGTCGGTTTTTCATTAATCAATGAAAAGTTGGCATTAACACTCTATAGTATTTGTAAAAAAAAAAGGATGATTTTCAAACAGAAAAAACCAAAATATTTATAAAATAGAATAAAATTTCAGAATCTATTACGATATACACGTGTAGTTTTTTAAATGTTACCATATATATATATATATATATATATATAAATAGTTTAACTAATTTTATCCCTTTCCAAAATTCTTTAGAAAATATAAATTTTGAATTATTAAACTTCAAAAGCATGTATACACTTATGTTTTTTTTCCCCTATCTATCTCTTTCTTTTTAGTTTCTCTTGCCTCTCCTTCTTCTATTTTATTTCATTTAAGGGTAGCTACTTGGTACAATTGTAGTTTTTCTTCTCTTCTAAACTTTAGGGTCCCAATTTATCCATCCATCTTTATGAGGACGGAAATTCAGGGATAACATCACAATTTTTAAAAGTCTAATTAAGGATATTTTTTTTTTAATAAACGAGAAAGGTTTAGAGATTCATTTTTGAAATAATATATATCACTGTTGTGTTTGCAGCATGATGATGAGAGTATTCAAGATTTGTCCACATGAAATATCTGGGTACATTTACTTATCGATATCTTCTTATCTTTTAATTTTTGTTAAGAAAAACATGGTTGTTCCATTATTTCAATAGTAATTTGCAATTAAAAGCATCACTCAACTATCTTTTACATAAACAATAATTTGAGGTCCCTTCTTCACTCTTTGAGAGAATAACATTGAGGAGTTAAAATATCCTCTAAGATGATGTTTTTTGAGTTTAATATTATTGGATTAAATCTCATATTTTTTTTATTGGTTTGAATAACTATTCGAACTTTGTAGATTTTTTGTGGATTCTGATACTTTAGAAGATAAAGGAATTTATCTATCTTATAAGAATAATTTGTGAGCTGGAGATTTTTCAAAATGAAATACTCAATATACGATTAATTAACAAGTTGATTTTTTATTTGTCACATACTACTAATTAACTAATTATTGCAATAGCTTTTGATTCACGTGGTTATCTAAATTTGTAAAATCACATGAGGAAATTAGAGTAAAAGCGATGTGATGTCACACATTATTTTTTAGTTAGTTTCCTTTTCATTTATCATTTTAATGTAATTTTAAGTGTCTCGTATAACACCATTTTCAAATGATTTATAATTAAATTTACATTCACACCTATTGACTTAAGCTTTTGGGCTAATTTGTGATTTAAGATGGTATCAGATAAGATGGTTCAAGTAGAGATATTGTATTCAAGCTCCTATATTGTTTGTTTTCTTCCTATTTAATATTGATTTCTATTTGTTGAACTTTCTTTCATATTTCAAGCTCACAAGTGAGGAGTGTTAGATGATATATAATTGAAGGGATAGTTACAAATTTAGCAATTAGATTAAAAATAATTAAGCATATAGCAATATTTTAAAAAATTTACAAATATAGCAAAATTTATCAAATTCTATCGATAGATATTTATTATCGATGACCATGTTGCAAATATTGGTCTATCACTGATAGACCATACAAGTCTATTAGCGATACAAGTTTATTAGCAATAATTTTGCTATATTTATAATTTTTTTTAAAATATTGTTATATCCTTAATTATTATTTCTAAAATGGGCATCAATTACAATTTTCCATAATTAAATTCCTCTTCATCAACTAGTTTAAGCGTTTTGATCTTTAAGTAATTTAAGACACAAAATTATTTAAACTTTAGTTCCATCTTTTCTTTATAAAAGATATATATTAAAAATATATTGGAGAAAAATAATTGAATAATTGCACTAATTGATATAAATAAATAAAATTAGCCATCTATATAATGGAAATTGAAGAAGAAATCATACCAAAATATATAAGATATCATTACATCATGGAGTGGTGGGGATATTAGAAAATCTTATAAACTATATATTTTTTTTATATAAAATAAGAATGATTTAGCCCTAAAAAGTAGATTTTGCATATCATCTTTATTCTTTGTAGCAGAGTATTTAATTCTTTAATTTAGTATAAATAATACTTTTATTTTGGGAAATGGATTAGATTTCAAACATATGTTTTGTTGTGTTTGTAGTGATCAATTTGAGAACTAATCACACATAAATTAAGTGGTTAGGTACTTAAACAAACCAAACCTTCTAATCATTCTACATTTAAATTTTTAATTAACATTACTTTCTAAATTACACAATAGAAAGTGCTATCTTTTAAATTCTTACATTAATAAGGGGTTTCTCTAAGAATAATGTTTGAATTTGATAGATAGTTTATTTTGATTGATCTTTTTTCTAATTTTGGATATATTTTTGGGTCGACAAATATGTTTGATTATTTTTTTTTCACTTCTCTTTTAATCAACTTAATCTCATAATGAAACAAAACTTACTTAGGAGAAATTTTTTTCTTGGATTTTCTCCAAAAAAAATTTATATCTCATACAACGAATGATAATTTTATTATTACTATTATTATTTTGTCTCAATCCTTTACCCTTTTTCTTCTCTCTTTGGAGAAAACATAGAGAGAAAGAAAAAGGGATAAGTATTATAAATATAATTATGTAAATATCCATAACCTATATTATGTTATTAATCTTCTTATAACTCTCCATTTATTTCATATAACTCTCCATTTATTCCATGTTGTAACATTCATCCCATTAAATTCTATAGTGT